>WWET01000858.1:364105-379340 GCA_011038615.1 Limnodynastes dumerilii | reverse complement strand
TTCCTATAAGAACGCCCCCTTTGCGGGCCGCAAAGTGGGACAGTCCCTTTTAAATTTTGATGTAACGTCATCCAAATTCATCAAGTGGAAGGTCCAGATCAGACTCCCAGGGTCCAAATTCTACCCAGCGTACAGGGTACGGGGGCTTGATTCCCTGGGGAGTTTTGGGTCCGAAAAAAGATTAATTAATGCTGTATTGCTGGCGGATGTGCTGGCTGAGCCGCCAGGATTGTCCTTGGAATGTTGACATTACAACAATTGTGGACAGTTGCAATGTCGATGTTTTATATGTGGACACAATAAATGTCTCTATATTTACCATCAGAAATATGATTACTATATCCCATTTAAGGTATTGCCTTTATAAGTCTATCTGGTCAGTGCTTAATAATAAAAATAGATATGTTTCCTATTAGTTGCATATAGTAAATACCAGTGACGGTGGTGCACAAACCGAGAGTGCAGGACAGCCAAGGAGGATACGTCAGAGCAAAGGGTAACAGATATCAGCTGTCAGTGACAGGCAGGCTCTTTATAGACATGTTTACATAGAATGTGACGGCAGAAATGAGCCACTTCCCATCCAGGCTGCCCAATATGAAAAAAAAACAGTGAATTCTCCCCTCTTGCCCCAGCCAAGTCGTCGTAGTGCAAATATTGCTGCTTTCTGCTGTGTAACACTTCTCCTTCTCCTGCAGTTGGGCCGGAGGGCTGTGTGCACAGTTTTGAAGCTCGTGCCGATCACCACGCCATAGCAAAAAAGAATTTCTTGAACTGGAAAAACAGCTGGAAGATAAGATGCGACCGAACCTGGCCGGATAATGTGCATTTCATCAACAGAAATCTACTGGACGCTTTGCCGGACTATACGTCTGTTGCGTTTGATGCGGTAAGCGTGACACCAGTGTAAAAGGTCATCACTATTGTGGACTGCAAAACATGAACCTGAGGTCAGAGGGTGTATTAGCAGACACGGGGTGGTATATAGGGCAGCGGTTTAGAGCATGGTGTTGATGTTATATACATTGGACCTAAAACAAAGTTTCAAAATTAGAAATTAGGTGGAAGTTTGCACCTGAGCAAAACCATGTTGCAATGCAGGGGAGGTAAATATCATCTGATGGAAACAGTATTAGAGTTGAGAAGTGATGGTTCCCAGCCCAAGTCTAAATACCAGTGCAAAAGTAAAGCTGGTCGGTATCTGTGTGCAATAAGCAAAAGCAAAGTATTCTCCCTGCATGAAAAGAATTCATCATGGTTTTTCCCAGGAGTAACTTTCCACCTGATTTCCTCTTATTTTTGAACTTCAGGCCTGTTCCAGGGTAACTTTGTGAATTATGTTGGATTAATGCTGAAGCATTAACCTGCTGAATGATGTTACTCAGCGAGATTGATGCTTGTTATTTATATGATACTGAGATAGGACTCTGGGGTTTCAACAATAAAAGGATTGTTGAATACGAGGCTGCAGGGGGCAGAGAGAAAGCATCGATGACAATAGCCATTAAGGACACTTTGTAGGACATTTATGGACAATTCCCTTTTTGTTTGCTTTCTAGGCTGCGTTAGACATGTTGAACCCACACGTCGTGTTGCCTGCAGTCATCACAAACCTGAAGCAGGGGGCTGTGTGTGTTGTATATATAACAAAGTAAGTTCTAAGGATTTATTTGCAAGTAACTTGGCTTTGTTTCTGGAAAATATAGTTTCTTTACACAGATATTGGTCCGGATTGACAGTTATGTAGTTTTCAGCTTGCGTACGTTGTTCTAAGAATTGAGCTACAGCGCATGCATAGTAGCTTATTTATACTATCTACGTACCATTTCTGTAAGTAGAAGCTCAATTATTAAAACAACATCCGTAAGAGGAAAACTACGTAACTGTGAATCCAGACCGTTGTTCCAGGATTTAAAATCAATTTATTTAGTGATCATGCAATTCAGTTATTATTATATTTCTTCCTTAATATTGATGTTCACAGTTTCAGTAATGGAAGAGATGGGTATTGGAGATAGGATAGGAGACCTGAGATTATGAAACGGTGACATTAGGGGATAACCGTTACATGTGTTCTCTTTGATGCAGCATTACACAGGTCATTGACCTTCTTGAGGGCATCCGGTGTTGTCAGCTTCCCCTGTTATGTGAGAAGATAGTGGAGATTTCGGTGAAGGACTGGCTTGTGTCACCATCTATACGTAAAGACGGCACCGTCTCCAAGAGGGTGGAACCCAACTCTGAAAGTCAAATTCTGGATGACGATGATGATAACGACGATGATGATAATGACGATGATGAAAGTCAAACTGATGGTAAGCAATATATAAAGCTGTACACTCACTAGCGTAATTAAAGGACCGATCATCCAATCATCATGAGTTCAGAATCACTATGCTACAATTATTTAAGTGTTCAGAATTTCTGATATCTTCTGTAAGGTATGTTATGTAGCGTGTGGGCCTTTCAGATCATCAGACCCAGTGTCCTCCGGTGTTTTCTGTTGACGTGACCTTTGAGGGCATGAATGGGAATTTTGCTACCTCTCATTTTTTTTATCTTATTGTAGAGGATCTTAAACTTCCAACCAAAGAGCAGCCTTTTGGACAGGTCCCTTACATAGCACGGCCTCTCCCATGGCAAACAGGACATACAGGTAAATATTGTTTATAGTGTAGAACATTGTTTTAATCAGTGTAAAAGATATCTATCTGCTTCAGAGTAAACACGATAGGAAACACTAGAGGATTGACACGAATGCGTGAAAATGCTGCTTCCGCTGTTTTAATGTTTCTCTCTGTCCAGTTGTCGGGGAAGATGCCTGGCTTCCTGCGTCATGATGAACAAGACTGTGGAAATGCATCGATTTACTGGGCTGATTGGGCTGTTCTTTGTTACCTCAGAGAAAAGATACCAAGTGTATTGGGAAATGCAAATAGCAGAGCAGGGGCAAATCATTTAATTGCGCTCTTAGGGATGGAGATTTAAGGGGGGCGTTTTTTCAATAATGGATGACCTTGTCAGTGGACATCTCAATACTTTCTCCGGGATATGTATTGCAGCCTCCCCCTACATGCTATATGGTAAAGTGCACAATTGGCACCTCAGAGCGCATGGGAGTAAATGGGCATTTGCTTGGACTCATTCGATAGCAGAAGTGGTTGTATGCCTGTATGTGCAGAGTGCTTATTTGCACCAAAATGATTTACTTTACATCAGTATTTCTTTTGCAAGAGGCTGCAATGTGTTACCCCAATGACTGCACTATGGAGAATAATACAAGTTTCCTGCATCCTTCTAGTCCCCAACCACCTGTGCATCCAGCACATGGACTGAGCATCACATAGCACTAAAGAGATTCAGTTCTTTGTTTTGAACTACTATTAGATGTATTTTAAGTGTCCCAGTAGAATGAATCATGCAAATCTAATTTATTTTACACTGAAAAAAAAAAAGGAAATCGTATACCCAGTCTATTAGCATCTTACAGGTATAAAAGATGCAGATCACTGATTTGTGTGATCTATATAGCAATATAACGTATAGATAGCCTGGATGGATGAGAAGAGCTAGTATATAAAAAACACCCATGTACTTATTTTTACCGATGTCATTATTTTGGCAAAAAGAAACGGAAAGTGATATGTTTCTTATAGTATAGTGCAATGAATTTTATATTATATTGAGAAAACACTGGGAACGATGTAAATCTATTCAAATAATGAACCCAATTTCATCAACAGGAGATATTTTATTCTTGCTTTTTTTTTTTTTAGCTTTTCTTGTGCAGCTCAGAAAATTCAAACCAGCGCCAGAACTTACAGAAACGGGCGACCCGAGCTGATGAAGGGCTGGATATTATTGTACATAGTGCGCTTTTATTATATTCAAAACTCTTGTTAAATAAATGGTTAACTTAGAACTTTCTACTTGGTTATGGCAAAGTCTAATCCTTATTGCCGGTGAACCACTCCATGGACTTTTCTGGGTGTCGGACGCGTCGTATCAGCTTGCAGTCTTCTTCCTTATCTGAAGGAAAACACAGTACATGCAGACAATTCATAAGGGTCAATAATCCCTCAGTGAGGGCAGCAGCTGGTAGAATGTATATGTGATCAGGGTATTTGTATTCTTTATAGCCAATCACTGGCTCTTATAAGTCAAACTGTTAACCTATGGAATAGTAACAGGCTGGTATACACAATGGGCCTGATCCAGACCTACGTTCGCAAGCGATCGTACGCTGGTCATAAGCGTAAAATCGGCAGAAAAAACTGCGCATGTGCAGAGTGACAACTTCCGGTCGTACCAAAGACCTTATCGTAGCGGCGATTCAGGCGTCTGTATTCTTTGCGTATTTTCCGACGACGGGGCGTGTTTATATTACGTTATATATTATATATATTATATTAAGTTAGTACGGACGCTGGAGTTAGGGAATGTAGGTGGGGGGAGCCATTTAAATTGTACAGTATGGGCGTGCTTAGCCCGGTACGATCAGTGCGTCGCTACGAAAATTCGTACTGACGCTGGGAAAAGTTAGGGTAGGGTTCAGCCGGCGTATGGAGGTAAAGGTAAGGGGAGTGTCCTGGGAGTGAAAGTTTTTATGCTGAAGCGGTAATACGCTCCGCTCTCATGCATAGGTCTGGATCAGGCCCAATGTATCAATATTAAGAAGTCACATACATATCTTATCAAACCAAAATATCCAGTTCACACAGATTATATGCGCGGAAGTGCCTCACGGACAGACTTGTGAATCGCACGTGGGTAAATACGCACGGATCTCCCACTGAAAAATATGCACAGAGGAATTTACATAGAAATGGTCGGGGGGTGCATTTAAATAAAGGGAAGTGGACGCGATTACAATGATACGCACGGTCGTTGGACACATACGCTCGGAAATGGTTACGGAGAGTTAGGGAAAGTCTATGGAGGCGGAAGTCTCTGGGCACGGATTATCATGGGGAGTGACTGGGGTTTTGGTGGGTGTAACGTGCTCTGTCCGTGCGTATGTTTGCGGACGGATCTCTGAATACGGCCCATGATAAGCACTGCTGGTTCATCACAAATGCACTTGATCTCCTTTTATCATGTTTATATGGATTGGGAGGTATTATTGCCTAATAAAATAGCTGTTTACAATATACCATACATTCTATATCAGGATGAGTAGAACAGTCACAATATTGTCTTCATATTCTAAAAATATCAAAAGTAAAAGCATCAGATATGTGCAGATCAATGCTCTCAATGGAGATAATTTAATTGCTGCAAATGGGAATGTAGCTTAATTAAGGGACATTAGTCAGGGTTGAAAAAGATACCCCATATGCCAGGTTTTTCCCTTTCCAATATACCAGGGTTGCGGACTTTCTATTTCTTCCCTGCGGGACATTTGTCGTCATGGAGGTGGGAGTTAATGATGTGATTTATGCAAATTGAGTGTTGAAGCTCTGTCCACTGGCCATCAATACTATGCTTAGTGTTACGGGGGGGGGGCATGGCTTGATGATGCAAATGATGTCATAAAGTCTCGTCCAATCCCTATTAACACTAGGAATTACAGTATGGATAGGCAGGGGGCGGGACTTGACCTGATTTGCATAATCTCACAGCCTCAAGTCCGTTGAGGGAGGTTTGCTGACTCTCCTGGGTAACGGGAGAAATGCCTGAATTTCGGGAGTCTTTTGGATATTCAGAGTCAGCAACTGAAATATATTTAATAAAACTGCAGCTCTGTGGGATAATAAGTTAGAATATATTTAAATCTTATTTACAAAGAAACACCAAACACCAATCTTTGCTTTTTTTTAACATAAAAACAATAAAGGTTAAGTTTTACTATAACAATGGACACCCATTACAAATACCCCTGAGTGCGCATGAACATAAGCATTTTTCCTTCTCCTCAGTCAGTTAATATGTTAAGCTATATGCTTGTAGGTGCACCTTTTCCTATCTAAAACTGAGGAATCTATTCCTAGGTAATAAATAAGGAGGGTTTTTTGTAAATTTCATTTTCTCCAAAGTAATCCTAGTGCGGGAATACCCTATTTTTTACATAGGGTTAACTGATCGCCTGGCCCCGATCCAGATCAAAACGCAAATGCAGGGGGATCGTATGTTTAGGACGTTGGATCCTCTGGATGGGGAGTAATGTATCGGGCGTAGTGGGCGGGTACAGAGCAGCTCTATGCTCAGCCGCTATCTGCCCAAATACGCTCTGCAAATTCAGGGAACTAGAGGTTTTTTTTAATGAATACATTTTATTTTTTTTAAATAGTGGGACCATTGCGGGAAGATATCTTTACACATTAAAGCAATGAAATATTTTTGGGTTTTGTTTATTTTTATTTGTTTAATAACATTTATTAATTTTTAAATAAAGCCTAATCAGAATCTAGCAGTGAAATCTTAACCATTGTTAAATAGTATTTCTAGTGCCTGAAATATATCATAATTTGTGAGCCCTCTGGACCTAGACATAACCTGTAACAGATGCAAATGTTTGAACGTAAACACACCTTCGCTCCATCTGTGTTCAGTTTAGGATCGGGGGGCATTTGCCTTGGTCACACCCTTACTGTGCGTAGCCTGTGTCCCTCCACCCTCTCCCTTCTTCTACAAGCCCTTTAGCACGCCAATCCAGGACGCTCCGAGATACATTCTGATAGGCATGAGCTGCTGATGCTTGCCCTTCTGTTCTGCGCATGCGCAGTGTGAACGCTAGAGAAGCATCACATCTATTGGCATACTCTTCCCTCTGGATCGGGAACGGTGTGGTTAATGCAACACCTGCCAGATAGACTATCGTATTGCCAAAGGAAGTAGAAAAGAAGAAGGGGGTAAGAGAGAGATAGGACAGCGGAGGAAGACCACATGGAGGGACGAAACAGGAGAGAAGAAGACAGGCGGAGAGGACGGTTTGGAGAGATACAATGAGAGCAGCGGAGGGAGAGAATCACTAGCGGAAAGCTTTTTGCTCCTTCACATCAGGCTCTAAATCCTTTGAATAAATTCCTGTGTGTGAATGGTGTAAAAGACAACACGCTGGTTGCCATCACAACGTAAACAGAAACTGAAGGCTTTATCTAGTCACACTAAGCAAAAAGTTCATTATACAGTAAGAAAACAAAGTCCAATATAAAGTATAATAACAAAGTCCAATGCATAGTATGATAACAAAGGAAAATGAAACCTTGGAAGTAGCGCTGGAACTTTGGAGGATCCGTCGTCATTTCATCTTCTGATGAATCTGACGTGTCGCGCGGTACTATCTTCTCCCGTAACGTGGCCTCAGGTGAAGACGATGAAGAACTGGATAAACCCTCGTCTATGAACTGGCCTTTCTTTCCGCACAGGGCACATTCCAGAGGTGTGGCAGATGGCCCGCGTGGGAGGCTGGTCCTGTAATTTCTCATTGCACCACTGTGGTGCTCAGAACGTTCACGGTGCCAGATGTAATGCACAGGGGCAATTGCCATAACCTGCAAGAACAGCATCTAAGGCTTATTATAATCAGTGTTTCAATATGTTTTGTTATCTGTATATGTAAGGTGTTACAATGCAGAGCATCTTCTATTCTAATGATATATAGGCATCTGGAGATAAATAAATGACTTGCATACCTGCAATGCTTTTATACAAGATCATTTTCATTATGTAGCTAAAAAATTATCTAGGATGGACCAACTATGAGAATAGTATTAATTAACCTTGTTAATAAGGTTTAGTGTAGTAAAACTTAATAGACCGGATTCAGAGTTTAAGCGAATCCGTAGAAATGGAGGGCCTGATTCAGAGATACGATTTCCACGGCACTTAGGAGCGTATATTTAGGATCTTAGAAAATTTGCAAAACTGCGCATGCGTAGTAATAGTGCAACGCCATGTACGTAGCGGTTAGGAGCGTAAATTCGCTAAGATCGTAAGTGTGAATCGATCGCAAGCACTTAAGATCTTAAGTGATGCGAATCTTTAAGATCTTAAGGATTTGCATGGAAATGGGCGGGGGGAGGCAGGGAAATGAGGGAAAGTGGGCGCGGGCTGACACTTAGGATCTTAAATATACGCTACTACGTCACTTAAGATCTCAACAGCCAGCGCAGAGTTAGGGCTAGTCAATGGTGGTCTGCAAGGGGAGTGACTCTTTATGCAGTGGGCTGGAACCTGCTAAGATCTTAACCTTAGATGCGTATATTTGCGATCTTTTCGCAATCGCATCTCTGAATCAGCCCCGGATTCACTGTATGGCCTATACAGAGTAAATAGCCCATTGGGGGAGTTCTCACGCTGACAAAGGGCATAAATATAGCCCAGTGACAGTAGACCTGTCATTAGCGGCCGGGTGCCCTGGCAGCAGGACATAGTTCGATGTTCATACCAGGGTTTTTTTTTTTTGCCAGGTCAATGCAAAGGGATTTAAAGCTTGGAAGACAAGATCCCTTCCCATGTTTCTGGAGGGTTTTTTTTGGTTTTTTTTTTTACTATATTTATTGGTACCTTTATCTTTACTGTAGCGGGCTGGACCTCCATTTTATTAAAGCACTAATTGGGAGTGTAAACTATAATTTGTAAACATTGGTAATGAGAAATATCGCTGTATTGTTAGCGCTCAGTTATGCTATTATTTACATATTTTGTAGCTCATCCATTGTTGT
Source organism: Limnodynastes dumerilii (assembly GCA_011038615.1). NCBI lineage: Eukaryota > Metazoa > Chordata > Amphibia > Anura > Limnodynastidae > Limnodynastes > Limnodynastes dumerilii. The sequence continues at coordinate 370,674 of WWET01000858.1, read as the reverse complement.
AAAGTAATAAAAATATAAAAATAAACAAAAATTTTGAACAAGATATTTCTAGCACTCAAAAGCGTTAGTAACAAATATGTTCATCTCTAAATATCTTAATAGACTGCATTTAAAATAAGTTCAAATATAAGGAACTGATCCAGAGCTGTGCTTACAATTTTTTTTGTAAATACAGCATTTGTTTCCACTGCGCTTGTGCACAAGAGCACAGAAAGAACACAGTCCTACACCCCTAATAATCATAAGTCTGTCTCATTTAAAATACATTTTTTACCAATTTAAATTAATTGTATATAAAAATATACTTTGAAACATGCAAACTTGTATCGGCTGCTGCATGACACCTCTCAGCCTATACACATCTGTTTGCATGTTTCAAATGCTGCTAATTTTCAATGCTACCATCCAGAGTTGTCGGACCGAGTGTGCATTTTTAGTAGCGTGTTTGTGATACATAAACACTGAATCAGCCCCTGATTATTTTTGGAATCAAACACATCAACAATCTGAAAGCAAACACTGATCCACTGAGTGTTTTGCATTGTTAACTTTCATGACTTGGAAAATAAATATAAATGAATGACATAGGGCTGGATCCATTCCTAAGAAGGAGCTTGAAATTAAAGAGAGGAAAGTTACTCCTGGGTTAAATCATGTTGATTGCAGGGGAGTCCTATTTCATCTGTAAATGAAACAGTATTAGAGTTGAGAGGTGATGTTTCCTATCCCAAGTTTAAATAACAGTGTGATAGTAAAGCTGGTCAGTATCTTGCAGTAAGCAATTCAAAGATATATCCCTGCATGCAAAGATTACAATTACCTTGACTCCCCCTGAAATCAACATGGTTTAGCCCAGGAGTAACCCTCCTCTATTAATTACAAGCTCCTTCTTAAGTCTGGATCCAGCTCATAGTGTTTATGAATGTCTTCTATAGGTTTCTCCTTAGCAGTAACTGACCTCCTCACAGCAGCGTCTGCTCACATTTGCTCTATATTCTATTCTAGACCACAACTGGTCCCTGGATTTCAGAAAAGATGGGAAAAGCTTCCGCCAATTCTTTCCTAAAGCCCACGGGAAGATTTCATACTTGTCCTCTTCATAATCCTCCTCCACTGAATTTGCTAGATATCTATAAAACAAAGGGTGTCTGTTTGACAAATGAAAACATTAATTTGAACATGAATTGCATCTAGGGCCGTATTCACAGGTCCTTTTTCACGTGGAGTTGCGTGCGTATTTGTAGGTACGGTGTAACTGCGCATGCGTAGTATCTTTATTTACATAAGTTACATAGAATATACGCACGTAAGCGCTTTAGGCACTGACATGTGAATCGCACTTGGGAACATTCGTACAAATGGGCGGGGTTGAAATACGTACCTGAAAAGTTACGTGAAAGAGGGTGGGGGGGCATTTAAATGAAGAGGGTGGGGGGGCATTTAAATGAGTCTTTGAGGGCGCGGTTACATAGAATCGCACGTACGGTATACATATACGCACATATGTACACACGTGAAGTTAGAGGTGCTCTATTGAGGTGTAAGTCTACAATTGCACGGCCGGAGAGGGGAGTGTCATGGGTGTTGGCTTGCTACGTGCGTGCGTATAATTGCGTACTTTTAAACAAACGCATCTCTGAATACGGCCCTTAATATCTAAAATCTATAGCAGGAGATTGGGCAGGTTATCAGTTTGGATGATACTCAGAAAATTTTATCTTTACTAAATTGTTTGGTAAACATTATCTACAAGAATTCAGCATTCATTTTTACATTTTCTGACTTTAGCTCCTTATTGGAATAAAACATAGTATTTGGTATCTAAGGCCTGGATTCAGAGTTTGGGTGTAAGAGTACAGCTCGGCTATACCATTTTGCAAAGTTAGGGGTGCTCATTAATCAAAATCTTTTACATGCAGGCAAAATACATTACTTTTGCACACAGAACTCAAATACTATATAGATTTATGTTTAATCTATGAAACAGAGTTGAGCTAGAAAAAACTTTACCTCCTAATTTTAATTCAGGTTTTATCATTTAAATCTGCCTCCCCTTGCGATTCAACATGGTATTGGTCAGGTTTACACTTGCACCTAAAAAAAGGTGGAAATGCAACTCTGAATCAGCCCCTTCATTTCACCACCAAATACCTAGGTTTTTGGGCAAACGTAATAAACCTGAGTATTTGGTGGTAAGGTGAAAGGTCCCATTTTCGTCAACCCGGGTCTAATGAGTCGGCATTCAGACCTGGGAAAAAAAAGAAGGGTTTTTTTCCAGGTCTCACACAGGAATGGTGTCAGTGTGAAAGGTCCCGTGTTGTTTTTCAACAAAGGTCCTTCACAAACACACGATTGCAGAGATTTGTATACCATTGCTATGGCAATACTAAACAAATTTCTTAGTCGGGAGACACGCATAGGAAAAGGAGAAAGCGGCAATGTAGGAGTACTTTTCTGTCTCCGTTCTGGTCCACCTGCAGTTCCGCTATTCGCCGCTATGAATTAAGTAGTTGTATTTCTCCCTTCTGGTACTCGTTGTTTTTTTTTTTAAAGTCCCGTGTGTGACATGGTCTTATAACATTGTGCGCAAACAGTTAACTCCTCTTAATTTTTTCCAGCCAAAAAAAAGCTCCTCTTTGGTCAGACTGACAGTCGCTTGCAAAGGCACACGTGGGAAATAAATGGTATAAGGATTATAGGTGGACTTATAATGCGTTTTTTGTCACACCAATTCGCCCTGCAATAGCCTGGGTTGAAAATCCTGTGTGTGGTGAAGTAAAAGTGATATAAATGACCACGTAACTCTGAGAACTTGATTTAATCCTTCAGAAGGAATTAATTTCACACTGCTATATTATCGTAATCATTTCTCCCTATATTGCAAGTGACTTAAGCTGTGTACACACCTATGCAATTATACATGAGATGTGATGCCTTTTACAGTGTCACTGAGGATTGCAAGTCCTGATGATTATGCCAATTCCTGATCATACACTATAGCAATATACCAGCAGATCTGAGAACATCCTCTCTCCTCTCCATCTGCTGAAACAATCGTGACTCCGTACACACTGTACAGATATCTGTCTATACTGCACAGGAGACGGCAGAAGAGTTGGTCAGACGTCGTATGTGCATGCATGCAGAGATTTGTCCGACATCATAGCATCGGTGATCATGATTTTAAGGACGTTTATAAAAACAAACAAATGCCACCTGTTTTATCACAATAAATCGTGATCATTGGAGCCTACACACACTGAAATATCAGACCAATAGGATGCAAATGATATAATCAGCCTGATAATGTCATACGTGTGTACCTAGATTTTCTTAGATGAATAGAGAGCGAGAGAGATTTTCTTTGTTTCAATGTATGCAAAATAATTATGTAAAACTCAATTTGAAGCACAGACTGAGCCCTGAGTGACATCATTTCACATCTCCAATGAACACAATTGCAACAAATTCATAATTAAATAATACTCACAAAGCAACAAAGAAATTAGCTCTGGTATACTCATTCACATTGAATCCAGCTCGCTTGAAATATACAAAGGTCATTGCTAAAAGATACTGTGTAAAAATAAAAATGTGTTTGTTAACACGTCATCTGTAATGTAATCATATATAATATTACATTAATTATATCATATCACAGCACAAACACATTACATTGTGAGTGAAGTAGCAATGACATCAGTAGCAGAGAATAGAAATAAACTATCTACCCCTTCAGTGCAGGCCCTGGTATTTAGTAACTGCTCTCCCTCCTTTCGGTACCCCTGATGACAATGGGCTGAATCCAGACTTAAGAAGGAGCTTGAAAATAAGAGTAAGAGTAAAGTCACTCCTGGGCTAAACCATGGTGATTGCAGGGGGGTCATATTTCATCTGTTGCAAACAGTATTAGAGTTGAGAGGTGATATTTCCTATCCCAAGTCTAAATAACAGTGTAATAGTAACGCTGATTAGTATCTGTGTAATAATATAATAATAGTATTAGAGATGAGAGGTGATAAATAACAGTGTGATACTAACGCTGGTCAGTATCTGTGTAATAATATAATAATAATAATAATAATATAATAGTATTAGAGATGAGAGGTGATAAATAACAGTGTGATAGTAACGCTGGTCAGTATCTGTGTAATAATATAATAGTATTAGAGATGAGAGGTGATAAATAACAGTGTGATAGTAAAGCTGGTCAGTATCTGTGTGCAGTAAGCAATTCAAAGATATATCCCTGTGTGCAAAGAATACAATTATCTTGACTCCCCCTGCAATCAACATGGTTTAGCCCAGGAGTATCTTTCTTCTCTTCATTTCATGCTCCTTCTTAAGTCTGGATCCAGCCCAATGACAGGATTGTAGTATATAATGTCACAATATTAAGTCAATGGTTTTGTGTTTTTTTTCTACCACTGTCCTTATTGTACAAACTTTGCATTAAATTATTTTGATAAAAACTCTAATAACCACAAATTACCTTATCTGCTATTTTACGACAACAATCCATCCACAAGAAATCTTGAATTAAGTCATCATCTGAAATACAATAAACAATGGAAATAGTTTCAGTATGATAGATGTAAACACGGACAATGGATGGATAAAGTTATTGAAAAATCCAGTCAGGACTAAGTGTAACCTGTGAGCTGTCAGATGCCGGCAATAAACCTGATTCACAGACATGTGGTCAGTAAGAACGTGCGGAATTGCAAATATACGCATCTAAGTTGCAAGCCATCTCCCATGACACTCCCCTCGATCCGACAGATTTTAGCTGACTTCCGCGTCCAAAGACCAACTGAAACGCTCTGCATATTTGTGTGCTAAAGTTCCATAAGTGAAGGGTAAGTGACTTCCACCAGGCCCCATAGCAGCTGCACTCCCTGCAATGGTAGTTACGCCACCAGCCACAACAGTAGGAAGTACAGCAGATTTACTAAGCTGCGGCTGTGGAAAAGTGGAGATGTTGCTTATAGCAACCAATCAGATTCTAGCTCTCACTTTCTATTTACATACTAGAGAATGTCAGCTAAAATCTGATTGGTTTCTATGGGCAACATCTCCACTTTTCCAAACCCACAGCTTAGTAAATCTGGCCTCTACAACTAATGATTTAACATCAATAATCAAAGGTCTAATTTCTTATAAAACTGGAGACTGAAACCCCCCTAATAACAACTAAATGTATTGCTTTATCATTTATTTTTGGATGAATGTCTTTATTAATTTATCATTTTACATGTATTATTTATTGCATGATTCTCCACTTTTCCAAACCTGAAGCTTAGTAAATCTGGCCCTTAGTGCAATTGATGGTCCTTCAATAATTGGTGGACACCTGTTTAAACGGATACAGAGGAGTCACATACCAAACAAGTTAAAAAAAGCGGTCATCTCCTGGCGCTCGATGGTCATACGCGATCCTTTCCTTTGTTTAGGAGCACTGCTGTTGTATAAGTGGCTTTCATAAATATCCTTCTTTTCTTTAATAAGCAAGCGTTTTAGAATACGATTTCTCGGCTGAAGCGATTTGTTCCCAGAATCCGCCTGCGCTGTGATCGCGTTGGGCTTCTGGCAGCTGCTCTGGTTAAGTCGCATTCTGCCGCACACAAACGTTACCAATGTAGAAACTGTGTAAAACAACTATAAATTACAGTGGAAATTTAGTACCAAGAGTATGGATATTTATTATATAATGTAAGTGAATTAAATAGTTACAATTATCGGAGTAGAAGAATCTGGTCCACCTACTATAAATATAAAATAACACTATTTACTAGTGCACTATCTGTAAATATAACATAGTCTAACTGTGCAAGGAGAGTGGTTAGGGGTGGGTGTTTGAATGGGTGCGTGGATACAGTAGGGATCACACACATATGTTGCATTTGGAGTTTTGATAGCAGCAAAATGGGATCTTTGGATCTTGGAAAATTTGTGACAAAAGTAGAAGCTAAGGACAGTCACACAATGCAATTAAATGTTAAGCTAGCCATACACTAGAGCAATTATTGGTCCGATTAGCCAATTATGGCGTGAGTGGATCAAGTATCGCCCTAGTGTGTGGGCAGTATGGATTTCTAAAATACCCAACAATCGCTTGAGCAATGCTAGGGTCTGAAAAGTTTATTGTTTCACAGCAAGCTCCTGATATCGAGCAGTGAGCGGCCATTTTCAGTTATAGGGCTTGTACTTCCACCTCCTGGCCAGAGTTTACCCATCTATCTGTCTCCATAATTATCAGCAAGTGCAGCCGTAATAAAAGCTCTGCGTTCTGTAAGATAAACAGGGTTTCCATTACTATATTACTGCAATAATTGCTGGTAATTATGGAGCCAGAGATGGGGAAATTCTGGACAGGAGGTGGAGCTATCACACACTACTTACTGGAGTTTCTACAGCCAGCCTATTAGAAAGCTGCACGGGTCTCCTGTCAAGAAAGGCGGGAGCCCTGTGCAGCCAATCAGTTGCAAGGGCCTCCTGTCAATCTCTGCAGCCCCTCCCTCATCAGCCAGGATTATTGCCCCCAGCTGGAGAGTGTGTGGCACTAATAT
>WWET01000858.1:323693-348880 GCA_011038615.1 Limnodynastes dumerilii | reverse complement strand
GGTACAGGAGGGGCATTATATAAAGGAAGATGTGTAATAGAACATGAGGTCATGGATACAAACTGGAGGGCGACAGGTACAGGAGGGACATTATATAAAGAAAAGGTGTAATAGAACACGAGGGCATGGATATAAACTGGAGGGTGGAAGATTCAAAGGAAATGTGTGGATAATGACTTCACTGAAAGGGTGATAGATAAGTGGAATATTCTCCCATCTGAGGTGGTTGAGGCCAATACAGTAGAACAATTTAAACATGCTTGGAATAAATATAAGGGTATCCTAAATTGTAACCCAAATTGAGGGTAAATAGGGACTAGGGTCAGTATAGGTTTAAATAAACAAATGGGCAGACTAGATGGGCCATGTGGCTCTTATCTGCCGTCACTTTCTATGTTTCTATGACATCAGAAGAGGCAGGAACAGGACAGTACACGAGTTTACAGCTGGCCATACAACCATCCGTAGAGCAATAATCCATGAAGTGTGTGGAGCCGATGGAGTTCTGAAAGCTCAGATAATCATCGCAGAAAGGCCAGGGTATAATCTGATTGTTCGGAATGAATGACTGATTATTGCGTAGCGTGGCGGTTATCGAACCCTATACTTCTTGTGGCCGGAGTCTTCCCATCTGTCTGACCATAATTATCAGCAGGTACAGCAGTAATAGAATAATAAAGCTCTGTATTCTGCAAGAGATCCGGGCTTCCATTAGAATATTACCGCTATACTTGCTAATTATGGAGTCAGACAGACAGAGAAACCCTGGCCAGGGGGTGGAGGTACAGTTACTACCCAGCTGACTATACGATGTTGACTATATGTCTCCATTTCCACCCCACCTCATTCCTGAAGAGGGACAAACACACACACACACACACACACACACTTTATCCCCCCACATCTACTCACTCAGCACCTCCGCCATCACTTCTATACATGAGACATCTGCACGACAATCTCCCACAAATCCCCCCTAGGTCACGGTCACTTAAGGAATAAACAGACCATGATATGTCATCAACACCTGTCTGTGACTGAGGGTGGAGATTAGAGCAAGGACAATCTGCTTTCAGCATCACTAATCCACCCACACACTCATCACAGGTTATATCCATTACCGGAGGACGAGGCAAAACGGAGGCTTGTATCTCCCAAACCAGGGGCCAGATTTACTAAACTGCGGCTTTGGAGAAGTGGAGATGTTGCCCGTAGCAACCAATCAGATTCTAGTCCTCACTTTCCTATTACATACTAGAGAAGGTCAGCTAGAATCTGACTGGTTGCTACGAGCAACATCTCCACCTCTACAAACCCACAGCTTAGTAAACCTGATCCCCATGAGTTAGAACATTGTGTATCCTAACACAGCACCAGCATAACACTATTGTTAAGACGACCTGTCCTCAAACACACAGACGGCATGAGGAAGGATTAGTGAAAGCCATATCAAACAGTGCATAGAAACAGTGCACACACTGGAGGGTTATCTGACCAATATGGCTCATATCACAGGATAGTCGTTAGCTGACATCTTAGCAGTGTTTACTGTCCCACGATGCTGCACAATTATCTGACACTGCATCACAGGATTTCATTTTTGGGAGCTCCTAATTCTATACGTCCTGATGCTTGTAAAAAAAATTCAGTGTATACCGACTAACTACACCGGTTCCCATTCATCTTTCTGCCTTTGAGGATGTGAATATAGTTATAGTTCTATATTTATGGGAACCGGCTTGACAATCCATAGGAAAATAGAAAGCAGAGTATGGGGGCTTCATGCTACAGGTAGGGCTAAAATCATTCCTACAGATTTAACGAGAGGTTAGATCGTCAGCATTGTATCCAGCATAACACCGCCGGCTGATTTGTACATTGTTTAACGCACCTACTGTCCCAGACAATGAGACACAGTCCTACAAATATCCCTCTGTGTGGACAGAAGCATAACACCTGGGAGAAAAGGGGGTTTATTGGGATAAACAATATTCCAGACAAACAGCTCAACATGTTCCTTACAGGGGACAGACATGATTACACACTGCCGCTGACGCCATGTGACAACAGATCAGACAAGGGCCCACAAATAACACCCGCACTCAGTAATAGGTCTGACACAGGTCACAATGACAGATACTGAAATTCTGCGGATGGTAGAGCAATGAGGGCATCTCGGCCATGCACAGTCATCGTTACCTTGTGACAGGCCGGAATCCCTCACAGGCGACCCTAGGTGTCTCCTTACAGTCATTGCTGACTGGTCGCCTCTCAGGAGATTTACAACAGCTGCTAAGATCTTCATTACGCAGCACACAGCCCAATCCCTAACCCTCAGAGACACGTCTTTGTGACGTCTAGACTACGTTACATGGAGACCTCACAAAGGCTCTGCATGTCCGATTAGACACGAAGGTCTCTCAGTGTCAAACTTGGAACACATGAGGTTTTATGTCGTTTAATCTTAAATCCCTGGTTTTCTACAAGGAAACAAAAGATATATGCAAATTTTCTACCACCTCGAACGTGTCAGAACACACAGACATATGAAAGACTCTGCTGCAGCATAATCCTAACGCGGGCTCCCGGGATTTCAGCGACGCTTGCGCTATTTTCTATTTATAAGCACTGGCCGGCAGCCTCTGCCTGGTCTGTTTACAGTGTGCTCAGTATGAATACACTGATGCACTGCGGCTGTACAGCAAGTACGGTCATTCAAAAGCAATACAATCCAGAACTGACTTACCACTGCAAAGCTGGCCACATGCCTGATAACGGAGACAATGTTCCTCTAGGGAAAGGTCCGGTTATCGGTAGCACTCACCTTTCTGCTGGTACCCATAAACCTGGCTGAAGAGGGAGGGGCTGCAGAGACTGACAGGAGGCCCTTGCAGCTGATTGGCTGCATGAGCCTCCTATCCCATCTTGGCACGCAATAGGTGCAGCTGGCTGTGGTAACTCTGGTCAGTGGTGTGTGGCAGCTCCACCTCCTGGCCGGAGTTTCCCCGTCTCTCCGACTGCATAAATACCAGCAATTATAGCTGTGATACAGTAATGGAAGCCCGGGATCTCTTGTAGAATGCAGAGCTTTATTACTTTATTATTGCGGACTTGCCAATAGTTATTGAGTCAGACAGATGGGGAAACTCCGCCCAGGAGGTGGAGGTACAGATCCTAGAATTGAAAATGGCCTCTCACTGCTCGATATCAGGAGCTTGCTGATGCTAACAGCTTAGAAAGCAAAACAATAAAATGATCAGACCCTGAACAGTTTATTAGGCGTTATAGAAAACCCATCCTGCACACACACTACAACTGGTCCATTCACCTGATAAGAGTCTAGTGCAGGCCCGGTCAACCCATGGCCAACCAGGTGCTGAAGTACCAGCATGCTAGAACTGTATGAGACACACCTGGAGAGACGCGGATTGGTCAGGTCTGCCCTAGTGTGACGCAGCTTTATTCACTGTTTCCAAATCTGGCCACAGAAACATTAGAACACAGATAACAAGAGATAACAAGGGTGTTACTATGTCCTTGTGCTGAGTCCATTAGATGCCGTTTGACCAACCAGATAGCTTAAATAACTCAACAGCCTACTAGACTATACCCTCAGGCCACAACCTACCGGTGTCTGGGACATCTGTGGGTCTCATAATTCTGCGGATCTGTTCCATGGACTGGAGATCAGGCGATAGACCTGGGGGATGGAATAAGAGGTTTATTACATTTACCTTGTAGTCATGTTTAGAGGTAACAGAAGACTGGATTTATAGCATGCAGAACAGCGGACAAACCCTGACGCCTGACCCCACATTCTGCCAGGGAGAGGGTGAGACACGACCCAGGGCACAAGAGAGCTACTTCCCACCATGCCAACAGAGGCCGTGCTTTGGCAATACAAACAAGACCTATTAATGGTATAAGACAGGAGCAGCAAGCGATCTCGTGGAAGTAAACAGAATGGAAGGCCATGGTGACAGATGTCCGGTCTCTCCCCCACTCTATTTCATTTTCACAGACGTTTTATGACAGTTCATCTCAATTAACACTGAGAACTATAATACACATTAACGTATTTTTGATGATTGTATCCGTCACAAGTGCCCCCTGTATGTAGTGTCTACAGGGCCTGATTGGCATGTCAAACCTTATAAAAATCATTTGCAAAACTGTAGTGATTACCTCAAGTTTATGCATTGGCGGAGAGATGTACAAACAGACATACCTTTGTCTATAAGTATATTTACTTATTGTTGTCCATCAGGACATCAGCTTACAAATATTGCACCTTGAGTGATATGTATATAGAAAAACCGATTTTCGGTTGAGCCTTCGTTTTCTAATGGCATCATCCAGAGATTTGTGAAATATGAAATGATCCGGCATGACCACTGCAGAGTACACACACGCAGGATACTGGGACCAATTCACACTTAAGGAGCATGAAATTAAGAGAGGAAAGTTACTCCTGGGCTAAACCATGTTGATTTCAGGGGAAGTCAAGTTACTTGTATTCTTTGCATGCAGGGATATATCTTTGAATCGCTTACTGCACACACACTGACCAGCTTTACTAGCACACTGTTATTTATCACCTCTCATCTCTAATACTATTATATTATTATTACACAGACACTGACCAGCGTTACTATCACACTGTTATTTATCACCTCTCATCTCTAATACTATTATATTATTATTATATTATTACACAGATACTGACCAGCATTACTATCACACGGTTATTAATCACCTCTCATCTCTAATGCCATTATATTATTATTACACAGTTACTGACCAGCGTTACTATTACACTGTTCTTTAGACTTGGGCTGGGAAACATCAACTCATATCTAATACTGCTAATAACTTTCCTCTCTTCATTTCAAGCTACTTCTTGAGTCTGGATCAGGCCCTCTGCTCCAAACAATTGTTTATCGGGTGATTGGAACGGTAACATTTAGCAAAACACTGTAGTGGGTACACTGCTTTCTTGTGCAAGTAAGAACTCTTCAGAAGCAGATGTAACAGACAGACGTGAATGGCCGGGAGCTATAAAGCCCATTAGAAGATCCCTGCCGTCTAGTTTAGCGTCTTCCTACCATGACCCTTACCTCCGTGGCAGCAGAAAATCTTCTCATCTACGATGGCAGCGATCGGCAGGCAGTTGAAGCAGTCAGTGAAGGTCTTCCACAGCTTTATGTTAAACCTCCGTTTGCCTAGAAGAAAATACAGAACTTTAATCTCTTCTGCAATCATAACAATGACCTGGATAAGGAGGAATATCGCAGCATGCAGGACAAAAACCGCATAATGTTCTACCTCCTGTAAGCTTCGCACCGGTAGATGTAGTTCTTTGTTATTATGGGACACTAGAGATTTAATATGGCTGTATTAAGGAACAGGGTCAGACGTTTGCTTTCAATGTTTGCGGGCCTGTGATTATCGGATACATGGAGTTCGGGAATCGCAGAGCCATGATAGCTAAACACCGCTCTCTGCTTACTACTCCCACTGCGGCAAAGGACTTCCAATAGCCATACCCTTATTTAAGTATTCCGGCTTGTGCAAACAGACTATGGCAGCAGTTTGGCAGTCTGGACCAGTACACAGAGCGTGGGCACATCTACACTGTAATTCCAAGCCACACCCACTTACCAGTGTAACCGCGCCCCTGACAGAAGTTTTTTTTTTTTTTTTTAAAGTCTGGATAGAAAGGACGGCATTATGTTGGTAGCATGAATGCAGAGCGATCGCATATGCCTACAAATCAGGGGACATCAGGGCCCAGCAATACATTATAGAGTTGGTGTTTTAACATTTTATGGAGCTCCCAGGACAAAAGTTGATGAGATAAGGACTAGACAAGAACAATGACTTAATTCACCCCAGATTACCACAGCCTAGAACGTGTGTATGTACTGAGAACAAATGCCTCCATAGCTGGGTACACTTAAGTTTATAGTGACAATGCGACATCTTGTCAAATCCGTAGTAACGATTCTACCCCCAATGTACAGCACAGCCCCCCATACACACCGCTCCCTATCTTCCTCCTATCTTCCCTATTGTTAGGAAATGGTTCCCATCTATGATCTACAATATGCATGTGAATGGTTTCAGTAAACACTGAGGTTTTCTACAGACAACGCGAGATGGCTGATCTTGTAAAATTAGGAGTGCCCATAAATCAAATCCCATGCGGGTTCAGGCGATTACCCAGCATCAGGGAGAGTACACTGGTAAGATGTCAGCGATATCCGACGATCATGTGATCTGCACCATCATCAGCGCGTACCCAGCATTATACTGAACCGGTCTCTAGCCTCTGCCAGACGACAGCCTACTAACACATCAGGAACAATCTCCAGGTCATGGATTGCACCTCGGGTCCATAAAACAGCTGCCGACGTCCAGTGTATCTATAGAAACTGTTACACATCCAGCCCATTACATTTTATGGAAGACTTATTAATACGCAAGGTCCGTTTATTAGTTTACAGGCTGCATTACTCAGGGAGACTCACACTCGTCATAGAAGCCGTAGATGCGGTTGATGCTCGCACACTCGTGGTTCCCTCGCAGCAGGAAGAAGTTCTCTGGATATTTGATCTTGTACGCCAGCAGCAGGCAGATCGTTTCCAGGGACTGCTTCCCTCTGTCCACGTAATCCCCCAAGAACAGATAGTTGGCCTCTGGTGGGAAGCCGCCATATTCAAAGAGCCGGAGTAAGTCTGTGTACTGCCCGTGGATGTCGCCTGGGAGGATGGAGAGAGGAAACATTTACAGATCTAGAATAATGTCACTGTAGATGCAAATCACGAGCAGGTGTCCGGGACGAACGGACTGTACAAAGGGACCATGTGACGAACAGGATTGTTACATCTGAATGGAGACTTTCATCCACCATCATCTACACAGGAACATAGACTGTCTATACTAAGATACTTATTTATTAACAGGTTGTTATATAGCGCTTACACAGCGAATATTAGATATGTACAGAGAATATTTCACATTAGTCCCTGTCCCATTGGAGCTACATTCTAAGGTCCCTAACACAGACAAAAACACACACACACACACACACACACACACACTAGGGTAAATCAGCAGCCAATTAACCTTCCAGCATGTTTTTGGAGTGTGGGAGGAAACCGGAGCACCCGGAAGAGGAAACCCACACAGACACAGGGAGAACATACTCACTCCACACAGACACAGGGAGAACATACACACTTCACACATGTAAGGCCTTGTCCAGGAATCAATCTCATAACCTCATCGATGTGATACACAATGCTACTCACTGAGCCACCATGCTGCCCGAAATATTAGATATTCTATATATCTCTATCTATCTGCTATTTCATCCCTGTAAAGCAGGTTGGGGTGTTATAGAGACAGGACAGACAGAGTAAGGGGGACAGTCATGTGCGGATTTCACTGTGAGACCATTCCATTAGGACTGCGCTAGAGCGGTTGAGGAAGTTGTGGCTCAGTATTGCATTGCAGATGTTAACGAATAACCAGAATATAGATCCTATAAAAATAACTCAATGCTGACAATTAATAGGCTTTTAAAACGCTTATCTCTAACTTGGCATGTTTTTTTAATCAATATTTATGCAATTAAATGGATTCCTTGCTGAAAGGATCAGGACAGGACTCTGTATTGGGAAGGAAAACCTCTGGGTCCAGAAGTCAAAGATGGGGCCCCCCCAATGCTGATCACTGAAACAAAATGTATTTACTAGAGATGTAAATAAGGATATGTGAAATGCAGTACAACAACCTCATGCTTACAGGATAGAGCCTACAGCGTCACTATAAAACATGCCTCAGGGATCTGCAGCTTCACCCCTTCTAATGTGTCGGCCAGCAGGATGCTGAGTGTTCACAATGGGGAACTGGGACGTTGAAGGTGGCAGTTTGTTTGTTGTTCTGATGAATTAACGTGCTACGGGAAGATGCCCCTAATCTGTCAGTATGACTCACACATCGGTGGACATTTAATATCCCATGCGTGTATTAAACCGGAAAGTGACACATTCCAACCCAGAGAGCAACAGAAACGCAGCGTCCACAAGGATAAAGACGTCAGAAGGAAAGAACGGAAACAGAAAACGTCTGTAGTTATATTATGCTGGTGGAATGACGATGCACACGTCTGATTGCTAGCTACAGTACATACTACTCCGCACATGTGGGTTTTTTGTTACTTAGTGACTAGAGGAAGTAACATGTATAGCTTGGAGCAAAGAAGAGCAACTAAAATGGTGCATGGTCTGTGTCACACACCATACAGAGAGACTAGAGGAAGTAATCATGTATAGCTTGGAGCAAAGATGGGCCAAGAGGGATATGATAAAAGCTTTCACATGTATCAACAAGTGTAAATCGGTACAGGAGAGGGCATTTTCAAAGGAAGAGGTTATAACATGAAACCACACGTCTATATAAACTGGAGGGTAGCAAGTGCAAAAGAAACATGTGGGAACGTCACTTAAAGGGTAGTTGATAAGTGGAATAATCTCCCAACTGAGGTGGTAGAGGATAAACAGAACAATTTAACCATTATGGTAATACATTTTAAACTAAATTGAGTCTGAAACATAGTCCGGGATCTGTGTGGATTCAGCCAGTCACTGAATAAAAAAAAACACAATTTAACTTACCACAAATCTTTAGCGGGGCCTCCAGTTCCAGGAGAATGGGCTGGCTGAGGAAGATTTCCCGGGACTTTATGCAGAGTCCACGCACCTCGGCCTCCGTCATCTGCACGATCTTCCCAGGACGACATCCTCGCACTGCAGACAGAAGAGAGGGACGGTGTGACACCAGGATAGACAGAGGAGCCGGCTATGTTCATAGGGGGGACTAGACCCAGGAGAGTGCTCTGTATGCAGTGACCATAACACATCCCTGAGACAGAGCCCAATCAGGAGACCGTGAATGAGATGGGTGAAAGGTCAAGCATTGGAGTTATAGTTCTTTAAATGATTAAACCCCCCATCCCCCACTCCCCCCATCTAATACGGACATTTCATGGGATAAAACCCCACTCCGCCTGGCACTATTTTTAGACATTTTTATAGCAATGGAAAGATCTGGCAGATGTCCCTATCTGTCCCCAGGAGAATGAGTAAGGGGTCACACAGATGAGGAATACTCGCAGTGCCCTGTCACGAAGAGTCCCAGACTGGAGACCTGGGACCGGATTCACAATGCATTTTTACTTACCTATTTATCTGTTTTTAGCTATTCTGCATGGTTTTACGCTAGCTAAGTTGCGTTTTGTTATGTAGATTGCGTACATGCGGTCTTTAAAGACCACATGTTATCTTTCCAATCACCCAATCAAAAGACGGTTTCGCCAAATATCTCACTAGTGTGTACAGTCCAAAGATCTCCTAATAGACACAAGACACACAAGCATAAAGCAAAATCTCTCTCTCTCCACGGTTGATCTGGTATATTAGAAGATCAGACCGTTTCATAAGATTTTTGTGCACCTCTGGACAGTACACACTGGCGAGCTATCTAGTGAGATGGTCTGTGGACAGTACACACTGGTGAGATATCTGGGGAATGGTCTGTGGACAGTACACACTGGTGAGATATCTGGGGAATGGTCTGTGGACAGCAGTACACACTGGTGAGATATCTGATGAGATGGTCTGTGGACAGCAGTACACACTGGTGAGATATCTGATGAGATGGTCTGTGGACAGTACACACTGGTGAGATGTCTTTGCACAGTACACACTGGTGAGATATCTGATGAGATGGTCTTTGCACAGTACACACTGGTGAGATATCTGATGAGATGGTCTGTGGACAGTACACACTGGTGAGATATCTGGGGAATGGTCTGTGGACAGTACACACTTGTGAGATGTCTTTGCACAGTACACACTGGTGAGATATCTGGTGAAACGCTCTTGATCGTGCGATTGAAAGGATTATCTTTCGAAAAAGCCTGAGTGTGTGCCCAGCCTAAGACACTTGTGTCCCTGGAACAACCAGACTGTCCCATCACCCAAGGATTGTGCCCATATCATCTATACTGGGTTACAGGTGACCAACAATCCCTGATACACACGACTACACGCCAGAACACCACAACACTGAATAGCTGAAGACCTAATATTCTGTACTGGGGTTTTATGGATTTCTTCTGCAAACTAGAAGGCAGCTAAAGACATTTTATGACGTGTGACGACATACTGAACGAATGGTAAAGCTGCTGCCGATCTCTGGCTTTCAGAGCTGCATATTACAAGGAGCTGCGCCCATTCACGAGGCAGATGAACCATGCTCCACTCTGGCAGAGGTTGTGCCACCTGACGAGATTAAACAGGCAAACGTTCTGCCAAGATCAATAAACCTCCAGACTGACTAAGAATATAATATTGTCCTTTGAAATAGGTTTGGCTAAAATAAACCGCATAAAATCTGCAAGTTCTCAGAAGTAGGAATGAATAAACAAAGCCCTGTGTCCCTCTTCCCAGTGAGGTGCAAACCTTCAGAACTTTTATTATTGGTTATTTATAAGGTCCAACAAGGTGTCCGAAGCTTAAAAAGGTAGGGTCCACAGATCGCAGCTCCGTACAAATCAGGGTGGAGGCCTCCTGCCCCCTCCGCACAAAAAAATCTGGATCCCCGCTGCATTCAGAGGCATTGCAACTTAACTGGTCCCAGTGTCTTGGGAACCATAGGAAAATATGTATAAAATAGCACATTACTGCAAAGTATATCAAAATAAAACCTCTAAACCTAACTGACCGTGTAAGTAAAAGTCCAGACATCTGCAAATCATCACAGCCATCACGACCAAATGTGTGCTATCCAATAAAAAGAGCAGAGAAAGCAGACGCATACCGCGGGAGCCAGTTATCCTGTCTAATGACCCACAGCGTTACCGCCACACCAGTCATTATTACAGACGGCTACTCGCACTCTGCCATATTATTTTCTCCATAGGAATCTAAGACTAACGTTACTCAGCATCACTGCTGCACCTCCTATGACACAGCAACAACCATGGTTGAGACAAAAAAATAAAAATAAACAGATAAATAACAGTATTTTTTAAAACAGTTTTTGTTAAAACCATTTTTTATATTAATGTTTAAATGAAAAAGAGGGAATCCTGCTTATTATATTAACACTGTGAAACATTTGTCTATTAAAAAAAAAACCTTGATCAACTATGTTTTAATGCTTTATAACGTTAACAATCTAGTTATTAGGCTTTGATCTGATTTATTTTACATCTTTAATATAAATCCACTGTTTTACAGCTTATTATTCCTATATATGTAGATAGACTAAACATGTTAAAACATACAAAGTACACACAGATCACAACAACAAGAATTAGTCAACGTTTAGCATAAGTGCGACCGATTACTTGTAATGAAATTGTTGGGGGAGGAGTTTGTGGAGCGTTTGCCGGTTTCCACTGTGACATTTAATAACAGAGCGTCATCCTTGACTTAGAGTCTTGTAGCATGGATTTGTTGTTGCAATCGATGTGAGCGTCACAGTGATCAGACGATAATGGCACCAGGAAAACAAGTTCTGGAAGCTCTATGCATGGGCAATTCTAAGCAGCCATCGTCCGCTCAGGTCTCAGACATTCCTTTGGATGAGTAACCCTCATCTATTATCCAGCAGCGTTGTCCGCAGAAGGATTCATTAATGCCAGGCAGCCTGAGTTACAGCTCAATGCTAGGACATAGCATCAGAGGAGAATCACCATTGTGTAGGGAGCTTCAAGTGCCTCGGCTTTCAATACACACACACACACACACACACACACACACACACATACAGCTCAATGCTAGGACATAGCATCAGAGGAGAATCACCATTGTGTAGGGAGCTTCAAGTGCCTCGGATTTCAATACACACACACACACACACACACACACACACACACACACACGCACGATATAGGACCCAATATATGGACTCTCACTGTTCGTTAGGACCATCGCAGCAGGAAGGCCTTGAAAGTGGTCAGTGTCTTATTACATGGATGATATAGCTAGTACTGGTTAATAGCAGTGCGCTGGGGCATTTTCTCTCCTTGGTTTCTACATATAGACAGGGGCATAATCGTAATCTATTAACCTATAAATGAATTTGAGCAACCAACAGATTGTGCAAGTTACTAAAGACATCAGTCTCTAATTCACCCTGCAGGTCAAACATTAAATCCATCTACTCTATATACTGTGAGCAAGACCCCCTTACATGCAATGCTGCACTACAGAAAACCACTAAACCTTTCTGCTAGAACAGGACAAACACTAATATCAAGACAATAGTCTGCAGGGAAGATGTTTAACTGCAGCATAGGTAGCCAAAGAGGCATCTTACGTGTGTGCATATGTATATACATCTGTATACATACACAAAGACTAACTATAAAACACACACATGCAAACTATTTCTTTGAGTCTCCTCATAACTGCATAGCAATTTACACAAGTTACACCTCTATTCATTGAATTATATGGTTGCAGAATCCTGTAACCTGGTGCAGGGCCTCTGCTGTGCACAGGATAACATCTACATTCCCCTAAATGGCAGGAAATAGAGGAGACAGAGCCCAGTACAAGGAGTTATTCAAGAAATGCTTCACCTGACACTAGTTACAGGGTAACACGAACACTGGCTTCCCAAGCAGTAAGAATTTTTACTATTAGTAGGGCCTGTGCTTACTGCACACACCATGTCACACACCCGCCAGGTGGAAATCTAGTAATATTTTCAGATCACCTTTATAAACTGAACACGTGATAAGAGCCAGTACAGCGGGAAGCTATTCTATTCTACTTGTTTATCCAGATCTCTTGGAGTTTATTCTGAAACAGGTTCTGAGCAGCAAAACACCCCCCCAGCATTTTAATGTACGTACAGATGAACAGACAGAAGGTAAGGCCAAGTAGTAGAGTGACCAATGATGTCTAATCATGCTCTGAAAAGCCATCGGCTAGGTCTGTGCTGCTGGAATATGCTGGGACTTGTAGTTTCACAGCAGGCTGATTAGTGCTGTTTGGGAGTGTAATCCAGATACATATAAACACTGGCCTGGAATAGCGGATGGCATCAGATTTGTCTAAGCACAAGAAGTGCAGGAGGAAAAGCAGCAGGTTACTAGGTGTCGGCCCCGCTGGGTGATCATGAGCAGTGGTAGTATCTTTAGAATGGTATAGAGGAGCCCATGGTTCATCTGACCAAGTAGTACATATATGCAAAAAATGATGGGGTGTAGTTTGCAGCTTCCATGTTTTTTTAGCAGATCACTTTATGGCAATGAAGCAATGACTACAGGCAGTTTTCAGAGAATGTGTTGTACTTGTGACCACTGTCTCTATGAAGGAGTTCAACAGTGATGGGTACAGGCTCTTTTTATTTTAAATCTTAACCCGAATTATCCCTTTTCTGCAACCTAACTTTAACCCACCACAGCCTAACCCTCATCACCCCATCCCACAACCTAACTTAACCATCCCCTAAAAATCCCCGTTGCAGTCTACCCCTAACCATCCCCTTCCTTCAATCTAACCACCCTCATTCCGCAACCTAACCTTAACCCTCCCCTAACACAAACAATCCTCATTCTGCAGCCTAACCTACCACTTTGCACAGCCTAGCCCTAACCCTGTGTGTCGTGTTAAAAGAACAGTCAATATTGTACCTATTCTGACTTACAAATACTCAGGCTTTTAAGCCTTTTCCAAGGATACAACGGCAATTAAGCTGCCTGTTGCAGCAATGTCTAAAATGGGATTTCCACAGCGGAAACCAGTTCCCAAAATAATGCATCACTTCATTTAGGTAAAAGATCTAGAGGCTCAGTTCAACTTCCAAACAAGAATCTACACAAGGGTTTCCCAGCAGCAGCAGTCTCTCCCAAATCCTGCACATTGGTCAGCGGATACCAAAGCTTAGAAGCCTGGACCAAATTCGGAATAATTCTAAATCACGAAACCCAACCATGAGGTGAAACAGCGCCACCACCAGGATCAGCCTGTAACGGAGGGCTGCCCTTTATTACAGCTCTCTACTACATGCGAGAAGCCTGGAAACAATGACATGCCAGACACAGTCATTAATCATGCATTGCACAGTCTGTGATCGTGTTTCAGTGCAGTCTGTAATGGACATTATTGTATGTTACTTATAGGTTATACCTTTCCTTCATCAGATTAACAAGGTCAATTACATTACAGAGGCCACATGCTTACATAGAAGAGGCAGAACCACACAAGACAGAACATATGCAGCTCAGTGAGCACCCACGGACCACTAGAGCAGTGCATTCTGGGTGACCAGTCACAGGCAGCCTGCAAGTGAGCGGGTTTGTTTACCTGTTATCGTGTTTCTAAGCACAAAGGTTAATTAAAGCTTCAATACCCATAATCAACCTGCCAGGAACATTCCAGCACCTGAACCAGGGAGCGTAACCCTTGCTGGCCCTCCTGGCATCCTACAAAGGGAAGCGGTAGCCGGATGGCCGGGTTTCCGGTCTGACCAGCGACCACGCTCTAAGGGACGATCGACACTTGCCTGGAAAATCACTGGCTCAGACAGCGGAACTTTACTGGGCTGGCACGAGAAGCAGGACCTGGAGCCATGCTGCGTTCATTAATGAGGAGCCTTCAGATAGGAAAGCATGTGACCACAGGAAAACAAAACAACCCACAGCACCAGAGACCAACAACACAGCCCAGCCAAGAGCACGACCATCAACCGACACGCAGGGCAGAGAAGAGGAGCCGACGCAACCCTCCAGATCAGGCCTGGCCGGACGGCAGCAGCTTTGTCAGCTGAAGCATTCTGGGCATAACCGGAAGTGTTTTCTGTCCTGTTTGTTTCTGGGCTTGTCTTCCCTAGGACAGCACATTTTGTTGGCCATGCGCTGGCGCGATTATCGGACCAACCACTCCTTTATCATGTGATCGGGCAAATAAATGCTCTAGTTAGTGGACACGATCGAGCAATTAATCGCTCTAGTTAGTGGACATGATCAGTTTTTAAAACGCCAAATAGATGCACCAGAAAACCTGGCACAATTATTTAGTCTTAACGCGTTTGCGCTGCTGCCTAATATAAGGGAGCCAATCGGCTTACTGCAAGGCTCCCTAGACTTTAAGTGCCTCCCTCTTCTGCCAGGATGATCGGTCCCTGCAGGAGAGGTGTATGGTACTGATGGTGTGATGGTTTATCAGGACACCGTGATGGGACTGATAATGGACCCAGTGTATGGCCAGTATTAGACTCTCCTAATTATTGCTGCACTCAGTCATGTTTGTGTTTCATCCTCCTGCTCATATGGAGATTTTTTTAGCGGAGTCTGGGACGGTATCAATGATGTTGAGAGAATGACATCCACAGGACCGGCTGCAGAATAAAAGAAATACCCAGCACAGACATGTGTACGTTAAGATGCTGCGTGTAACGCCAAGGAGCAGAGAACCGCTGCCAAGCGCCGGGTAACGGATATAACCATTTGCTACACTCCAGTAAAGCGGCGCCTTGTACCGAGCTGGTGGGTATGAAAGCTGTGCAAGATCAGGAAATGAAATATCCCTTCAGTGAGCGGCTTTCGCAGCTGAACACAAGACCCGGGGGAATCATTAAGCAGCAGATCGTGTGGTGACATAACACAGGGGAAGGTCCATAGACTCCAATACTTTTTTTTCTTGCAGAGCGAATGCATAAAAACAACAAGGCGAAGCCAGTATCAATGTTTATGCAGCTCACACAGTGCTGCAAATGAAAGCAGCCGCCGCACGTGCTCAAGAGCATTTTTAGCAACAATCAATTGAGAACAAGTAATTGCTTCACACGCACAATGTTTACTTCAGGTACAGATACATTCCAACCCGTTTACAGCGCAGATCGTTATGCTTTACGCATGATTACCAGACCCCTCAACTTAATTATTCACAAAGATTACTGATAATGAAAAACAGACCTCATCAAGGACTGCAAAGGATCGAAAAACTCACATGCATTAAACTAGATAAATACACACAAATATATTGTATAATTTGTATTATAAATCACCAAATGAATCATAAACATACATTTTTTTAAATGAATTTACTCCGTGCAGGCACGGAGTAAATTCATTGAAAAAAAAAAAGGGGAGGCTGCAAGGCTGGCGGCGGCACCGCGGGCCATCAGACAAGGTCTGGCGGGCCGGATTTGGCCCGCGGGCCTTGTGTTTGACACCCCTGCTCTACTTAGTGGACATGATCAGTTTTTAAAACGCCAAATAGATGCACCAGAAAACCTGGCACGATTATTTAGTCTTAACGTGTTTGCGCTGTTGCCTAATATAAGGGAGCCAATCGGCTTACTGCAAGGCTCCCTAGACTTTAAGTGCCTCCCTCTTCTGCCAGGATGATCGGTCCCTGCAGGAGAGGTGTATGGTACTGATGGTGTGATGGTTTATCAGGACACCGTGATGGGACTGATAATGGACCCAGTGTATGGCCAGTATTAGACTCTCCTAATTATTGCTGCACTCAGTCATGTTTGTGTTTCATCCTCCTGCTCATATGGAGATTTTTTTAGCGGAGTCTGGGACGGTATCAATGATGTTGAGAGAATGACATCCACAGGACCGGCTGCAGAATAAAAGAAATACCCAGCACAGACATGTGTACGTTAAGATGCTGCGTGTAACGCCAAGGAGCAGAGAACCGCTGCCAAGCGCCGGGTAACGGATATAACCATTTGCTACACTCCAGTAAAGCGGCGCCTTGTACCGAGCTGGTGGGTATGAAAGCTGTGCAAGATCAGGAAATGAAATATCCCTTCAGTGAGCGGCTTTCGCAGCTGAACACAAGACCCGGGGGAATCATTAAGCAGCAGATCGTGTGGTGACATAACACAGGGGAAGGTCCATAGACTCCAATACTTTTTTTTCTTGCAGAGCGAATGCATAAAAACAACAAGGCGAAGCCAGTATCAATGTTTATGCAGCTCACACAGTGCTGCAAATGAAAGCAGCCGCCGCACGTGCTCAAGAGCATTTTTAGCAACAATCAATTGAGAACAAGTAATTGCTTCACACGCACAATGTTTACTTCAGGTACAGATACATTCCAACCCGTTTACAGCGCAGATCGTTATGCTTTACGCATGATTACCAGACCCCTCAACTTAATTATTCACAAAGATTACTGATAATGAAAAACAGACCTCATCAAGGACTGCAAAGGATCGAAAAACTCACATGCATTAAACTAGATAAATACACACAAATATATTGTATAATTTGTATTATAAATCACCAAATGAATCATAAACATACATTTCTCAGTGAGACCAAGGCGAAGGAACCTGGAGACGTCATTACAGAAAAAAAGCACACAAAAAGAGCAGTCATATGAGCTGCTGTGACATCACTAACTTCACCCAACATCAATATAGTCATCAAACCAGCCCCTTCATCACATGACAAGGGCACTGCAGAGAGGTGGATGTTTGAGTTATGTGTCTATCTACGCACAGCCTTGGTTATAACAGTATGAAAATAGTGTGTTTGGACCAGCTACAGACACAAGATCAGTCTCACGTCAGTCAATTTGTACAGAATGAAATTACGTGTGTGAGATCCTAAGGTCTGTCCGTGCAAAGGTAATACGCTCCCCTCGCCCGCCCGGAACCCTGCCTTAAATGTTACACACCCGCCCTATGTAAAACGGGGCATGAGCGCAAGGCTGAATTGTACGCATGGGCATGGCCAAGATCTGACTGCACGATATACGCAGCACCTGTCCAACATGGGTACATCCTGTACACCCAAGACCGGCTGTCGCCCCCTGCTGGTGGATGCAGTCACTGCACAGAATTGGCTCTGAGGCTCCACAGGCGCAAAACAAGCAGACATGGTACTTATAAATGATAAATCCAGTCATTTGCTAATTATTCGATACCTTAACACATTGCCAGTGGCAGAATTCAGGATTTCCCCTAATCAGCCAGAGACACTCCTCCAGTAAACATGCAAACCTGGCATATTTCACAGCCATACCCTAGAGGACGTGTCACCTGTTTACGTCCCCGCCACACACATGAAGGGGGATAGAATATCCAGAGCTGACATCCCCTAGAACATGGAGATTTACTGTCTACTGTCTGTGCTGCAAACCAACAGCTGTACCTGTGTATAACACCAAAACGGAATCAGCAGCAGCACAAAGACAATTACAGGTTCCTTCTTTAGCGGCCAAAATAGTAACATGTGACATTAAAACTTGATTACTGAGGAAGCTACTACCAGCAGAGCCTTAATACACCAAAACTGCACTGCTCACCCAGGTAATAGCTGGGCCACTCTAAGGCTCCCAAAGTGGATAAGGGGAAAATAATTGAGGGGAGACACCGCCCAGGTATTTGAAGCTCTCTAGTTGTCCGAGACCTAAACTTTCATCACAAATTATCCTTTTGGTTTTTTTTACCAGCTCACAATGGTTTATAGCAGGCAAAAGCAAGCTGTGGAATCACAGGTGTTGAGAAACTACAATTCCCATCATGCTTTGACAACTGTCAGCTATTTCCATACTGTTAGAGCATGCTGGGACAACACCCAGAGTGCTGGAGGTGGCCCATGTCAGGTATATACTCCAAAAATTAGTGACCAACATAGCAGAAGGAATTTATCAAGACACTAAAGTGCCAAGAATGTTTCATAAGTTACCCAGTAAGAACGCTCAACAAGCCGGAGTTGTATTACATAACTACTGATTATGAGGAGACCTGGAAAACATGCGCTGTTTAAGGGTCCGAGGAGAGGTTTAAGAACCTCTGCACTAGACCAGGCACAGGCGCCCTTCCAGGTCATGTCAAACTACAACTCCCAACATGCTTCAAGGGCACAGGCATAGCTAATCAACAATAGTGGCACAGAGGATATGGCAATCAGGAGAGAACACCCTGAAATAGTACAGGGAAAAAGGAAGAGCCCTCTATTAATGACGGACAGGAAGTGGCGTTCTGTCCTAATTCTGGCGTTTCCAGGGACAATCAGGCCGGAGTTTTACGTATCCAATTCTTTCTTCTAGTTTTCATTGGAAGAAAGTTCTGAAGCCACCGTGTCCCAGTAAATGGGATTTATTGAGACCATCGTGCAGAGATTCCCACAAGCTCAGGGAAATGCAATACACATGGGAACTACAGCAGAATGTTCTGCACTTTCACCAATATTATTGTACTGCTGAGAAAGACTAGCCACAGTGCGGGAACACCACATAAGAAGCCAGGGACATTTCCATTTCATTATTTTGATAGGCCAACAAAACACAGGACACCAAGACAACCGGGAACATATCAGCCCTGCAGCTCTATTCACATACACGTAGATTCAACAGGGAATTAAGTATAGACCTCCCTATCATGGGAGACTTCACGATGGGTATGTCCCTGGCAGACTGCACCCCAGAGCGATGCAAGGGGGAAAACGCAGAATTACTTTACTGTATTACATTCTCCGCAACAAACACAATCCTCCAATGAAAGAGGCCGGGGATTTTTTTCTATTTTTAGCCATTATACTTTTGTCAGTAACAAACAAGCAACATTTCAAGGATTTCTTTTTATTTCATTCATTTATTTATTTTAATATCCAGTTTCAGGAAAACAACATACGAGAGATCAGACGAGCAACAACAAGATCTGCTGAGTGACATCATCACGGATCTAAAGAAACCACTTTATCCCACTGGGTAGAACACAGACTCTCTTCCCAGACATAAGAGAGGAAATAGGCGTCTGAACTATGTGAACATGGGGGGCACAGCGTCCAATGGTAGAGTCTCTCTGATAGCTCTGACGGGAGGGAGCATAAGAGTGTATTCAAAGCAGTGAAAGATTTCCCTCTGTTAATGTGTTTTATGGCTACTATAAGTTGTGTATTTTTCATCTTCTACCAATCAGAATCATTCCTCCTATTAGTGAAGCACGGTTAGTAGTAATATCTACATGGGTAATAGACTTCATAATGAATTATAATACAACTTAACATGACTCATGTTATCCTAGAAGAACACTGAACAATTCCATCCCCAACTAAACATTCTACTTGTGTCACTGAGAAACTCCAATCCCGGTGAGGATTAACCAGCTCAGACCTGAGAGCGCCAATGCAGACGACTATGACCATTGCCCCTAATTGGGGGTCAAGTGACGACTGTCGTTGACCACCAGGAATTTACTGTAAAACCAGCAGATGTTTACCTGCAGCAGGTCACTCCAGAGAAGTGCACTCTCTCACTCCAGGACAACCTGCACACAAAGCAGCTAAAACAGCCAAACCAGTTTTACTGGTGGCTGCGGTGAAGCATGGGCATGTTACGTAATGGTCTGTGCCAGCCACATGAACAGCGAAGGTTTGCAGAATGCCATCCTGAGCCAGCACATCCAGGCTATCAGTACAGGCAGACACAGAAACAGGACAGTTGTCTGCTAAATATAAAGAGCGGATCTGATTACAGGAACATTGCCTCAGACATAAAGGGCAGAACACAGCAAGGAGACCACCAGAGAACCCTTCATTCCCAGCCGTGGACAGTTACTCATAGGACGAGACCTCCTAATCCTTATGTTACATTCATGCGCTGATTGATTACAGATATAAACCAGTTTGTGGGTTTACATTTCATATAACAATCCTAAACAGACATTTATCAGAGGATGAGCAAAAGTCACGAATACACTATAATGTTATACATTACACAACGCCACAATCACCACCAGGGTGAGACGGGAACAACGCATAAACTCCTTGTCCATTTAGACCCACATAGAGCACAAATAAAGGCTGCAGAGAAGACATTGCAACATGCCAAACAGCTCTATGTCTCAGAGCAATATATACAAGTATTCAATTGGCCGGGTGACGATAGTGCAAGTATTGGTCTGGATTCACAGTTATGTAGTTTTCGTCTTACGTACGTTAAGAATTGAGCTACTACGTATACGTAGTAGCTTATTTACACTATCTATGTACCACATCTGTACATATATTGCGTAGTAGCTCAATTCCTAAAACGTTCGTACGATGAAAATTACGTAGCTGAATCCGGACCATTGTCTTACTATAAAAAAGTTCCCACTAGAACCCACAAAAAGCAACCCCACGTTACACTGCAAGGATCATGTCAGGGGATTACTGATATATACAGCACTGTTACTTACTCCTCAAGCAGGACTGCTGATCTCCGCTGGTTTTATAGGAAATCCCAGCTCCCTGTAAACTATGGCCAAATATAGTATCAACCTCTGGAACATTTAGCACAGACTACAGACATGCCATTCCCTTGCAGGCAAAACTAACACAAGAGCAGTTCATTACCAGAGTCCTAGGGCCCGATTCAAATAGGTCTAATGACAGGAAAATGCTTACGGTGCGCTTTTTCTCGTCATATACGGTATCTAAAATTTGCTAATTTTATAGCGTTTGCATAAACCCCCCGCCTCCCCCCCCCCAAAAAAAAAACATTTGCGCCATTAGCTTCGCCGGTGTGAAGCTAATTGAATCAGGCCACTAGTGTGGCCCTTTCCTAAACAAATGAAGAGGGGACAATTCTTCTTTGTGCACTTGATTTCCTGTACTACAGAAAAGTCTTAAGTCTCTGCTACGTAAAGCATCAACGTTTGTTCCCAAAAATCCCATCGGGCTTCCTTGTTCCGTGATACAGTGAAATAGGTTATTTAAACAAATTAGCAGAACGTCACCAGATTAATTTCAAACTGAAACTCAGAAGAAACTAATTATCCCGGGCAGGGACAGTACATACACATAATATTTTTCTCTTATAGACAAGCAGAAAATATCTGTCCCCCACAATAAATCTAGCAGACTGGCAAGTTACCCTGACAGTGTTATTATACACTAGAAACCGTCAGAGACCATCCTGAATCACCAATGTAAGAATCTTGCAAATAATGAAATCGATCGTACAACAGAAACCAGCTGCTGATCTATGTCAGGCCTACACGCCCAAGAACATCTAGAATACACATTACCCACTTTGCATGTGATATAATGAATTGTCACTGTTTAGATTTGTTCATAAATTTGAAAAAAATAAAAATAAATTGGGGGGAAAAATGGCATATGAAGAAAATACACCTTAAAATCACTACAAAAATATGTAAACAATATAAAACCCTGAAAATATATATAAATGGGTCAGTGCTATATGTCTACATAATATACAGATTGCCACTTGATATGATTCCATAGTGGATAACTAGTACATTCCAATAAAAGATTGAGGACCGCTGCATCCATCTATATCTATACAAACACTTATTAAATAGTCCCTCTGTCATTAGCTATTACAGAACACCAATGGATGGATGCTACAACTTATAATAGGTTACCATATACTTTCATGCATTTATAATGATTGGAATCTGATCAAATAACCATTTATGTGATTAAAAAAAAAAACAGAAGAGAAAAAATGTGCTTAGTAAGCCAGAGTATATTCATTATACACACAACATTACCATAATCAATGCACCTCGCTATGCAATGGTCAGGGTAGGACAATAATTTATCTCTCTTCCACAAGGTTTACACTCCACGATTCTGCCTATACCCATCAACAACACTGACTCCGCATGTACAGGACATCTTATCAGAGGCGGGATAGAACATACCCTCTGATACGTGCACTAAGGTCAATCAATTCCAGCTCCTACATTATTGACTTCCAATATAATGGGGGATTGTGAGATGTGTGATTCTCATACACAATTATGTGTTCCAGTGCTCGAGCCACGACATTGCAGCGAGAGCAGGACTTTATACCATACACTGACAGAGGAAGAGACAGGTGAACGGTTTAGATTAGGAATCTGCTGGATGTGTTTGTAAGTCACATGGTAACGTGTATGTCACCTTGACAGGATTTACTGGCTGTGTTTGTCATAAATCTACCATAAGTGTCATTAGTCCCTAGCAAGTCAATAGCTGTATGAATCCAATCAGATCCCTACATTCATTAGAAAATGGATCCTAGTTCGTCCCCTTAGATATGCGCGTTTGGAAACATTTTATGCGCTTTTGCGGTTGCGGACTATTGCGCGTCCATTACACTGGTCAAACGGCAAATAAGTTACAAGGGACGACACAGTCTGTAATTAATACTTGTGACGGTCAGTACATTATGCCCCGTTCTCTGTGAATGTTAGTAATCCAGCACCACTAATTGTTTTACAGGCCAGTTTATAGGACAGATATAAAACAAAACGTACCATGACAAACTGTCCCATTAAACACCCTGTATATTATGGCTCTGTGCGGCTATTTAGTCATGCAGTGTTGACACTGATCACATTTCATGTTGCTGGGTGATATCTCTGCCCTATGAACGTTGTCTGCCATGTATAATTCAGGGGTATATTTAGATCTCTTTTCTCCGCCAAAGATTAATACAGAGCATAATAGTTGATGAGGCCAAAATATATTGGAATAAAGCTAAACATAGCTGAAGCGATAGTAACAATCACATTGTGTCCCTTCCTATCAGCAGCTCAGACGCCCTGTGCTTCTAGTGTAAACACTGCAACCTCCATACACCACAGATCCTTACATAGAGTTCCCTGAACGCTCCTAGTACAGTACAAGCCTGGGGGGACCGGCTCCATTTCCCCTCCCAATGCCGCACATCTCCCGACCACTCCTTGTACACAGGAGATCCCCGGACACTGCAGGAAGAAAAAAAAAAAAACTTTCCCCCACAAGGATCATTCCATTTTAAGACTGTCTCCATGAAGGAACAACTGTGTCCCCTTGACATTTCTTGCATTCCCTGCAGAGATCAGTGGCCGTCTGTTGCTGTACATCACAGAGGACCCCGGACGCTACTCCAGGAGGTCACATTAACCAATTCTCTGCAATACGGTCCGACACTACAGAACTTCTACAACACTGCTGACACATAACCGGCCCTCTGGACATCGACTGCTGCATATTACAGCACATTACAGACTTCATCACTGAAAACATAATCCATAACCCTTCAGGCTGTTCAGCAGAAACTTTCTGCTTATATATTGTTGCATCTTATCGCATCTAACACATATAGAGATAACCTACTAACAAGCTACTGTGTTCATTACAGCACAGATTATAAACATAGTAACACTAAACACACAGAGCTTATATAGTTCAGTACACATTGGACATCTTGGTTTTACATGACATTATACTGCAGGAGTCACTGACAACACAACATGTACATTTTATATGTAAACACAAGACAGATCACCACACCCCCATTATACCAGTTCAGACAGACCCCATGTCTACACATATACCCTTATCATTGCCCCGTTACACCCAGACCCCAACCTATACACCCATTACTTCAATATCCCCTCAACACACTACAAATGCTACTTTGATGTTTTAATGTGCCCCCAAAGTCCCCTCATCATACCCCCATTTCTCCCAGATCCCATGGTGGCCCTACCACACCCCTTTTCTGCCCTTACACCTTCAGTTTCTATAGTACTTCCATGGAACTGAGAGTCCCAATCATAGACCCCCTCATTCCCCAACACCCCTTTTCTACTAGATCCCCTTGTTATCCCATTAACCCCAAATCTCAACATTCTGCTACCATACCCCAACACCACAGTTTTTATAGTACTACCATGATACGGAGTACCCCCCAGATCCTCTCATCTTTCCCCCCACAACACCCCCATCACTACCCCAAGTTTCTAAAGTGCCCCTATCCACACCCCCTGATTACACCACCACACCCCCCATTAATCCTAGATGCTCTGATCAGTCCACTACCCAAACCCCCATTTTTTATATATTGCACCCATGGCACTGAGTGCCCCCCCCATTACCCCAATGCCCTTCATGCCCCCATGGCTATACAGACTCCCATGATTGCCCCACCACACCATTACCCCTCAGACATCAATGCCCCTCACCCCCCATGTCTATAGCCTCCCATGATTACCCCCAGACCCCAATGCCCTTCACCCCCACCCCATGTCTATACAGACTCCTTTGATCCCCCAACACACCCCCTTACTCTCCAGACCCCAGCCTATTCTACCTGAGAACCATCCTTCAACCCTGGTCTTAACTGCCCCCCCCCCCCCTAGGCCACTGCACACCC
>WWET01000858.1:306491-316257 GCA_011038615.1 Limnodynastes dumerilii | reverse complement strand
AGAGGCTGCAGAGACTGACAGGAGGCTCTTGTAGCTGATTGGCTGAACAGGCCAAAATGTTGTGAACCTACATTTTTGGGGACTGGAGCTTGAACTGTTATGGGGTCCTTTCACAACCAGCAACAATAGAGCACCATTCAAAAAGGTCCAAAGGCCCAAATAGCAGAGAACGGATTGGTGAAGTGAAGTCATTAAAAATGGGCCAGCAATAAGGTCAAGGGAACCGCTATTATCTTCTTCAATGCACACAGTTACAGTGACAGCAGCCTCTGTTCTATGCCCGGCCGGATCATAAGAACCACCCTCTGGTTGGAGCTGTATATAGAGTATCTGCCGGCCAGCACTGATCAGGGGGGTTTCTGGGTACTCAAAAACCCCTCCTGCATAGAGCATATTCTAAGATCAGTATTAAGTACTTCAACCCATTGCCTTATGATCCTGTCACTAAGATAACCTTATTTGAATAACAATGACGTAACCCAGGGTTTATGGAACACAGGGACAATAAAAAATAATGCACCCTGCCTTATTATACTGTTTAAAAAAATAATAAAAATTTAATAATTGCGCCCCCTTGGATCTGGGTGTCCATCGGCGCCGAGGACACGTTCTTAGTGGCGATCTGAATTGAATCTTAGCCAGATGCATCTGTAGCCTCAGAGTGTATTAGATTGATCTCAACACATCTCGTTCATCCAGAGATTTCTACAAGGCTGACAGGTGAGTGTTGCCCTTTGAAATGATTTTGGCAGTCCAGATAGGGAACGGGCATAACCACCAAACAAAGAATCTTGGTATACTACTCTCAGCATGCCCAACAGCACAGCATGGTAGTTTCACCAGCTACAGTGGTACACAATCAGGATCCACCGAACATTTCTCTCACCCCATGTAGAAAGTCATTATTCTGGTAAATGTTTCTTTTGTGTCTAAACTTTGTGATAAGAAAACTGAACGGGGAAAACAAAGCAGAACTTAGTTTTTTCTTCATTCTAAAGAAAATAAATATGAGATAAAGGGCTAGATTTACTAAACCGCGGAAGAGGAAACATGGAGATGTTGCCTAGGGTAACCATTCAGACATTCTCCAATATGCAATAGGAAAGTGAGAGCTAGAATCTCATTGGTTGCTATGAGCAACATTCCCATTTTACCTTTTCTGCAGTTTAGTAAATCTGGTGCGTTACGGTATAATATGTTATAAATACAAAGTTTAAGAGATTATTCATATTCATATTATTCTTATCACAGAGACATTTTTTCAGACTTGCCATGCTGCAATATTCATAATGCTTTCTATCAAGCTGTATAAGGTGCAGTTCCCTGTGTGTGATTAAGATGATAAAACAATGACCTGTTTGTTAGGTTTATTCACTAACCCAAATGCTGGAAAGTTGGTCTGATGGTGTTTACTCAGCTCCGCCCTGCAAACTTAACTCTGCTGAGGTTTCCCTTAGGCTCTGTAATATGTGTGTGTGTATATAGTATAGCTGGAAGTAGGAGTAAGGTGTAAGGGTGTGTTAGTAGTATTGTTGAGAGTAGGTAGAGTAGTAAAGATATTAGTGTGAATTGTAAAGATATGAACAGTGTAGGCTGTGTATAAGTATATATAGCGTAGATCAGGCATGTTAAACTCAAAACCCCAATTGGGTCAAAAATTCTAAGTCTAAGATTGTATGAGCTGCAAGAAGAAAAAAAGCCACATCCGGCCTCCCCAGTATTCCCCATTATGTGTCTCCATCTCCCAGTATTCCACATCATGTGACTCCAGCTCCCCAGTATCCCCCATCATGTGTCTCCAGCCCCTAGTACCCCCCATCAAGTGTCTCCAGCTCCCCAGTATTCCCCATCATGTTTCTCCAACCACCCCAGTATTCCCCATCATGTGTCTCCAGCTCCCAGTATTCCCCATCATGTTTCTCCAACCTCCCCAGTATTCCCCATCATGTGTCTCCAGCTCCCAGTATTCCCCATCATATGTCTTCATCTTCCCAGTATTCATCATGTGTCTCCAGCTATCAGTATCCCACATTATATGTCTCCAGCTCCCCAGTATACCCCATCATGTGTCTCAAGCTCCCAGTATTCCCCCTCACGTCTCCAGCGCCCAGTATTCTGCCTCATGTGTCTCTAGCTCCAAGTATCCCCATCATGTGTCTCCGACTCCCAGTATTCCCTATTCATATGCTTTAAACTCCCCAATATTCTCCATTCATATGGCTCCAGCCCCCAGTATTCCCAATTCATTGGTCTCTCCTGTTTATACCTTCTTTACCTTTGATACCTTCCGTCCATGTCTCTCCTCCGCGGCGTGCACCATCTTCCAGCTCTTCTGTGTGGCGTTGGCCGTAAAGCAATCTGTTTCTTGCTGTTGGCCGATGCAGCAGTTATATAGGACAGCTGGAAAGGGCTTTGTTATCAGTGTCCTGTGTAACTGCTGCGGTGGCCAATAGCGCCCCCTTTTCAGCCACAATCACTGGTTCTCTCTCTGTAAGATGAGGCCTCAAAATTAAAGTTTTTGGGCTGCAAGTTTGGCATGCCTGGTGTAGGCTGTGTATAGGTATATATAGTGTAGGCTGTGTATAGGTATATATAGTGCAGGCTGTGTATAGGTATATATAGTGTAGGCTGTGTATAGGTATATATAGTGTAGGCTGTGTATAGGTATATATAGTGTAGGCTGTGTATAGGTATATATAGTGTAGGCTGTGTATAGGTATATATAGTGTAGGCTGTGTATAGGTATATATAGTGCAGGCTGTGTATAGGTATATATAGTGTAGGCTGTGTATAGGTATATATAGTGCAGGCTGTGTATAGGTATATATAGTGTAGGCTGTGTATAGGTATATATAGTGCAGGCTGTGTATAGGTATATATAGTGTAGGCTGTGTATAGGTATATATAGTGCAGGCTGTGTATAGGTATATATAGTGTAGGCTGTGTATAGGTATATATAGTGCAGGCTGTGTATAGGTATATATAGTGTAGGCTGTGTATAGGTATATATAGTGCAGGCTGTGTATAGGTATATATAGTGTAGGCTGTGTATAGGTATATATAGTGCAGGCTGTGTATAGGTATATATAGTGTAGGCTGTGTATAGGTATATATAGTGCAGGCTGTGTATAGGTATATATAGTGTAGGCTGTGTATAGGTATATATAGTGCAGGCTGTGTATAGGTATATATAGTGTAGGCTGTGTATAGGTATATATAGTGCAGGCTGTGTATAGGTATATATAGTGTAGGCTGTGTATAGGTATATATAGTGCAGGCTGTGTATAGGTATATATAGTGTAGGCTGTGTATAGGTATATAGTGCAGGCTGTGTATAGGTATATATAGTGTAGGTTGTGTATAGGTATATATAGTGTATGCTGTGTATAGGTATATATAGTGTAGGCTGTGTATAGGTATATATAGTGCAGGCTGTGTATAGGTATATATAGTGCAGGCTGTGTATAGGTATATATAGTGCAGGCTGTGTATAGGTATATATAGTGCAGGCTGTGTATAGGTATATATAGTGCAGGCTGTGTATAGGTATATATAGTGCAGGCTGTGTATAGGTATATATAGTGCAGGCTGTGTATAGGTATATATAGTGCAGGCTGTGTATAGGTATATATAGTGCAGGCTGTGTATAGGTATATATAGTGCAGGCTGTGTATAGGTATATATAGTGCAGGCTGTGTATAGGTATATATAGTGCAGGCTGTGTATAGGTATATATAGTGCAGGCTGTGTATAGGTATATATAGTGCAGGCTGTGTATAGGTATATATAGTGCAGGCTGTGTATAGGTATATATAGTGCAGGCTGTGTATAGGTATATATAGTGCAGGCTGTGTATAGGTATATATAGTGCAGGCTGTGTATAGGTATATATAGTGCAGGCTGTGTATAGGTATATATAGTGCAGGCTGTGTATAGGTATATATAGTGCAGGCTGTGTATAGGTATATATAGTGCAGGCTGTGTATAGGTATATATAGTGCAGGCTGTGTATAGGTATATATAGTGCAGGCTGTGTATAGGTATATATAGTGCAGGCTGTGTATAGGTATATATAGTGCAGGCTGTGTATAGGTATATATAGTGCAGGCTGTGTATAGGTATATATAGTGCAGGCTGTGTATAGGTATATATAGTGCAGGCTGTGTATAGGTATATATAGTGCAGGCTGTGTATAGGTATATATAGTGCAGGCTGTGTATAGGTATATATAGTGCAGGCTGTGTATAGGTATATATAGTGCAGGCTGTGTATAGGTATATATAGTGCAGGCTGTGTATAGGTATATATAGTGCAGGCTGTGTATAGGTATATATAGTGCAGGCTGTGTATAGGTATATATAGTGCAGGCTGTGTATAGGTATATATAGTGCAGGCTGTGTATAGGTATATATAGTGCAGGCTGTGTATAGGTATATATAGTGCAGGCTGTGTATAGGTATATATAGTGCAGGCTGTGTATAGGTATATATAGTGCAGGCTGTGTATAGGTATATATAGTGCAGGCTGTGTATAGGTATATATAGTGCAGGCTGTGTATAGGTATATATAGTGCAGGCTGTGTATAGGTATATATAGTGCAGGCTGTGTATAGGTATATATAGTGCAGGCTGTGTATAGGTATATATAGTGCAGGCTGTGTATAGGTATATATAGTGCAGGCTGTGTATAGGTATATATAGTGCAGGCTGTGTATAGGTATATATAGTGCAGGCTGTGTATAGGTATATATAGTGCAGGCTGTGTATAGGTATATATAGTGCAGGCTGTGTATAGGTATATATAGTGCAGGCTGTGTATAGGTATATATAGTGCAGGCTGTGTATAGGTATATATAGTGCAGGCTGTGTATAGGTATATATAGTGCAGGCTGTGTATAGGTATATATAGTGCAGGCTGTGTATAGGTATATATAGTGCAGGCTGTGTATAGGTATATATAGTGCAGGCTGTGTATAGGTATATATAGTGCAGGCTGTGTATAGGTATATATAGTGCAGGCTGTGTATAGGTATATATAGTGCAGGCTGTGTATAGGTATATATAGTGCAGGCTGTGTATAGGTATATATAGTGCAGGCTGTGTATAGGTATATATAGTGCAGGCTGTGTATAGGTATATATAGTGCAGGCTGTGTATAGGTATATATAGTGCAGGCTGTGTATAGGTATATATAGTGCAGGCTGTGTATAGGTATATATAGTGCAGGCTGTGTATAGGTATATATAGTGCAGGCTGTGTATAGGTATATATAGTGCAGGCTGTGTATAGGTATATATAGTGCAGGCTGTGTATAGGTATATATAGTGCAGGCTGTGTATAGGTATATATAGTGCAGGCTGTGTATAGGTATATATAGTGCAGGCTGTGTATAGGTATATATAGTGCAGGCTGTGTATAGGTATAATGTCAGGCAGTGTTAGTGAGGTGTATAGTGTATATATAGTGTGCATGTCAGGCAGTGTTATTGAGTTGTATAGTGTATATATAGTGTGCATGTCAGGCAGTGTTAGTGAGGTGTATAGTGTATATATAGTGTACATGTCAGGCAGTGTTAGTGAGGTATAGTGTACATGTCAGGCAGTGTTATTGAGGTGTATAGTGTACATGTCAGGCAGTGTTAGTGAGGTGTATAGTGTATATATAGTGTACATGTCAGGCAGTGTACTATTTGGGAGTTGTATAGTGTAAAGAGAAGACATTTCATAGGCTGTTTAGAAATTTGTTCCAGTTCCAAGGTGAACAATTCCTGTGCCTCAGACAATGGAGACTGCACAGAAGAGACTGATGTGTGATGTGCAGAGACACGGAGGGGTCACATGTGTGTAATCCGCTGCGGAGACACAATGAATATCTGCTGATGTGCGGTCACGCTGCAGTCCACGCCACCCCACGTTCCAGGGAATCGTGTTGTAGCCCTTCATGATGATGAAACTCTGTAATTACACACATTCCCTGGGCTCAGAGCCGACGGCTGACAATAGGAATCCTTTGTTATGTGCGTGTTACATAATCCATGCGATCTATTGCTGGAGATTGGCTCATCTATTCATTCTCTCGCATGTACCAATAACAGCATTAATGGCCTCCATGGATCATTGTTACAGGGAGTCACTAATAAACGGGGGGGATGAGCTGCTGTCTAATGGCTGGAAGGGCGGCTGCTTATTAAAGGCTGAATTACGAGATCTCATCAATCACCTACAATGTCCTGCAACTGGAGGAATCTGGCTCCTGCAGAATGTGATCTAATGCAGGTGGGCTTCCAGGCGTTGTGAGACTACAACTCCCATCATGCTGTCTGCTTAGCTTACAATCTGTGGACCTGATCTTAAAATGTACGAACCATCCTCACTTACAATCTCAGACGTCATGATAGAGTGTAAGGGCCTGAATGCGCCCTCACTGTCCAATAAGAATGTGACTTGCCACTCACCAGCCCTGCTTCCCACCCAGCCACCGGATTAGTGACATTGGGCCTGATCCAGACCTACGCCGATGCGCTGTGCTTACTAAAGCACAGCGTATCGGCGTCCACTCTCCCCAACACTCCCCCTGTGCAGGCGTATTTCTCATTGCTTACGCCAGCTGAAGGCTACCCTAACTTCAGCCGGCGTAAGCAATGGGTAATACGCTCGCACACGAGCGTACTACCGCTAAGCCCTCACAGGAGCGTTGCTACGCTAAGCCCTCCCTCCCTCATTAAACTAACTCCCCCCGCCCACCTTCACTAACCTTAACGTAGTAACGCTGGGGGGACGCCCCCTCCAGCGTCCCTACGCTGTTCCTACGGACGCCCGATCGTTGATCAGGCAGTGCCGTAGCAACGCCAGGCATCTGCCCGGCGCATGCGCAGATCGGCTTTTAGGCCGATCTTACGCCCACCGTCCTAGCGACGGCGGGCGTAGGTCTGGATCAGGCCCATTGGACTGTATTCACAAAGCTTCTTAGCGGCGTATATTTAGTATAGGACCTACTACACATGCTTAGTAGGTAATTTATGCAATCTACGTACTAGTTATGTACATAGATTACCTCCGTGTGGTCTTTAAAACTGCATGGAGTAGTTTAAGTAGAAAGAGGCAGTGTAGAGGAAGAAGTCAGGGGGGAGGGCAGGGAACGGCATTGTCCGTGTGTAGTTTCTTCTTAAGAAGGAAACTACGCACAGTTAGATAATGTAGCCCTATATCCTTCATAAGTGCCATAAGGTATCTAAAAATGGGGGCGGGGGACCTTAGAAGTAGGTGCGGATACATGTATATACGCACCTACAGGTCACACTCACAAGTGGGAATCCGATAAATAAACCGGAGTCTGGATCCAGAGTGTGGGCGTGCATGCACAAGTGCACAATGTGTGCGTTTTCTGCTAGCTACATTTTCCGGTAGACCTGATCCCGGCAAATGTTATTATGGTATTGAAGAAGTTAATTATATATATATAAAAAACTTTGGAATACAGCACAATTAGAAATTGGTAATTCGTCACATAGAGGAACCTCAAAGGCTTACAGACACTGCCAGTGATGGTAGGTGTCTTGCCAGTAGAGGTGTGTGATGGTCTGTGTCTTGCCAGTAGAGGTGTGTGATGGTCGGTGTCTTGCCAGTAGAGGTGTGTGATGGTCAGTGTCTTGCCAGCAGAGGTGTGTGATGGTCTGTGTCTTGCCAGTAGAGGTGTGTGATGGTCGATGTTTATCAGTAGAGGTGTGTGATGGGTGGTGTATTGCCAGTAGAGGTGTGTGATGGTCAGTGTCTTGCCAGTAGAGGTATGTGATGGTCAGTGTCTTGCCAGTAGAGGTGTGTGATGGTCGGTGTTTATCAGTAGAGGTGTGTGATGGTCAGTGTCTTGCCAGTAGAGGTATTTGATGGTCTGTGTCTTGCCAGTAGAGGTTTGTGATGGTCTGTGTCTTGCCAGTAGAGGTGTGTGATGGTCGATGTTTATCAGTAGAGGTATGTGATGGTCAGCCCTTATTTAATAGTAATCTCTTGTCAGTCAGCCAATGGAAGGGGTATTGATGGGCTGTGCTTAGGGCATCAGTTGGCCCTGCCTGTCTCATAGTGTTGTAAGTTTAGCAGTTTAAGGAGTTTTAGCAGTGATATGTGATATTTCTCCTTGTTGTTTTACCTGCGTCCAGCTGAATCATCTTCATTAGGATCAATTCCACACGGTGAGCTTAACACTGTCTCAGACAGCGACTTTCCACCTTATCCTTTTAGTCAATATATGAGAATCCAACCCGTGAACTGTTCCGAGATTTTCCATAATCCCAGTTGGGCTCTTTTAATGGCGCAGGTCATTATTAATGTAAACGGAACGGCTGAGACAATTGTGGTTTCAGCAAAGAAAAAAAAATTGACTTTAATTAAAGTCAAGGGAGTAACGGCCCCATGACGTGGAATGAGCGTCACGTGTATTTTTGGCAGAAACAATCTCACAATCAGCAATCTCCTAGCTCAGCTCAGTCATGGGGGCCTATAAGCATGCAAGAAAAACTCTGCAAAGACTACTTATACTGTATATAAGCAGGATCTGGTGCAAATTTTAGGAGCCTCGGCCTGTAAAACTGTTTGGGAACATTTTAAATAGTACAATACAGGTAGAACATTGACCTACATGCAGGGGCTGTCTGGCAATTTTTATCCGGGGTTGCAAAAAAAAATAAAAAATTAACCCCCCCCAAAAAAAAATCGTAACTCACTCCTCCTGGGGTCTTGTGACGCCTCTACGTGCATCCATCCAATCTGATTGGTGAATAGCTGCAGAATTCCACCAATCAGCTGACTGTTATTCATTGTCTGTCTGGCGGCTGGGAGGCAGGTAGAGATTGTGACTGTGTGTAATCCACAATCATAGTGGCTGGGGGGCATCTCTGTGTGCTTGCCTCTCAGCCGGCAGCCCTATGCATGGAGCGAGCGACCAAACGCAGAATGGAGTGGGCGGCTCCAATAAGGTCCAGAGGCAACGCCTGGCACTGCCCACCTACCTACAAGGCCCAGAGGAGAGGAGGAGGCCGAGTGTTCCACCCATCCCGCAGCTATGGAACATGGAACAGTGCTAAGCTGTCAGCTATTGGCAGGATAGACAGCGCTCTGGGAATGTGCAAAGCGGTCATCTACCGCGCTATGCAGGATATTGTACGAGAAGAGGAGGGGGGGCCCAAGATGTCTGCTATGGGGCCCAGCTTTCTCTGCTTCTGCCATGGACTGGCTTTCGGATATCAGTAACCCATTACTTATAGTACTACAATATCAAACGCAAAATGGCGGTCGCCCGGGGTAACAGTCAGTGGTTGGTTGTTGGGCAGGGTGAATTTCTCAGATTTACTTCTATGGACCTCAAAACCTTGGCTCAGATCCAGAAGTTTATTAAAACAGTACTGAATGTACCCTGCGCAGTCCTACCGCACATGCATAAGCATGGGTGTAACCCGTAGCAACGCATTACGGTTGTTCCAGGATTCTGTGTGGCAAGCTGCCGTGCTTATGCATGTTGGGCAAGGAAAGGCATTTAAATTTCCATGTAAATTTCCACCTATTTTCCTCTTATTTTCACACTTTGGATATACTTATTCTTCTTAATGGACAGATCCCAGATGGACCTGGTGTTGTTGTATAACTGATGTAAGGTAGTGGGGTTTCCCTTAATCTAGAATAGATGAATAACCAGCCACGCTTTGTCTTGTCGTGAGATGGATTATTCTGAGACCAGATAATCACCTATTAGATCAGATTTAAGACAGGTAAAATTAT
>WWET01000858.1:242264-256887 GCA_011038615.1 Limnodynastes dumerilii | reverse complement strand
GCACTAACTTCCGCGTAGTAACGCTGGGGGACGCCCTCTCCAGCGTTACCACACTGAAGCTACGGATCGGTCCACGATCGGGCGTTTACACAGCTACACCGGGCAACATCTGCCCGGCACATGCGCAGACCGGCTTTTCAGACGATCTTACGCGTACGCCTGGCGTATTAACATCTGGCGATGGAGGTCTGGATCAGGCCCTATGTTCATAATTGCTTGCAATCCAACTAACACATCCGCAATACGCACAATGTGCGCCAATTTTCATGCCCCAGTATGTCACGTAAAAGCAAGGAGGAGGGTAGCAGAATTTTACAGTACAAAGGGTAAACATGGATTGGTCCCAGTAATACTCTGTCCATAGGATTTCGGAGTATTTGCAAAACCTTCCGCTAAACACATTAGCAAAGTCGAATGGGGTCAAGTGTACAATAATCATATCAGCATGTAAGGCAGAAACAGCCAATCAGATATGCTGCATCTCCCCCGCCCGACTTCACACAGAGAGATTACTCCAACAGTGATAGAACTACTTACAGGGTGTGGTGTAGTGGTTGGATAAACATAGTTACTGTTCTTTAAAGTCTTTAGATAAGGGTCATTCTGCAACAAAAACCAGACGTAGAATTATGGCATTTGCAAAATGAAGAGGACGTCAGTTTTTAAATGATAGATAAATGGTTTATGTCCCTAATAGAAATGATTCATGTGACCAAGAACAATTTCAAAATCTGTTTTCAGATATAATTACAAATTAATGTCATATTAAATAATCTATGAATATCATTTATATATCATTATTTATATAGGCACAAAATTCGATCAGAGTCACTTTCGTTTAATAAATTAAAATAAATTCAGACAGCACAAAATACTTAATTTTCTGACCCTAACCTTCAACTCTTTTTCTTACTTATAGCCTCCTCTCATTCCCATTTCCAAGACTTCTCCTGCGCTGCACCCTGCCTCGTGAACTCATTGCTTTCACCTTCTAGACTCACCCCAACTGTTAATTCTTCAAATGATCTCACAAAGCTCACCACTCCATGCTTGATGATATACATGTATTTTTCTGCACTTATATTGTCTTACCTCCGGAGGGCAGACAATGCTGATATCTTCATCAAGACCCTGATTATTGGTTTTCTGTCCGACGGGTTCAAACTATGGTTAGAAGGGAAATAAGTTACTGTAGCAGTTGACGGGTAGACCATTATTTTCATTATAAGCATAGTTACAGACTGGTTAATGGCAGTGTTGTTGCAGCATTTTCTTTTAACATGATATATGACTAGAGGACTAAAGGTCTGCCTGGTGGCTTATATTTGTATATATGTGTATTGGACGTTTCTGCATATTATGTCACAGATAGGATGTATACTTAGTTACTGATTGTGTCTGATTACCCAGCTACAGGTTCTACAGCATGAACTCACCATGTTCTTCCACAAACCCCGTGCGCCCTGAGCATGTGCCTTCCTTCCAAAATGGAAGCAGTCAGGAGCCATGTAGGATCGGTCCGGAACGCCCTCCTGAAAAGATAAACAAATAACTAAGAATTCCAAATAAATCCATTTAATCCTATTATGGACTAAATAAAAAATTAATCATTTCAAGGGGTGTGAATACTTTTGTAACCACTGTAAAATGTAGGCCCGGATTCACAACACCGGGCGTATTGCATATATGTCCGGTGTTTTGCGATATTTGATACTGCGCTTTTTCACGTAATCTACGTAACTTTTCGTTATTTAGATTGCGTATATGTGGTCTGAAAGATCTGTGAATATCTGTGAATATTTTTGTATAACCACTCTACAATGTACTCTGATAAAGGTGTGAATATTATTTTCTAGATACTGTATGCTTTATGCTTCAAGGATGTGAATATTTCCTCTTAATAGTTACCCTGTGTTATATGAAATGTGGATAAGGGGAATTATACATATAATCCAGTATAAATTGCAATTTTCAATGACTTCAGTTCACTTTCCATGTTTAATGCGGCGATTTTTATTTACCGCATTTAGTGGTATTTCGAGACGTTCCAAAAATGGCTGGATGACGACAGTGAAATCTTCCGTCGTGTCGTACAGTCCGCTCTCTATCAGCTGATGCGTTTTTTCCTGAAGATAAATGTTTTTATATTATTTTTGCAAAAAAATCATTTGTATAAACATTAAAATGGCTGAAGATTGTGAACCATCTTGCATCTGTAAAAGACTATTAGTCTGTCTATATTTAAAAATGATATATTATTTTTATTATCGTCAATAATATATTTTTTAAATAACGAATAAG
This sequence comes from Limnodynastes dumerilii, assembly GCA_011038615.1. Lineage (NCBI taxonomy): Eukaryota > Metazoa > Chordata > Amphibia > Anura > Limnodynastidae > Limnodynastes > Limnodynastes dumerilii. Next base: position 254,586 of record WWET01000858.1, on the reverse strand, counting down.
TCTCACATTATAACACCTCGGGAACCTCACGGTGCACTTACTTGATACTGCCTGTTGTATGTATCAAGGGTTGCAATCTCAACGGTGTCTACAGCATAATCCACAACACATCCACAGAGGGCACTGACGACGACACAAAAGTATTATATATTATTTTAAGGAAAAGGTCTTTTAAACTCTTACAAAATCTAGTTGGTTCCATCACCTACACAGTGAAGAGGTTATTTTTGAGCAAAACCAGGTAGAATACAACATCTAATAATCAGTCTGTTCTGGTTCGTATGTTAGAAGATATGTAGCCGATGGTTCCCTTTCTCTGTCAAAAATGCCACTGTCAAACAATGGCTGCCCTTAACCTTTGAAAGGATTTCGTTTGATGGTGGGAAGCTGTAGGTCCAATCACTCTCAGAGCATCCAGCAGGTGTTGCTAAACCTTTAGTACAGCAGCAGGGCTGGCAAGCACCATAAAAGGACACTGCTCTAATGAAAAAAGGCATATACTAATGCAATGTTCCGCGGGGGCGTATCCCAGAGATTACCAGCATATGGAAAAGGGAACTAACGGCTCTTCTGTAAAATTGGTTTATTATTCCTCTGAACAAATTTCACAGAGGATTTTTTGGAGTTGCTGCTAACTTATCCATTGTTTATTACAGGGATAATACTGATCACTAAATAAATAAACATTGATTTATAATCCTCCTGTATTATTTATCTAGAGCAGGGGTTCTCAACCCTGTCCTCAAGTACCACTAACGGTCCATGTTTTGTAGGTCTCCCTGCAAAGCCTGTGGAGCTTTCAAAATGTAACTGTCAGTTATGAACTCACATCCAGTAAGGAGATTTTAAAAACTTGGACCGTTAGTGGTACTTGAGAACCCCTGATCTAGAGAACTAGAGCTGTATTCTGACCTCCATGCGTTTCAGAACGTCAATGTTTTAATTGACTGCTTATATATTTATTTATTAACAGGTTTTTATATAGCACCATCAGATTACATAGCACTTTACCATTTTAACAATCATTATAACAAGACTGGGTGGTAACAGACAGACTGGGTGGGTAAGAGGGCCCTGCCACAGGCTTACACTTTATAGGATATTAGGGATTGATACATAAGGGAAAGTGCTATATATTCACACAGCGGACCAGCCAGCTTGCATGGTAAAAGTGCTCAGTGCATTGTATGATCCAGTCACACAGCAGTGTTAGTAACAGAAATTAGGGGAATTTTAGTATGGTAAGTAAAGTTTTCATGTTGTGTTAATCATTTAACAGAAAGGTAAAGCGCTAGCAAAGTGGTTGTAAATGGACCTGACAACTATTAAGGAGTAGGTTGTGCAAGTTTATAAGCTTGTCTGAAAAGATGAGTTTTAAGGGAGCGCTTAAAAGTTTGGAGAGTAGAGAATAGTCTTAAGGGGCGAGGAAGGTTATTCCAGAGAGTGGATGCAGCATAGGAGAAGTCCTGTAACTGGGAATGTTTATGGGCTTTCTTAATTATTATAAAGTGTTTTTAGAATAATACATATTCTCTTTATTCCTCATTTTAGTTTCCATTTTGTCTTTACATATAGGAATCAGTCATTCCGCTGGGAGCTTCTAGAGTTTGGAAAATGTATATATTTCTTTATTAATGGGACCGCCTATTATTTTCATGTATATTTCATTGAGAATAACAACATTGGGCCTGATCCAGAACTACACATCGGAGCGAATTTACGCGTGGCTGACACGTAAAATCGCTGTTTAGAATGCACTGCGCATGCGCACCATAGAAAATACGCACATTCATGTAGCGTAATTGTGAACGTATGGGCCATTCACGTATGTGTCACGTAAATACTTACGTGTGGGCGTGCCAAATTTACGTTACTCGAAAATACGTCTGAAATACGTGAAGTAGGCGGGGGGTGGTATTTAAAGTGTACAGTATGGGCGTGCTTAGCTGCGTAAATTCGTGCAGCCCATACGTACGTGTGCGTATGACAGCGGTTACGTTGGAAAAAGTTAAGGTAGGGTTTGGGCAGCGTATCTTGACAAAATACGTCCGTGCAAGGGGTGTGCCGAGGGGAGTGTAGCGAACTTACGTGCACGAAAATACGCTCCGCGAATAAACGTACGCCACACGTAGTTCTGTATCTACCCCATTGGTTGTAATTAGCACCAGACTGTCCCTCTGTAGTTAGGAAATTGCTGGCAGTTATTATTATAGAGAGGTCTGTAAGTATAATATACCATATAGAGGAAAACAGATCAACCCCTGGGACTGACCTCATTAGCCTCCGTGGACAGTGAGTTCTTGAATCGTCATAAAGTGCCTTCAACGGCAATATTTCCAGGACGGTCACCAAGTTTACAAACATCCTGGGAACCTGTTGGGAGAGATAATCAAGGATTAGGAACATATTATAGTTATTCACCCTCCCCCTTCTTCTATCAAAAAATATAATGAGGACCATGGACCTGTCTGGAATCAGAAGGTTTTGACCACATGACTAGTACATAGAGGGCTGGACCCAATAGAACAGATGGCAACACCAAGGCTATAGGGTGCCATGGGTAAGAGGTACATGGAGGTAATGGAGTTCTTGGGTAGACGTGATGTAATTACAATAAGGACATTTGTTGTATACCTCTTTCTGCAGATAGTCCAAGGCTTCCTTGATGCGATTGACAAAATGTTCTGGAGCGTTATATTGCTGCACGAAATAAAAATATAACAATGATCTCCTGTTTCTTAGTTATGTACAGATCAGACATCTACATGTGCCTAATATTGTAACTTGTCCTGAATATCAGTGAGACTAGAGAATGGGTGATCTCCTGACTCCCTGAAGACTGGGTAATCTACCTGATTCTCTGAAGAGTGGGTGATCTCCCTGACTCTCTGAAGAGGGGGTGATCTCCCTGACTCCCTGAAGAGTGGGTCATTTCTCTTACTCTATGTCAAGTGGGTTATCTCCCTGACTCCCTGAAGAGTGGATGATCTCCTTGACTCCCTGAAGAGCGGGTGATCTCCCTAACTCCCTGAGGAGTGTGTGATCTCCCTGACTCCCTGAAGAGTGTGTGATCTCCCCGACTACTTGAAGAGTGGGTGATCTCCCTGAAGAGTGGATGATCTCCTTGACTCCCTGAAAAGTGGGTGATCTCCCTAACTCCCTGAGGAGTGTGTGATCTCCCTGACTCCCTGAAGAGTGTGTGATCTCCCTGACTACCTGAAGAGTGGGTGATCCCCCTGACTCCCTGAAGAGTGGGTGATCCCCCTGACTCCCTGAAGAGTGGGTGATATCCCTGACTCCCTGAAAAGTGGGTGATCTCCCTGACTCACTGAACAGCAGGTGATCTCCCTGAATGCCTGAAGAGCAGGTGATCTCCCTAACAACCTGAAGCGGATTCAGTTCCAAAAGTCATTGTGGTATGATGACAGAATTAAAAAATTGTGTCCTATTTCCCTGTATTGAGGTCTATGGAGACGGCTATTTTCATGGAGGCCAAGATATAATCAGACTGGTAGTCTTTGACAACGTGACCTCAATAATGGAGACAGAAATGAAAAATACACTTTGGTCTCTTGTGAATCAGCTGCAGCGTCACCTACTTTTATCTCTTCTATAAAGATGAAGAAGTCAGTGGATCCTATTAACAGTCTCCACAATAACACTGAATATATTTATTCACTGACAATGTAACAATCAATCAATACTAATGCCACCATTTGCATTGAGAAATGGGTGGAGCTATTCATAGGACACACTCATTTGATGATACAGGATAAACCCCTTCAGTAGTACAGGACACACTTCTTTGGTGTACCAGGACACATCCCTTTGGTGCAGCCTGGATAGTGCTGTTACAATCTCCCTGATAAAGATTAGCTAAAGTTGGCAGCCATGATTTAACTGTACATCAGTTTTTATCAGCTTAAGATGCATATTAAAAATAAAATACTACATGCAGATGTGCAATGGACATTACTGTAACTTAACTAGATTAGATTAAGCCAACTTGATTAACAGTAAATTCTTTCTTCCTTGCTCACTGAGGGTAACCAGCCAATGATCTGACACGTTTCCTATTAGGTATTACATTCCTAAACAACAATGAATTGAGCTGTGATTGGCTAAAAAGCTCATGAGAGGGGAAAGGCCCACATCCTCTGACTAATTGCACTTGTTACTTTTTGTAAAATGTAATATATGGCATAAGTTTCCCATTGTTTTACAAGTGATATTTATAGTATTATCCAGGAAAAGTCATTATTTTTTTTTTAACCTATTTATTTTAATAGCAGAGTTAAGAGTTGCATCATAAGTAACAGAAGAATTACATAATCTGACGGAGAGACAAAAGGAAAAGTTATCTTTATATATAACATTTATATAATAAGTGGTGTAAGCAAAACTGATACTTTGTCAACCTTTGAAGTGACAAAGAACAATAAAGTTACCTAATGAAAAGATGAACCATTTAGTGGAACCCATTGCAGCCAATCAGATTGTAGATATTATTCGTCTAGAAAACGACAGAAAATGAGAGTCAGAATGCAATTGGTTGCTGGGAAAAGCCCTCAACTTATCTCTTAGAAAGTTTTATTTGCTTTTAAGGAGAACTAAATAAGCCACATTGTTTATATGGACAGTGAGAGAATCAGCCGAGCATAAAGTGGTTTCTGCATTGTTTTTTCGGTTTTCATAATTACTTTGTAGTTTACATATATTACATATTAACCACATCCCCTCGCATACTCATTCCTGTACCATATGTGATCACAGCCTGCATGGCTAGAATGTGACAGACACACAGGGACACGTGGGTAAAGTTTTCATAATGAACATTCTGGCCCCGATCCAGAGGTGAGCGAGCATCCGCTGACCTGACGTATTTTCTACTGCGCACGCTGAAGAGCGCACAGTCACGGCCCTTTCAGAGCTGAGCGCAACTCCAGCTGCGACAGCTTGCGTTCTGAGGGACATGAGGGTGGAGGAAAGGGGGAGAGTAACATAGAAAGTGAAGGCAGATAAGAGCCACATGACACATTCAGTCTGCCCAGTTGTTTATTTAAAACTATAAATCTGAATTTCTGGAATTCAGATTTTCTCGGTTTCCCCCATCATCGGCCCCTCCCCCATCATCGACCCCTCTGGTTACTCACTGGGTTCTTATGCACACCACACAGATCGTTTCCTCCAATGAATATTGTCAGCAGTTTCCAGTCTTCTGCATAATTAATGAGCTAAAGGTAACAAAGAAACAAAAACAGGATTTAGCGGGAGATTATTGTGTAAATCTACAGCTATACCTATAGTGATGCCCATTATCGGTTTCCCCCATCATCGGCCCCTCCCCCATCATCGACCCCTCTGGTTACTCACTGGGTTCTTACAAATTGCACACAGATCGTTTCCTCCAATGAATATTGTCAGCAGTTTCCAGTCTTCTGCATAATTAATGAGCTAAAGGTAACAAAGAAACAAAAACAGGATTTAGCGGGAGATTATTGTGTAAATCTACAGCTATACGGAGACTATAGTGATCAAGTCTATTGAACCCAACCTACAGAAAGCAGCTATAAGTCTAGAGTTAAGCCTCATTTGTGAATTAAGGAGAAATTAAAATCATTAAAATATAAATACTACAGACTCTGACACAGTCAATAAATGTAGCACATTTTCCTCTGATATTCTGGATAAAGGCCCTTGGATTTAGCGCTAACCCGAGTGATGTTCATCTGTTTCATCTTTGTCACCAACGCCTGGGCTTGCTCCAACATGTCACTGAAAGAACAAGAAGACGGACAGGTGACACGGTGCTACTCCAAAAATATTTAGATTTGAGTGCTCGCTGCGATCGTGACTCCGCAGCACAAGTGACATGACACAAGTGTGATCCTTAATTCCGTACGTGTGAGGGAAGTTCACTTCTGTCGCACATATTGCACTTCTGTACCCTGGACCCTGCCTTAGCGTCTACGCACCAATACCACATAAAATGGAGCTGATGTATAATGAAAGACGCTGAACCAAGATCTTACTATACGATTTAAATACCCCCCCCCCTCCTGCGCACCACTGTATGCATGGTGGGTCACCGCGTCCCGCCACCGAAAAAGACTTACAGCGCGTAATCTAGAATCCTTCATAGTTCGTTCCGATGCTTTACTAGCATGTGTGCGCATGTAGCGAACGCTCACTCTGAGCACTTATGCGTTTGTGTAAATAGGATTATTTATGTGACTCCGGGTCTTGTCTGTCGTTTTTTTTATTATTGCCCCTTTCACATCTCCGTCCTGGCAATATCTCAGGTCTTACAAACCGGTGTATTGCCGTGTCAACAAATCATCCCAGCATCACAGTCAAATCCTCCAATCAGGTTTCATGGTTGGAAAAACCCGGGTCGGACTTTTCCCACTGCACCCTTACCCGGGTCATAACCTTCTTTTCTCCTGGGTCCAATTCCCAGGTCATTAGACCCCAGGATCCTTCACATTCTAATGGCAAAATCCCGGGTATTTGGGTATGATGTAAAATGGGTGTAATTCTTATCTTTGGGTGTAATATACAGTATTTTTGCCATCTGGTGACTTCCCTCTTTTCCTCATACTCCCAACATACTCAGCTCTTGCTCCTGGCACAGCTCGGTTGAGCTTTGAATTTGACAGGTGTTGAGACCCTCTTCTAAGGGAGTAACCTTCCAGGTCAGGGTTAAAATTGCGGATGATGTCTGCAAAACAAAATGGAGTAATTTATGAGCTTTTCATCTGGCAGGTCCCATGTGTCACATGTTCATTAAAAGGGACAATGCTTTTGGGGTGTCACTGGCTCCTAGTGACTGGATAGGCTGCGTTCTCAGTGATGTCACTGGCTCCTAGTGACTGGATAGGCTGCATTCTAAGTGATGTCAGTTTCTCTTAGTGACTAGATAGGCTGCAATGTCAGTGATGTCACTGGTTCCTAGTGACTAGACAGGCTACACTCTTAGTGATGTCACTGGCTCCTAGTGACATCTCATCAGCTACCTTACTGACAACTCTCTCCTGGAACCCCTCCAATCTGGTTTCCGGACCCTCCATTCCACTGAGACTGCCCTTACCAAAGTGACCAATAATCTGTTATCTGCCAAATCCAAGGGCCACTACTCCATTCTCATCCTTCTTGATCTGTCAGCTGCCTTTAACACCGTTGACCATCCTCTTCCTTTATGTCAAACCCTCCACTGGCTTCCTGTCCATTTCAGACCTCTCTTTAAACTCCTTACCCTCACCTTTAAGGCCGTCTCCTCATCCATTGCTCCCTACCTCTCTTCCCTCATGAACATGCACACCCCTTCCTGCCCTCTCCGTTTTGCTAACCAGCGCTGTCTGACCTCTTTAACTGATTGCCACATCTCATGCACTGGAATGACCTCCCTTCATAATAATAATAATAGGCTGCATTCTCAGTGATGTCATTGGCTGCTAGTGACTGGATAGGCTGCCTTCCCAGTGATGTCAATGACAACAAACTCTGTTTAAAAGGTTCTATCTTGGAACATAAATTAAAAAAGCTAAATTCAATTTTGTGCTACAGTTATCAGGCTAATTAATTTGTATTTCCTATAATTTTCAATTCATAATAATAATAATTCATAATTTCTCGAAGAAGCAGACACTACAATAAAAAATGTGTAATAAACGATACATACTGGGCAGTGTGGTGGTATTACTTAGGTCTCCATCTCCGCCAATACTATTAGAAGAAAGGGAAACAATATCAAACATATTAGACTCAATATTAAACATATTCCCTTATTCTAAATATTCAATTTCAGTAACTGATTATCACAAAATATCCGTATTTCAATCTTGTTCTTTCATTTAAATTTTACATTATCATAAACATTGAGGCACAGTCTCTTCTAGTAAGTAACTGTTACTGGCTCACAACTGTCTAACTGTTTAATGTTATCCTCACTCTGTCAATACATTTATGTCAATGTTAACCCCACACACATATCCTCTCAAGCTATATCCCAGTTCATTCTCTTAGATCTTCATAGGGGCCCGTATTCAGAGTACCGGAGGTATAACATATACGTCCAGTGTTTAGCAATTTTTACTACTGCGCATGCATAGTAATTTTTTAACGGAATCTACATATCTTTTTCTTACGTAGATTCCGTTAAACAATTACTACGCATGTGCAGTAGTAAAAATCGCTAAACACCGGACATATATGTTATACCTCCGGTACTCTGAATATGGGCCAGGATCTGCAACTCTCCTCTACACTTAATAAAAATCTGATTCCCGGTTACAAGACTTCTCCCTGTTACACGCCGGCAACCAGCAGCCGGCGTGTAACGGTACTTCCTCCTGTTGTGGTCGCGCTGCGTCCAGGTCAGCACTAGGAGACCTGGACGCTTCTCTCTGTGGAACGCAGCGTGCGTTCCAGAACGTCTACTGGCGCATGCGCGGGCCTTACCTTAAATTCCTGGCGCTTCTCCACGAGGACGCCGGTGATAGCGTGTGTGGAGTCCTGCTGCTTGTCTGCTGGCTGCGCTGCTGAGTTCCTGTTGTGAGTCTTGTCAGTGCCATATCTGCTCTGGTTTGTCTGTTGCTTCCTACCATTGTCCTGGTTCTTCTTGGGCATTTTCCTCCTTCCCCCAAGTTGGGTCCTCATTATTTGTGGTATCTGCAGTTCGCCACATAGTGGCATTGTTTTGTGTTAACCGTTTTTCTGTACTGCACTACGGTGCTAACTGTTTCTGTGCAAGTATTGCACTTTAGTGGTTTACTTTATTATACAGCACGCCACATAGTGGCAGCCTGCCGTGCTGTGTGCCCTGTACGGGCTAATAGGTTTCAAGCCCTCTTGTATGCCTTGTGTGAATGATAACACTTGCTACATTTCCCTACCTGCCACGGTGCTTTATTTATCTCTATTAATTGTCTTTCATTTATTACTGCCTCTTCAGTGGAACCGTGCACCTGAGATAGCGGCTTGTTTATTTGGGCGCAGCACTAGTCCATCCCCACCTCCAGGGGCTCTGGCGAAGACCCCCAGATTTCCTGCTGCATGTTAGGTAATCGGTTTCATAACACTCCCAGGCTGCACCCACTCTCTGGAATAACATTCCTTTCCCATTAAGACTATCCTCTATTCTCCAAACTTTCAAGCACTACTTTAAAAGGCACCTCTTGTGACAAGCTTACCCTACCCTGTCTCCTACTACTTCTTCAACTTTATCTAGCCTATTTATAACAATTTGCTATCAATCCCCCTTTCTATTACATGATTTTCACAAACTTGACCTGAATCTAGATCATACACAGCACTGAGCACTTTTACCATACAACCTGGTTGCTCATTGTGTGATATGTATCACTACCCCTTATGTATCAATCCCCAATGTCCTACTGAGTGCAAGCTTGTGAGCCAAGCCCTCTTACCCACCAGTCTGTCTGTTACTGCCCAGTCTTGTTTACCAAAGATTGTTTAAAATTGTAAAGCGTTAGGTAATATAATGGCGTTCTATAAAAACCTGTTGCTAAATAAAAAACAATATGTTTTGTCCTAAGGATTTAATACTATATATCTGTTCCAATAATGAATCTCTCCATCACTCACCACCAAGATAGTCCCCGGTACTCTGTCACTACATCTAGGACATCGATGACAATGGCTCCCGCGCCGTTTCCTGCCTGTCACAAATAATGGCAACCAGTGTTACACTCATTCTATGAGGAAATGTCACCACCATTAATGTTTAAATACATCGATCTACTCCCAAAGTTTAGAAACTAGAAATATAGAGTTAAGAGGCTCAATTAAATAAACCTTCATTTGATTGGTTGTCAGGGATGTTGGAGTCACAATTGGCGCTATGCAACAGGTTTTAAACTGCAAAATTATAATTAGACAAAACTGCAACAAGTGAATGGAAAAGGCAATGGAAATCCCTCTATTAACAGGTCGCCTAGGGCAAAACAGCATTAGTTTGGGTCCTCTAAGAGGTGTTGGGACAAGCATTTGGTCCAAGGCATCAGAGTGGGAAATCTTGGGTCTCATATAAGGAAATGATAATTCATAATGTCTTATAAATTATTTGTCTACTTTATGTTTACTACAAACGGTTTATCCAAATGTTTTTAAAGCTTCTGGGTGAATTAGTTCCCAATTTAAAAACACGATATATGACCCAATATAGAGACACTTATTATTTAGAGTTAATACCACCTATAGAATAAAAGCCTTGAGAGTGGCTGGTGGATTATCATATATTTGCAAATGTGTGTAACTCATGTTACTGCATTTTATTTTATGGCTGTCTCTATTCCGCAAAGCGGGCCATCGGACCGGAGACTGCAACCGTTATTTTACAGATATATTAGCATGTTTGCTACTGGTTACTAGCAGTGTACTGGGGCATTTATTTCCTAATTGATAAATGCCCTTTGCTTTTTGTGCGAAGAATTTTACATAACATCTACTTTTATTGGTCCTCTTTTTTATGTAGGAAAGAACAAATTTCACATTTGCAGTAATATCCGGCAATCCTGACTACCATAGAGATAGCCAGCCAATCAGAAAAGACCTTTCATTCTGACAGATGGCTCATTAGTACAAAATCCCTGAGATGTGACTGCACAACACTCACAATAACTATTTATTTACTAACAAATTTTGTCTGTTTATTTAATGTTTGCAGTATTTCCATATTTATAGTCTGTGTTTTGTTTTTTATTATGTTACAAATTGGGAAGGAACATTTGAAAGTTGCTCTTTTGCCTTTATTATATTTGCCTTTATTATATGAGATGCAGATTGGTAAATTCCACATCCATTCATCCGCAGCCCATGTAATCACCTGTGACCAGCAGACGACAGCTGAACATGTGACTTTTATTACATAACTGACTGTGATAGTTCAGACCAAATACTTACCGTTAGCGAGTCTCCCAGTGCTGCAATTACTTTAATGTCCGCTGGCTTCAATCTGTGAACTGAATCAGTCAATGTGCATTAATTGTCATTCATTGCTTAAGGAAGAAAGCAGCACATCAGAGATCAGACTCATTAACAAAAAGACGGTCTTAGAGATGGCAAAATTCATCCCCTGCTGTACATTATCGGGATAGAAGAGGTTGTAAAGGACTTATGGGGTTTGGCTGCTGTCTACTTACTTACCCCAGGCCCCAAAATATCTGGCGGCGGACAAGGGTGTATGTTTAGCTCTGGGTGACACCCATAGTAAGCAAACAGAGGGAAACAGAATTTTTACATTGCAATTTAGAGTTTAAATTGTAATGTATTAAACTCCCAACTCTAAATTGCAAGTTGGAATTGCTCCTTTTTTATTTTCACCTAGATGCAAATAAGGCTCATTACTTGCACATTTATACATATATTCACACCCCACATATGTGTTCTATATCCGCAAGAGGTTGTTCCAAAATCCAAACTCACCAGAGGTTGGGACTGTAGGAGATGGAGTCAGGTCAGCACAGGAGAAGTTGGAAGCCAAAACCTGAGGCTGTGAATACAATTAGCACCTTTTTATTCCAGAAACACAGCATCAAACTGAAACATTGTTTCTAGAATTTTCCTAATGCAATTACATAAAGGATCATCCATAAGAAAGAGCTGTTCTAGGGAAACAGGGTGAGGTGCAATTTGATGGCACCGCCATGGGGTCTGTATAACACCCCCTAGACTCTCTTTTTAGGAGTGAGGGTGTAGCTGTTGGGGATTATAATTTCATGATGTTGGACTGTTGAAAAAATGTTAAGGAGAAGTTAAGATAAAAGCTTGGTGTGAATGGTAAGACGGAGAGACTTGGAAACTCAAATCAATATTTATTTATTGGAAATCTGGATATTTTGTACATGCTACTTTTCAGAAACTTAAAAAGAATAAGTAAAAATGTTAATTCTAAATCTGTTATAGCTGACTGGAAATTTATATAGGAAAAGTCATTACCTTGTAGACCAACATGATAATAATGTGAGTGGGCTGGATGCAAGTGCGCATTTCATAGAACTTCCGCTTTGGAAGGCGGCTGACCAATGCTGCGCTCTGATGCAGAAGTCAGTCTTCGATGGTGGGACGATCCCACTCATTGGGCCTGATCCAGAATAACGCCCGTCGTCGCTAGGACGGCGGGCGTAAGCGTAAGATCGGCTTTTGAGCCGATCTGCGCATGCGCCGGGCAGATGTTGCCCGGCGTCGCTACGGCAACGCCTGATCGTGGATCGGACGTCTGTAGCAGCGCCGTAGGGACGCTGGAGGGGACGTCCTCCAGCGTCCCTACGTTAAGGTTAGTGCAGGTGGGCGGGGGAGGTAG
>WWET01000858.1:229166-242239 GCA_011038615.1 Limnodynastes dumerilii | reverse complement strand
TCCCTCCCCCCGACACTCCCCCTGTGCGGGCGTATGGCCCCTTCCTTACCCCGGCTGAAGGCGACCCTAACTTCAGCCGGCGTAAGGAAGGGGCCATACGCCCGCACAGGGGGAGTGTCGGGGTAAGTAAACGCCGATACGCTGTGCTTTAGTAAGCACAGCGCATCGGCGTAGGTCTGGATCAGGCCCATTATGCACTTTATACACATGGTGGGATATGGAATGTTTATTATACAGTAAGAGCTTTCCTAATCCCTTAGGTATGATCCCACATTCCGTACTTGGGCCTTCCGCAGGTGGACACTTAAGGTAAGGTTCTGCATAAGGAAGGGCTGTACATGCGAGGTGAGTGTAGGGGGTATGCTCTCCCCTCGCATGTGCTTAATATAGGACAGAAAATTCTGCCCGTTAGTCTCTGTAGCGGAGGCGGTGTACGGAATTCTACCGTAATTCCGGATTCACTCTGTGAGGAGTCCGGATAGCTGAGAGATGTCTGACAGTAGACAGTAAGATGAGGTTACACTCTGGGATTGATATAGAACGCAGACAGTTTGACGGATTCAACATATCAACCAGGTGCGTAACTATAGGGGGCACAGTGGGTGCGGCTGCTACAGGGCCGGGAGGATAAATAAAAACCTATTGCATTTATTACCTGCAATATCGTCTCGTCATATGTCATCATATCTTGCAGCCACATGTAGGGACTGTTCTTATGCGTGTTGAGGAATGACGTGTCCTAAACATGGAACATTGAAGCATAATCATTACAATATCAATAACATTAAACTTGTGCCATTCAGAAATGCCCCCCTTTCTTCCAGCCTCAAGTATGTCCCTACATTGTACATTAACCCTGTGTATCTGAACAGGACTTCCAAATGGATGTTTGTGTAACCCCAAATAAGAGATCTGTATGAATCATTAGGATTGTGATTACTGTATTATATTAGTGGTTTCTGTTATCATTGATGCAATTAAACCATTGATCAATACTCGTCTGAAGACACCGGGGTCTCCCAGTGGTGGGAAATATATGGGTAAATCTGCCTTCCATCTGCTCCCAGATACAGTACCAGACTCTCATCTTCTGCATCCAGCTGATTGCAATGGGTTCCACACTAACTGTAACTGAAAAGGATGTTCCCCTGAATACCCTACAACCCAAAATCATGTGATTGTCTGGAATCCCCTGAATGAGGAGAAAGGTCCAAGCACAAGCTATGATGAGAGTGTAGTGATGTTTGTGGACACTAGAGGGCGTGTGTGAGCGGTTTTCCTGTACAGGTCAGTAAGTGATGCTGTGTTCAGGACTTACCTGTGCTGAGCACTGGACGGAATACACCTCCCCATAGTTATTAAAGTTATTTCTTGTTGAATCCACCTGCAAATCAGTCATTAGTATAAGCTGGTGCTACATAAACACACATTTACTTACTATAAATAGAAGGACCAGACAGATTTTATTATATTATAGAACAGTCCATAAAATAGCAATAATTGATACAAACTGGTTTCATTCATTTACAATATATCATACATATATAATTCATCTACACCTTGCCTTTCATATATATATATATACTGTGTCACTCATCTACACTGTGCCATTCATATATATATATACTGTGTCACTCATCATTTATATATATATATACTGTGTCACTCATCTGCACTGTGCCATTCATCTACACTACACCATTCATATATATACTGTGTCACTCATCTACACTGTGCCATTCATCTACACTATACCATTTATATATATATACTTTGTCACTCATCTACACTATATCATTCATATATTATACCATTCATCTCCACTGCATCATTCATCTACTATTAACACTGGTGTGTAATTCATCTACACCTTACCATTCACTCATACTAAACCATTCATCTACATGGTATCAGTCATTTACACTATAGCATTCATATACAGTATACATGCAATATATATATTGTATCATTTATCTGCACTGTACCACTAATAAAGGCTATCATATATAATTCATCTACACTCTATCATTCATCTACATTATATCATTCATCTAAACTATAACATTCATCTACATTATATCATTCATCTACACCATTCCCATTCTTCTACACCTTGTAATACATTGTCATTGTGCCATTCATTTACACTTTTATAATGTAGTAATTGTACAATGTCATTGTATATGAAATAGTTTGATCTGACCACATATAAAACGAATCCGTCTGGTGAAATGACATAGCAATGATGAAACCGAATATTCTATGTGTAGATAATATGTGGCTGATCATGAGACCCCATTACCATACCCTCAGTCACAGGGGTCAGCTTAGCTCTTACCACATTGAGCACAGGATTCAGGACCACAGTGAAATCTTCCCTCGTATCGTATCTCCCCGAACTGATTAAACGCTCAAGAGCAGCCTGGGAAAGAAAGAGCCCCTGTTAGTGTCACCCTCGCTCACCCCCACCATCGCCCCCTACAGTTATCCTCCAGTCTTGGAGCTTTCACTCATTTCACTTCGTCTAATGTACAACACACAAATCAACAAATGAAATATTATACCCTCTTGACCTTCAATCAGCCCTCACAGACAGGCACCAAGTCTGAGGAACCTTCATTGTGAAGAGAAACGCGTTGGTTTTAAGTGTAATTACATTCCCTGTGTGTTCAGTGCTGGATATCGAAAGACCTACACACACAGCCATGACAAAAACCTTATACAAACCAGGTTCAGTACATGTTAGTCATTGAATTTGTATTTTCTTATTTGTTAATCACATTTTTTGATATGCTTGTTTTTCAAAAATGTTTTTATTGACTTGTTTTCAAATAAACCTGTATTTTTTCAGACCCTCAACATAACCCATTCCACCAGGTACAAAATACTCAGTATTTATACATCTGCTGGTAAATGGGTATAGTGGGAATCACTCATCAGAACTTGTGATCATCAGCCACATTGTAGGCCCTATCGCATTTTAGGTAGATATCAAACCTGGATTGGGCCTGGGGCTGAAAATGATCAAGGGCCCACACTACAGTATGCTTTTGAGAAGGATGTCAGTCCCTGGCATTCATCCTTAAGGTCTTGACGGTGGCTGGTGGCTTATCACATTTGTGCAAATATGTGTAACGGACATTTCTCTGTTTTATTTTACAGATAGAACGGTATAGTCTGTTACTGGTTTATGGCAGTGTTGCTGGGGCTATTTTTCCCTTTGTTTCTGTGGCATTCATCCTTATGGACTGCAGTAAGAGACCTGGAGATCTGCAGGGTGAGAGGGCCTATTTTCAGATGGAGGCCTGGGACCCATTAGCCCCATTGGTAATCTGGCCAAGGGTCTGATTGTATAGGTGTGTACTGAGCAGTCTGCAGATTTACATTATGATTTTCCATTAGGATTCATGGCAGTGAATATAGCAAAATGAAGACACCAGACCCTCAGCTGTCTCCTAATAATGGAACCCACACCTACATTCCGCATGAGGCAAATCCGTTATGATCGCACGAGGCGCATCACTGTGAGCAGGGACACCAGAGGATCTATTTACTGGTGGTTAATAAGTTAGTCAGTGACCTAAAGCTGAAGATGTCATTGAACTATTGAACTTTGATTTTAGATTTCCAGATAATTGCAATTAATATTATCTTCCTATCCATATGACTCATGTGGCGTTTGATCCCCTGATAATGGCAGAGAATGATTTTTATCTGTGTAGTTTGGTCCAACTCAGAGAGATGGAACTGTAGATAGATCCTGTACTGAATTTATGTGATAATAATGTGTTATCAGATGGGGACGAGGGGTGGAAAAAGGAGCCTTGTGACCTGGTCAGGTGTTGTGTACATATTGCAGGAATGACTCGACAATGACAACTGGGTAACATCTGCGGCAGTTTCTATAAAATATGGTGACATTTAAGCTACATACTGTATAATGACTGGACCAAGCGTCTCGTCCTGTCTCTTAGAAATACCCATAATATTTGGGTCATGAAATTACCCGAATGCCAGTGTGTATATATGTGTGTGCCTGTGTGTGTGTGTGTGTCTGCATGTGTGTGTGTGTGTATATGTATGTGTGTCTGCATGTATGTGTGTAACTGTGTGTATCTTTGTGTGTGTGTGTGTGTGTGTGTGTGTGTGTATATGATTGTTAGGTGATAACATCAGTTAGTCCCTTATTATTTGATATATGATCAGTACACTTGACTGCTATGCTCTGGATATTTTGAAGGACAAATTTGCAACCATAGTTTTATTTTATTGCTTTAACCCATTACATACTATAACCTGCGGAACGTTGAGGACTTTTGCAGAATGTTATAGTGTGTTGCTGAACATGGAGGACTGTTGTTACATTGTGTTGTGCTATGTTATAGTGTGTTGTGGAATGTTACATTGTGTTGTGGTATATTACATTGTGTTGTGGTATATTACAATGTGTTGTGGTATGTTACAGTGTGCTGTGGAATGTTACAGTGTGTTATGGTATGTTGTAGTATGTTACGGTGTGTTGTGGTATGTTACAGTGTGTTGTGGTATGTTACAGTGTGCTGTGGTATGTTACAGTGTGTTGTGGTATGTTACAGTGGGTTGTGGTATATTACAGTGTGTTGTGGTATGTTACAGTGGGTTGCGGAATGTTACAGTGTGTTGCGGAATGTTACAGTGTGCTGTGGTATGTTACAGTGTGTTGTGGTATATTACAGTGTGTTGTGGTATGTTATAGTGGGTTGTGGTATATTGTGGCATGTTACAGTGTGTTGTGGTATATTACAGTGTGTTGTGGTATGTTGTGGCATGTTACAGTTGTGGTATATTACAATGTGTTGTGATATGTTACAGTGCGTTGTGGTATATTACATTATGTTGTGGTATGTTACAGTGTGTTGTAGTATGTTACAGTGTGTTGTGGTATGTTACATTGTGTTGTAGTATGTTACAGTGTGTTGGGATATGTTGTGGCATATTACAGTGTGTTGTGGTATATTACAATGTGTTGTGGTATGTTACAGAGTGTTGTGGTATGTTACAGTGTGTTGTGGTATGTTACAGTGTGTGGTGGTATGCTGTAGTATGTTACAGTGTGTTATGGTATGTTGTAGTATGTTACAGTGTG
Source organism: Limnodynastes dumerilii (assembly GCA_011038615.1). Lineage (NCBI taxonomy): Eukaryota > Metazoa > Chordata > Amphibia > Anura > Limnodynastidae > Limnodynastes > Limnodynastes dumerilii. The sequence continues at coordinate 237,114 of WWET01000858.1, read as the reverse complement.
TGGTGGTATGTTATAGTGTGCTGTGCTATATTACAATGTGTTGAGGTATGTTACAGTGTGTTGTGGTATGTTACAGTGTGTTGTGGTATGTTGTAGTATGTTACAGTGTGTCATGGTATGTTGTAGTATGTTAGTGTGTGATGGTATGTTACAGTGTGTTGTGGTATGTTGTAGTATGTTACAGTGTGTTATGGTATGTTGTAGTATGTTACAGTGTGTGGTGGTATGTTACAGTGTATTGTGGTATGTTGTAGTATGTTACAGTGTGTTGTGGTATGTTACAGTGTGTGGTGGTATGTTACAGTGTGTTATGGTATGTTGTAGTATGTTACAGTGTGTTGTGGTATGTTACAGTGTGTTGTGGTATGTTGTAGTATGTTACAGTGTGTTATGGTATGTTGTAGTATGTTACAGTGTGTGGTGGTATGTTACAGTGTGTTGTGATATGTTACAGTGTGTTGTGGTATGTTGTAGTATGTTACAGTGTGTTGTGGTATGTTAAAGTGTGTTATGGTATGTTGTACTATGTTACAGTGTGTTGTGGTATGTTACAGTGTGTTGTGGTATGTTGTAGTATGTTGCAGTGTGTTGTGGTATGTTACAGTGTGTTGTGGTATATTGTAGTATGTTACAGTGTGTTGTGATATGTTGTAGTATGTTACAGTTTGTTGTGGTATGTTACAGTGTGTTATGGTATGTTGTACTATGTTACAGTGTGTTGTAGTATGTTACAGTGTGTTGTGGTATATTACAGTGTGTTATGGTATGTTGTACTATGTTACAGTGTGTTATAGTATGTTACAGTGTGTTGTGGTATGTTACAGTGTGTTGTGGTATATTGTAGTATGTTACAGTGTGTTGTAGTATGTTACATTGTGTTGTGGTATGTTCCAGTGTGTTGCAGAATGTTACAGTGTGTTGTGCTATATTACAATGTGTTGTGGTATGTTACAGTGTGTTATGGTATGTTGTACTATGTTACAGTGTGTTGTAGTATGTTACAGTGTGTTGTGGTATGTTATAGTGTGTTGTGGTATATTGAAGTATGTTACAGTGTGTTGTAGTATGTTACATTGTGTTGTGGTATGTTACAGTGTGTTGTGGTATGTTACATTGTGTTGTGGTATGTTACAATGTGTTGTAGAGATTACAGTTACAACACAATATTTGATCTAGACAGTTTAAACCTAACCCCTGCGCGTTCTGTCTCCCTCTCACCTGGAAGGAAAAGCGGAGCATGGCCTTGTTGTAGTCTGAGGGTTTTCTGAAACACTCACAGGATTGTCTGTAATAAGGAACATGAGATGTTACTGTCAAAAGATGTCTGGGGCGAGAGATAACCCCACTGTCCCTGCTGATATTATGATAAACCACGGGGACAGGGCTGTCATTGATTGATTGACTGATTGATTGATTTCTCTTTGGTGCCCAGTGATGTTAGTGAGGGCATAGATGTCACACATTGCTTCCATTGTGAACCCTTTGTTCCTCTTTATTAGATACTGAAGACAGAAATCAGACACTCCTAGTATACTCAGCACACTAAGAATTGGGGTGTCGCCTCCGTTGTTACATATAGGGCCTATTGGGTGGTAGATTGTGTTATGTGTCCATGATAACAGTGTGTGATGCGATTTGGAGAGGAGCATGGAAGGAGAGGGGGTTTATCTCACCTGATCGCAGAATTACCGGGGTGGGTCAGATAGAGGCCGCTCAGTTGTGTTAAGTCCACAATACTAACAAATGTTTTTGGCATCTTTAGAGGGAAAACAGATTAGCCATTAATTTCTTTATCATTGTTATTAATCCTCTATTGCCTATATTGCATTATTGTCATTAGCTCTGGTAATTAGTAAATGTGGATGGAGCTTATCAACGCCACAAATAAAATACATTTTTACATATATACGAGCTGAATGTGATTATTCTGCACTGAAAATACAATTTAATGGGGACTAAAATAAATAAAAAATAATATTTATGTATTTTAATAGAATACGATGATTGATTGCATAGACATTTTCTCAAAGACCTTGTAACATTCTGAATCAATTCCATTATAAATAGGGGTATATGACATTATTTTATACAATAATATATATAATGGACATAACACATAGAAGATGATGCCCTTTAAATCCCTCAAAATCAGTTTATACTGGTAATGGGCTGGATCCAGAGCTAGGTAAGTGCTTAAACTTAGTTACTCCTGGACTAAACCATGTTGATTGCAGGGGGAGTCAAGTTAATAGTATTCTTTGCATGCAGGGATATAGCTTCGAATTGCGTACTGCACACAGATACTGACCAGCTTTACTATCACACTGTTATTTAGACTTGGGATAGGAAACATCACCTCTCATCTCTAATACTGTTTGCAACAGATGAAATATGACTCCCCTACAATCACCATGGTTTAGCCCAGGAGTAACTCATTTCATGCACTTACTTAAGTCTGGATCCAGCCCAATGTCTTTTGTAGCATGTAACACCAGATACAGTAACTGTGCCACTCTATGATATTTACCTGTTGATGGAGGTAATCGAGAGCCTCTGATAGGTCTCTTATTGTGTTCTCAGTGTGATCTTCCTATAAATAAAGCAAAAATAAATCTATTGGTCATTCGCAGTCACATGACGGGTGATTTTATAGTAACTGATTGGACCACAGCAGGTCTCACTTCCCGTCCTTGGGAATGCCCGTGCGGGGTCTCTTTCTTAAGAAGGACAGGTAGCTCTATGGCTCTCTTAAGTGCCATAAGATACTAAAAAAAGATCTGTCTAACTCACTATTAGGTGTTAATATGGTCCTTAATTCTTTGGAAATATATGATTTAAATAAATTTGACCTAACACCTTATCTAATTATAAAGAAAAAGTCCCAATTCATTCAAGACATCACAAGCTTCAGATTTGCCATATTGTTACTGTAACAAGATATAGTTATTTCTTTTTGGGGAGATTGGGTCATAAAACATATTAAACATCGATTTTATAGCTCAAACACGCAGATTATATATTTGTGACCCGATCCTAAGACCTGACGTTCCCCTATTTTCCCAGTGTTTGGATCGTGTTGCGTTTCCGTGGTTACCAGAGCGATCGCATGCTTATTGTGAGCCTGTATCATATGCGATCTGTTGATCCGATCGGATAAGATTCGGATTTTAGGATTCTGCTCTAAGATATTTATATCACTGCCTCTTCCATGTTGTATCATTTCTCCAGATTACAGGGTTAATAGAACTTTAGAAGTGACATTTTTGCTTCGATGGATACAAGGGAAACATTATTGTTGTATTATATATATAGAGATGTGTCTGAGATACTAATGACCTTCTAGAACATGGAAAGTTTCCTCTCTAAACTTTTGTGGTCTCCAGCTCCTTATCATCCGTCTGTGCGAGAGCTTGTGTCAGACTTGTTATTGCATTTCGATGTTATCGACGTGCTCTCTGACCGCCGAAACATCAACAGATCCATCAATATCTCTTTATCTTCATCGCAGATCAGATTCTTAGGGTGTTATTGTGTTACAGGGAATTATCTTATCATTTGTCAGTCCTCCAGCTCTTAATGGGAACATGGGACAAGTGATAAGCCAGTTCTCTTGGATTTAACTCACTGTATGGTTTACGTGGAAGTATTTTTATTGTTGAATAGTCCCTGCAGGCAGTTGCAGTCCTCTCTCCAATGGGCTGCCTTTAGTAATAGAGACAGCCGAAAGTTCCTTTTCATCTGTCTCTCTTTCGAATAGGCAGCCATTTTAGAATGTTTTTAATGAATGGGTGAGTGTGCCGATCGGAATACTCACTCATTCATTTTCGCAGAGGACACTGTTGCTGACAGCTCCGAGGACTTTTAGTGTTAGGGGGAGTTAGGGTTAGGCTCTTAGGAAGGGAGAGTTAGGGTTAGGGCCATAGAAAGGGATGCTTAGGGTCAGGCTGCAGGGAGGGGTTCTTAGGATCAGGCTAGACAGAAGGGAGGGTTAGGGTCAGGCTGTAGGGAAGGGAGTGTTAGGGTCAGGCTGCGGGGAAGGGAGGGCTAGGGTCAGGCTGCGGGAAGGGAGGGTTAGGGTCAGGCTGCGGGGAAGGGAGGGTTAGGGTCAGGCTGCAGGGAAGGGGGGGTTAGGGCAGGCTGTGGGGAAGGGAAGGTTAGGGTCAGGCTGTGGGGAAGGGAGGGTTAGATCAGGCTGTGGGGAAAGGAGTGTTAAGATAATAGAAGAAGAAGGTTAGGGTAAGAAATAGGGGAAGGGTTGGGGTTAGTTTTTAGGCTTACCTATCGGAGCACCATGTTTGTTGTTCGTGTACTGCAGGGTTCTAATTGGTTGACCATCCCCCCTATTCACTGCACCTGGACCCTAGTGAATTCCTCCTCTTTCCATAGCTCACGGAACACATTCATGGGAAGACTTTTGCATCTGATGTAATGAGCGCTGTATAGGACTGTATAAGTCACCAGACTTTTTCTTGAATGGAATCAAGAGTTTGGAGCGTCGATGGGAGAAGTGTAGTGAATGAAGTAAATGGCGACTATGTGGAAAAATAAAAGCCATTTGAACGTAAAATTCTCTGTTATTGATGGTCAGGAAAATGGGCCTTAATGATGACAGCCAATTTACGCACGTGGCTTGCGTAAATCTGACTGTGGGAAAACACTTTGCATGCGCTTAGAAGATGTTACGCATCGAAACTCTGATCATACATAACTTGTACATAACTCCGTATGATAGGGCGTGACATTCCTAGGCAAGCCAATTATATGCATTGTGGGAGGAGGGAGGCATTTATATTGTACAGTGTGGGCGGGGTTAGGTGCTTACATACGACAAGGCGATACGTACGACCAGAGATAGGCAGGTTCGGATTATGTAAATCAGCTAATACACGTGCGTGCGAGGAGAGTGCCTGGGGATTATACTTAGCAGTGCGTAACTCGGACACGCTTGCGTACGTAAAACTACCTTAAGTCTGGATCTGGTCCAATGGGCCTGATCCAGACCTACGACCGCGAGCGCCCGCGAGCGTAGCGTATGATCGCCCGGGCGTATAAACTTTCACGCCCATGACACTCCCATTGATTGTACCTACTTACGGCGGCTGAACCCTACCCTAAGTTTTTCCAGCGTACGTGCGAATTTTCGTACCGATACGCTGGTCGTACGGGGCTTAGCACACCCATACTGTACAATTTAAATGGCTATCCCCGCCTCTGTGCAGTAACTCGAGCGTCCAGACTATCGTCGTACAAAACGCACGCCCCTTGGGTGAAAAATACGCTGAAAATACGCTCGCTGTACGCGCATGTCCTTCGGACGACCGGAAGTTGTCATACTGCACATGCGCAGTGCGGTTTTTTTCCCGTTTTTACGCTCCCGACCGGCGCACGATCGCTTGCGGTCGTAGGTCTTGATCAGGCCCAAATTACTTTTGGATCCACTCTTGTACATTAAGTAAGGATTTTGGGATATAGTTTGGGATATGAACAGTGATTAGTAAGAAAAGGGCAGAGAGCACTTCTATGAGTTTTGGCTAAAAATGTCATCATTTGGCTGCACAATGGCCCCATCCGCCTAACTGTATTGGCCCAGTGGCCGAAAATTCAAAATGATCCCAGACCAGATTCAGACTCGTCCCCTAATTTCCCTGTGATCACATTTGATCTCTGCACATGCATTTGTGCTAATGCATTTCATTCTATTCAGACTTAACAGCATTGGGGCAGATCCAGAACAACGCTTATGAGCGAATTTACGCATGGCGGAGACGTAAAATCGCGTTTTGGTAAGTACTGCGCATGCGCACCATAGAAAATACGCTCCGTAACGTAGCGTAAATGTGAACGTATGGGCCATTCACGTATGTGTCACGTAAATCTGTACGTGTGGGCGTGCCAATTTTACGTGAGTTAAAAATACGTCTGAAATACGCTATGTAGGCGGGGGTTTGTATTTAAAGTGTACAGAATGGGCGTGCTTAGCTGCGTAAATACGTGTTGCACATACATACGTGAGCGGATGACATCGGTTACGTGGGTAAAAGTTAAGGTAGGGTTTGGAAAGCGGATCTCAGACAAAATACGTACATTCGAGGGGTGTGCCAAGGGGAGTGTATAGAAGGTACGCACGCGTAAATACGCTACGCGAGGAAATGGATTGCAAGTGGAGTTCTGGATCTACCCCAATGACCCTTCTTACAGCTTTCTACAGAGGAGGCAGGGTTTCAGCTGTTAGTGGGAGTGACTTGCTATTACAATGTACAGTATAGGCACGCAGAATCTCTGTGTACTAATGCTGACTTCTACACTACCGCCGTTTAATGTGCCCAGAGGCTGTAAAACGCAAGGCGGATGTGGCCATTGGGGTCCAGCGAGTGGTTGCATGTGTGTGCGGATGACGCGGTCCTGCGATTGCGCATACCCACAGATCTGCACCTAAAGTTATCGTAAGCTAAGGTCTGGTCCCTATTATCAGATGAAAGCATTGATGAAGCCCTACATCCCCAAATCCCCCCAGACACCTCAATATAATCACCTGAACACAGAAACCACAAGGGTCCTCAGCCGCAACGAATATCAGGATCATCTTCCAGTCATCAGCCAGAGACACGGTCTGAGAGACACAAAGGGTTAATTGTAGGATAAGGAGAAAACAATGGAGGAGGCGTTACTGGGGAGGATGGGGGAACAAGGGGAGACCTCACTAGTGGGGGAGAGAAGGAATCACACAAGAGGGGCCCCAGAAAAATTCACTATAGAACCTAATAGTTAAGCTCCATCTCTGCTTATAAGTGTAATTGTCAGTGTCTGTACACACACACACACACGCATCTCTATACACAGATACACACACACACACACACACATCTCTATACACAAACACACACACGCATCTCTACACAAACACACACACACACACACATCTCTATACACAAACACACACACACACATCTCTATACACAAACACACACACGCATCTCTACACAAACACACACACATCTCTATACACAAACACACACATGCATCTCTATACACAGATACACACACACACACACACACATCTCTATACACAAACACACACACCCATCTCTACACAAACACACACACATACATCTCTATACACAAACACACACATGCATCTCTACACACAGACACACATCTCTATACACACACACCTATCTCTACACAAACACACACACATACATCTCTATACACAAACACAAACATCTCTATACACAAACAAACACATACACACATGCACGCATCTCTATACACAAACATACACACACACACACATCTCTGTACACAAACACACACACATCTCTGTACACAAACACACACACACATCTCTATACACAAAAACAAACACACATCTTTATACATAGACACACACACATGCATCTCTATACACAGACATACACACATCTCTTGACACAAACACACACAGTCACATCTCTATACACACACACACATCTCTATACACAAACACACACACACACACACATCTCTATACTCAAACACGCACATTTCTACACACAAACACACATCTCTACACACAAACACACACACGCATCTCTCTACACACAAACACACATCTCTACACACAAACACACACACACATCTCTACACACAAACACAAACATCTCTACACACACAGAATATTTGGTAAATGAAAGCAGTAATCTCCCTTTCGTAGTTATAATATACATTAAATCATAGGCGGCCCATGGCATAGGCCGCATAGGCGGCCGCCTATGGCCCCGCGGGTCCCGGGGCCCCGCGCTTTTAAATTTTTACATGAAAAAAAAAATGTTTTACTTTTTTTCTTCTTTTGCAAGCCTGGCACCACTGGCCGCCAGACTTGCATTTTGGTAGCGAAGGCCCCGCGCGGGGCCGCAGAAGCAAGTACAGGGCCGCCAGGTTCATCATCCTGGCGGCCCTGTACTGGCCT
>WWET01000858.1:173125-186236 GCA_011038615.1 Limnodynastes dumerilii | reverse complement strand
ATATATATACTGCTCAAAAATAAAGGGAACACTTAAACAACACAATGTAACTACAAGTCAACCACACTTCTATGTAATCAAACTGTCCACTTAGGAAGCAACACATTGGATGTAATAAATTTGGATCACAGATATTACACAAGGCACTATGTATTTGTTCACATTGTCTTTTTAAGATAAAAGATAAATTTGCACCTTAATATATGCACTTTGTAATGGTACATGGTTCCTTTAATATAAAAGATAAATTTGCACTGCTTAGTACGGGATTGTGTTATTTGGTTAGGAAAGTTTGATGGGTATATAATAGAAGATTATTCACTTATATGAGAGAGGGAGAGATATTTATTGTGTTTGTATAGTGTTGAAATTAATTGTTTTAATAACGGCATCGGTAGCAGGATGATGATGTCATATTCACTTCAAAAGAAGCGCTCAGCCATGCAGCCGCACACCTTGAGAAAGACATTTAATTGTAGAAACGCGTTGGTGGTTAATAGCAACAGGGAGCAAGCCTATACCAACGATCCGGCGATTGAACTTTTTCTTATTTGGGACTTTGTTTTAAAAATTGCCCTGGGATAACCGGGTCTCGGAGACATGGAAAAAGTCACAGGTAGATTGTAATTGTTGCTGGAACACTTGGGGACACGTTCCCTACGGGCTGTCTATATTGTTCTTATTTTTATTTTTTAAACATTAAAATGAAATAATTAGAATGTGGCTGGTGAATTTTTAAAATTACCTGGAGAGTTTTAAAGTAACCTGGAGGATTGAAGCAAGGAGGTCTTCGTAAGAAGCGTTTTCAGTGATGCACAAATCCAAGAGGAGCCTTTTGTGAGTGTAATTATCCCATTCCCTGGGTCTGGGGTAGTACAATATACTGCACAATTCTTTGTATATTTCTTTTCTATGAAATTGGGACATCGGATACCTTGAGGCTAAGGAGATAGCGATGAAGGGACTTCTGAATTGTATGAAACCAAGAGAAAAAATACGTGAGTGCATCTGATTATATCTGAACTGAGTTGAATTAGACATATTGCACGATTAGTTTTTTTTGTCTTGTGTGTTTTTTGGGATAAGAAAATCGGACAGGACAACCAGCGGGACATGAGACCCAGATTAATCTCTTGATAGGCTCTTGATACAAGCAATGCGAATGTAAGTGCATGATGAGTTGAGACGCTGTAAGAGTCAATCAGTCTGCACATGATATCTTTTCTTTATTGTTTCTTCATTGTGCGGATGTTGGAGGGAGAACGCAAGGAGAACAACATTTAAAGGAGGAGAAGTTTTAAAGATTCCCTTTTCCTGCATTGTAACAAGAGGACAACAATGTGAGTGAAATCAGTGCTTTTCTTTAGTCAGAAAAAGTGAAACATTGTTGCGCAATGAAATTTCTGTTTTATTAATATCGTTACATATAAATACGGAGTGGAGGATAAAGAAAGGAGGAAACCATAAGACAAGAACTTATTGGACTAAGAGAGACTCATGTAAATATCTTTATTCCTTGTCAGCGGGTGATTAGGGTGATTCATTTTTGTACATGTGTTTTCAAATCTTCTTGTCTGTTTTTGGTTGAGATTTTTTTGTATTTATAGGGGGTAAGTGGTTTTTCCCCCTAGATCACCTTACTGCAGCAGTCTTTGAGGTGCACCAGATATAAGACCTTGTATAGTATATACCTTTATTAAAATATACATTTGTGATTTTTCTATATATTACTTTTTTATGTTAAAAGAGAAGTGTGCGTGTGTGTACACACACATACACACACACACACACACACTCTTCTCTCTTCTACTTTAACATAACATTAAATACTTAGAAAAATCACAACACACACCCACCCACCCAACCCTTCTCTTCATTTACTTTTCTCTATTCATTTTCTTCTGTCTGCTCCTCGAGGCACAGGCTCCCTGGGAGATGTACGTCACATTTTCCTGTCAGATCTCCCAGTCAGCCTGCAGGTGGAGCCCCCAGACGGACGTCACAGACGGTGTGTGAGTACAGCGATGCAGGGAGAGCAAGGTCTCATGGTCTCTCTGCAAATTACTAGGGGTCCTTCCTGGGTACATGGTGTCTTGGACAGGACAGAGAGGAGGCCTGGGCCCCCTCTCTGTCGCCTGTCCCCCCCTGATGACGGCCCTGTAAGTAAATATCTCCAATTCACTTCCTAACCCTAAGTTCCCCCCCGCCAGTAGCCTGACCCTAAGTCTCCCCTAACCCTAAGTCCCTGGAGAGAGATAATCACCTCTCCGCTGGTCTGGCGGCAGCACTTCCAAAAATGAGTCAGTAAGTATGCGAATTACATACTCACCCATTCATTCTAAAACGGCTATCATTTGAAATAGAGACAGCCGAAAAGCAACTTTCAGCTGTCCCTACTTTATAATAACAGCCATCGCAGCGAGGACTCGCAATGATAGGTATGCAATAGTAAATAATTATATCACAAGTAAGCAAAAGTTTGCATATTTCACCTTTACATTTATGTGTAGGGTGTTTTGTGATCATTCCCAGTACAAAAGTCAGGATTATATGAAACACTCTCATCAGTATTACAATTTAAAAATAAATAAATAAAAGAAAATGATTGCTTGCCTAACTCTAAGATTTCAGTGATAACATTTTAACAGAATGAAGTAATCATTCAATCCATAAATAGTGATAGATTTGGAGCAAATGGAAGCAATTTGGTTAAATAAGTAACTTGTTAACAGTAGTAGGAAATAGCAGATGGATCATCTATTTAAAAGTGATTTTATCGTTTTTAAGGAAGCTTCTAAATTTCAAAGACATTGGCTGTTAATTAGATCAATTGAAGTTAAATACACTTAAAATAAATGGCATGACTTAAGTCAGTTGTCATTAGAATGTAGCTTTGATTTGAAGTCTGTCCTGAGATGATAATAAAATCTCTTTTAATATAATTTCATGGAGTGTTTTCTCTTTCCTATCTACATTCTTTTTATATAAACAGACATGCTGCTAGCTGTATCTTGCAACAGCATTACTTTACCATTCCTATTGCTTTTTTAAGTACATTTTACAGAATTAAACCTAAAACATTTTATAATCTTAATAAATGCCACTGCCCATGAAGTATAAATGCCACTGTCCATGAAGTATAAGCAATTTTTAATAAGATATTTAGTTTTATTTGATGTAGGATAAAAGACTGTATTAAAGGGTAGCTTTGTGATAACTAAACTAATTTAAAAAAACTGACTATCTGGTAATATGAAATAAAGTTTTATGTTTAATGAAAAAAGGTTATGATGATTATAACTCCCCAGTGACAGCGGAATGTTATCATTATCACTGCCTTGTACTTCAGTTATCCCCTTTACAGATATATCATAAATATTAAATATAATATATAGTAAATACTTTTAAAAAAAAATTAGAAATTATAAAATATGCACAATGATAATAAGTAGGTCGAAAAACTGTGGTATCAGAAAAGAAAGATGAAATTCCATTATGCTTGCCTAAACTCTTAATGGTCCGGCTTCAGAGCTGCGCTTCCGTCTTTTTTTCAGATGGAAGCGCAGCAAAAATGAGCATTGCGCATACTCACATTGGGAGTGTGCACAGAAAGATGGGCGCAAGTGTACCAACCCATCTGTGATTGCAACAGACAGCACTGCGTCTGTGGAACTGGGTGCTCCACGATATTTAAATGAGAAAAAAGGGGTGTTTTTCTCATTTAAATATTGTGTGCAGTGCTGTCCGGTGACTGCTCAACAGCCTTATGCTTACAACATCCCTGGGATGGGATAATGTAAGCGTAAGGAGCAGCTCACCAAAGCTCAAAAAATCATAGTAAGCATGTAAAAAAAAAAACACCAAACACTACACATGTATAAACCGCTCTCCCCCCAATAAATACAAACAATAATTACTATCAGCCCTACAGGGCATGCTGATGCTTGTAGTACTACAAGCACTGGCATGCCCATAGATACCACTGCATGCTGGCGCTTGGAGAACCATAAGCACCAGCATGCCCTGCCATCCAGTGCCCACTGCACCATTCAAATGCTCCCAGTAGTAAACATAATAAACGTTAAGGCCGGCCAAAATTACATTCAATTAAAAAAAAAAGCCACTTAACTGCTCTGCTGAGGTCCAGTCTTCTAAGTTTTTAATCCAGGAGGGGGCCTTGGCAAAACGTGGGAAACTGACCGATGGTATAAATATGCCCCAATGACAGTAGAACTGTCATTAACGCCGGGATGTCATTATTACAGGATGAGTTGCGATGTTCCTGAAGGGTTTTGCCCCCAGATTAAACGCTTAGAAGACTGGACCCCAGCAGAGCAGGTAAGTGTCTTTTTTTTATTTATTTAATGTAATTTTTTGTGTGGAAATTTAACTATGAAATGTCTGGCCCTAACGTGTATTATGTTTACTATTGGGGGCATTTACAGAGCGCTTCTGACTGGGCAGCGCTGTGAGGTGCTTCTGGGAGGGCAGCGCTGTGAGGCACTTTTGCCTGGGCAGCGCTGTGAGGTGCTTCTGGCTGGGCAGCGCTGTGAGGCGCTTCTGGCTGGGGAGTTCGGTGAGACGTTTCTGGCTAGGCAGCTCGGTGAGGCGCTTCTGGCTAGGCAGCTCGGTGAGGCGCTTCTGGCTAGGCAGCTCGGTGAGGCCCTTCTGGCTGGGCAGCTCGGTGAGGCCCCTCAGGCTCGGCAGCATGGTGAGGCACCTCGAGCTCGGCAGCATGGTGAAGCACCTCGGCTCGGCAGCATGGTGAAGCACCTCGGGCTCGGCAGAATGAATCCCTTCTGGGCTTACACGACTTGACACCCCTCCTGGGGTTGCACGACAAGCAACCCCTCCTGGGGTTGCATGACAAGACACCCCTCCTGGGGTTGCATGACAAGACACTCCTCCTGGGGTTGCATGACAAGACACCCCGCCTGGGGCTGCAGGACTTGACACCCCACCTGGGGCTGCAGGACTTGACACCCCGTCTGGGATTGCAGGACTTGACACCCCACCTGGGGCTGCAGGACTTGACACCCCGCCTGGGGCTGCAGGACTTGACACCCCGTTCCCAAGTTGTAGATGTCTGGGCTTACGTATAGGACAAGACAATAAAAAGTGTTCAGTACTAGCACATTAAAGACAAAGTCTATGATCCATTCTATATTGGCGCTCCTCCAGCGAGAGTAGTGGGTGATGATTACCTCTAAATCTGGTGGTAGCTTGCGGGAGAACCCCGGAATCGCCAGGCTTGTGGGGCCTATCCAGACTAGAATTAAAGAATCTGTTGCAGACAGGGCAAGGATTCAGAGGCCAAACAGGAGCTGGAGTTTGAGGCACATAGGAGTTGGATTGAATGGGAGGCTCAGAAGATAGTCCCTGGTCAGGTGTACCCGATGGCCTCAGAGGAGGGTTAGTATGTACTGAACCATGAAAGGCATTCGGAGTAAGCACCAGATTCTCAAGACTTGGCAATCTTTGCAGCACACTTGGTAACAAAGACAACACTTGGGAGAGTTGGAATCGGAGTAACAAAACTTCGGAATGGAGCGACTACAGGAGCTGGACATCCAAACCGGGTGGAGATATTGCTAAAAAGTCCATACTTGATTTCAGAAAATTCGCCCTCTCAGTGGTAGAGGAATCCATCAGGCCTATATTTGGTCGGTTATAATGTTATGAATTTACCAACATCTTGAATGTTACGGATACTGCTATGGATTACTCTGCAGCTTGGTAGAAGGAATACGGAAACCCAAATGAAAGGAAAGAGGTTTATTGACAGTAACAGAGTGCAGGTTATAAACGGAGGGGAATAAACAAATGTCCGGTAAGGTAAACTGTATAGAAATAGTGGTTTGAGTTGCAGGATGGCAGGAACAGAGATACAGGTACTTCTGGGATCAGTGATGCAACGATGCAAGGAAGACAATTCAGGTTTGCAGGAGACAAGATGAAGGTACTGCTGGGACCAGTGGCGCAACGATGCAAGGAAGACAGTTCAGGTTTGCAGGAGACAAGATGAAGGTACTGCTGGGACCAGTGGTGCAATGATGCAAGGAATACAGTTCAGGTTAGCAGGATTGCAGGAGTAGCAGAAGCATGATCAAAACACAATCAGACAGCAGGTCCGATCAGGACGCTATGAAGCTCAGAAGCGACCAGGAATGTACCAGCAAGAGGCTATTTAACGGAAACTCCCCCAATCAGCTGTGGCAGACAGACACACCTTCATGGAATGATTACACTGCAGCTGGGGGAAAACAGACACATAGAACTAGGCAAGGAATTAACACACACTCTGCCAGGATGAACCTGCAGAGTGTAACAAAATAATCATATGTTATTTATAAAGTGTTCTATAATTTGTATGTCCTATAAAAATTAAAATTAGAATAAAATGGGGGGCGTGGCCTGACGGCAATGGAGTAGGACGCAGCAGAGCTGAGCTCCGTGCCCTACTAATCCTTTAATCCCATCCTGCGGTGTTATATTGGCCTGATTCTCCTGTCTCCTGCACCCCTACCTCTGAGAAGCTCTCTGGATCGCTGGAGGGGGATATCCCATTGCGGAGCAGCTTGCGGGCTGTAGCGGAAGCTGGCGGTGCGGCTGCACGGTCACTGAGTCGGCGGGCGGTCAGCTGGTGCTGCGGAGGTCTGGTGGAGCAGTGTGATAGCCTGGACCTTGTAATCACTTGGCCAGAGAAGGTACTCCTGTTGATACTGGGCCCCTACTCACCTCTATCCTGGCTCCTGTCATTTTCACGCCATTCACCATGCGGGAGGCGCCATCTTGGATCATCTGGGCAGCGGGCACCGTTAGTGTCTGAGCAGTGTGGGGCAGGCTATATGTGAGACAGAGTATAGCCCTGCTTCCTTACTAAATCATCTTGTCACACAGTATACAGCTGAGAGGCACATTGCAGGCTGTGGGAAGAAAGTTATTTGTCCAGCTCCTCTATAAAATCATTTGGGCCAGACAGCATACAACTGGTGGATACATTACAGGCACCCCTTCTTAGGGGCAATACCTTTCTCTGTATTCTCTACATTAAAGGACTATCCTGCTTAGAGTTGTTGTGCTGTGGGGGTGAGATTACCCAGCACTCCAGTGTGCCATATATACATCTATATAATTATTGCAGAGCTGTCCAGCTATAGTATCTGCTGCTATCCTGGGTTTCTCTACCTACTATCCTGACAAGTAATTTAACATTGACATCTGTCTTGGCTCCTCTGTCTGCTGTGCGCTAATGGGGAAGAACTCGCAATCCGTTGCGGCGGTGAAACTCTGACAATACGCCCATCAGAGCAACAAGGCTCCTCCTCCAGCGCAAATAGAACAGGACTCAGTGCCTCCTGAGACCTCCTCCGACTCTGGAGGGTCGGACATTACTATGGCGCAATTGTTGGTAGCTATTAGTGCATCGGAGCAGCGTATTTCAGAACAGATAGGGGCAGTGAACTCTGATACCTCATTGCTTCGGCAAGATATTCAAAAAATCCGGGAGAGAGTTGGCGAAGTTGAGACCAGAGTTTCCACCCTTGAGGATGCGGTATGTCCACTGAAAGTCCAGGTTGCGGAATTGCAGACATAGATGTCCTCCGTTAAGGCTCGTCTTAACGATATAGAGGGGCGGTTGAGGAGAAATAATATTTGTTTTGTTGGTCTCCCTGAAAGATCGGAAGGCTCCCATCCTGAGGCCTTTTTGGAATCGTGGCTGTCACAGCTTCTCGGCAGAGAGGAACTATCTTCTCAGTTTGCTATTGAGAGGGCTCATCGGATGCCTGGCCAAAGCCCACCACCGGGGGCCCCGCCTCGTACGCTGATCGCTAAGGTCCTGAATTTTAAAGATCGGGATGCAATTCTTCGTTTAGCTTGGCTAAAAGGTCCCTTGCTGTTTAACAATCTTAAAATCTCGGTATTTCCTGATTTTGCTGTTGAGGTACAAAGATCTTGTGCCCAATTTCTGCAGGTCAAGCGACGATTGAGAGATCTCCAGCTTTCCTATGGAATGATGTATCCCTCCAAGCTGCGAGTCGTGGCGGAAGGTCAAGTCCATATCTTTGAAACGCCGAGGGCGGCGGCGAGGTGGCTCCTGGTCCGAGTCAGTTGGAAGCTGCAAGGGAGTAGTTGATATATATTGTTTCCCAATGGATTACAAATGTTGGATTCCATTGTTCTTTGGCTTTCCCTCCTGTTGCTGAGTTGGCTCTAGTCCCTCTTGAGGGGGAACTATCATTAGTGGAGGCTTGGCTGGAGTAGCAGGCGCTTGCTCCGTGCCAGCTGGATGTTGCGGGAGAGTGGTCGGACTCTCGCTATTTTCGGATGGATTACGTCTGATGGACTTCCTCTTGCTCCTTGATTTGGACTTACCTTGGTGAGACTGTTCCAGCCCCCTTTTTCTTTCTTTAATTTTTAATAAGCACGTGTTACCATAGGGCTTGTCCTGGAGTGGTAACAGGGGTATATGTCTTTATATTCTGTGCCAAAAGTGCCTTTCTAAATAATGCACGGATCTCTATATTTGTATAGTTTACTAAGTTAGTTTAATCGGGGTTCGCCCTGAACTTAGAATTTAAAGTTGTGTTTTAAGTGTCAGATTTAACGTTTAGGTTGCCCACTTGGATGTGTCTTTTCATATCTAAGTTATCTTTAAGTTAGGGAATAAAGTATACATTATGTTTGGGAATGTATATGGAGTGGGATTGGGGTGGAAAGGGTTCGGGGGTACATGGGATATGTGTTTTGTTTTTACTCAGTCAGCAATGCAATTACATTTGTTTAAAGCTTGGTTACATTTGGTCAGAGACGAGACTCCATTTGTTAGGTACTATCTTATAGATGATGCGGGGTAGTGGGACCTCTTCGCCTGTTTCAGTGATTAGCTGGAACGTGCGGGGTATCAATGATAGGGTCAAGCGGTCGTTGGTGTTAAAGCAAATTAAAGGTTATAACCCGGATATTGTGTGTCTGTTAGAGACTCATCTCACTGAGAGTAAACTGTTGTCCCTTAAGCGTCAGTGGGTAGGGCAAATGTTTCATGCCCCCTTTACTAATCATTCTAGAGGGGTTTCCGTATTAATTCATAAAAGGGTGGGATTCCAGCTTGAGAGAGCCAAAGTGGATCCGCAGGGTCGATATGTATTTATCCATGCTTTTATTTACTCTGTACCATTGACTATAGCGGCCATGTATGTTCCTCCTCCCTTTTCCCCAGTAATTTTGAGTCATTTAGTGGAATTTGTGTCGCTTGTTCCGGTCTCTCCCCTGATATGTATTGGCAATTTCAATATAGTAATTGACCCGGAAATGGACAGGTGGAGAGAGAGCGGTACGCTGTCGTGCGGCTCTTCCGCTTGCTTCAAGTCAGTGTTGGGGGAATTGGGGTTGATCGATGTGTGGAGGATCAGAAACCCTCTGGCAGCCCAGTACTCATGCTTCTCCTCCTTGCACTGTACCTTTTCGAGGATAGATTTTGCATTTGTCTCGCAGTCCCATGTAATGTCAGTAGTGGATGTAGATTATTTACCACGGGGTATCTCAGATCATGCTCCTGTCAAACTGCTGTGGGATGTTGCGCTTCCTAGAGGGGCATCTTTTTGGAGGCTTAACCCCTTCTGACTGAAATTGGTGGGGCAAGACTCTGCACTGGTGGAAACATGGGAGGGGTATTTTAGTACTAATAAGGATCATAGCAATTCCTTTATTGTTTGGGATGCCTTTAAGGCGTTTACAAGAGGATCTCTCATAGTCTGTATCACTAAATTTAAGAAAGACTCTAAACGGCAGGAGGTGGACCTCCAGCAGAAGTGTCAGTCTCTGGAGGCGGTATACCTGAATACTATATTGAGCTCAGATAGAGTAGTATGGTTAAACTGTCAGCAGGCCTACTCTGATTACCTTTTGGCAAAATCTAAACGGAAACTTCTATTTTCCAGTCATTCTTGGTATGGTCAATCCGATAGATGTGGTAGTTTTTTGGCATATCTTGCCAGGGATGAAAGGGCTGCTACGGTAATTAATGCCATTATGGATTGTAGTGGTAGATTACAGCGTGGTATCCCTGACATAGTTGGCGTGTTTCTTGATCACTTTAAAACTGTATATGCCTCGAGGGCTTGTTACGGCCCTGAGGAACTAGTGGGCTTCCTGGCTGATGTTCCCCTGCCTAGATTGACTCTTGATAGTAGGTCCCTTCTCGATGCACCCTTTACTAAGGATGAGATAGAAACTGCAATTAGTTCGTTCCCTAATAACAAAGCACCAGGTTTGGACGGTATCCCCATTGAAATATATAAAATGTATAGGGATTTTTTTGTCCCCAGACTAAATTACTTATTTAACCAATTGAGGGATGGTGAGCCCCCCCTGCATCTATGTGTGAACTTTAATCATTGTACTGTTAAAACCCGGAAAAGATCCTACCTTAGTGGATTCTTATAGGCCCATCTCACTCCTCACCACGGATATCAAGATAATTGCTAAGATTTTGGCCATTCGACTTACTCAGGTGGTGGAGGAATTAATACACCCAGATCAGACGGGGTTTATGCCTTGGAAGTCCACCAGTATTAATTTGCGACGGTTGTACACTATTTTGCAGTTGCGGCCTCCGGAGGGGTCTGGTGGGGTGGTGGTCTCTCTGGATGCCGCAAAGGCCTTTGATTCTGTGGAGTGGTGCTATTTGTGGCAGGTGCTGGAGAAAATGGGGGTGGGCCCCCAATTTATTACCTGGGTTAAAATTCTGTATTCCGCACCACTGGCCAGAGTGTCTGTCAACGGGTTTATATCGGAGGGCTTTTCATTGGGTAGGGGGACACGTCAAGGTTGCCCATTATCCCCAACTTTGTTTGCGCTGGCGATGGAACCCCTCGCTTGTTTAATAAGGGCTACTCCATTGATTAAAGGCGTCATTGCAGGGGAGGCGGAAGAGAAAATAGCTTTGTATGCCGATGATCTCTTGTTGTTTCTTGCAGACACTCAGGGGTCCTTGGATGCATTGCTACAAGTGGTAAATAGGTTTGGTGTTTTTTCTGGCCTTCTCATTAATTGGGGGAAATCCTACATAATGCCTCTTGTGGGCTCAGTTCCAGGGATCTGTCATCCTGATTGTCCTTTACAGTGGACTTCCCAATTCAAGTATCTAGGTATCTCAATCTCCAATAACATGCTGGACTTCTCTCCTCTTAATTTAGTTCCAATCATTGATAATCTGGAAGTTAGGATGAAAGTTTGGAGTAGACTGCCCCTTACGGTTTTGGGTAGAGTCAATCTACTCAAGATGATAGCGCAGCCTAAATTGCTATATGTGCTTCTTCAGTCGCCAATTCTGATTCATAAAAATCTTTTCCATAAACTTAATTCCCTGTTTGTCTCTTTTGTGTGGGGAGGCAAGCGAGTCAGGATTAGTAAGGACAACTTATGCAGGCCCAGGGGTAGGGGGGGTATGGCACTTCCGAATTTGTATTTATATTACTGTGCGGCCCAATTATCACACTTACGGGACTGGGTTGCAGAAGCCTCCCAGGGAGACCTACATTGGACCCTGGTGGAGCAGGCAGGATTTAATCACTCCCCTATACAGGCTCTGTTGTCGGGTCCTTATCCTTGTGGTTCTGCTCCCCTTATCCTTCAGGCTCAGAAAATAGGGCGATGGGTTCATAGCTTCTTTGGGGGAGAAAACATTGATCCTGCTACTCCGCTGTGGGGGAATAAGCAGTTTTCTGTCCTTAAAGCCTTTGAAGGTTCTGATATATGGCATAGATGGGGGATAGACACTTGCCATCACATATTTGATGAGACAGGGTTTAAAACTTTGGCACAGCTTAAGGTTGAATTCTCGCTCCCTGACTACATGTGGTTTAATTACTATAGACTTAGGCACGCGATTACGGCTCAATTTGGTCAGTTGAACCCCCTTCTTTCAGTATCTCCGGCTAGGAAGATATTATTGGCTATTGGAGAAGGGCATGTGGTGTCTGGAATATATTCGGCATTGCTGGCAGCTATGTCCGAAACATCTCTGGAGCGTATTAGGTTGCAGTGGACGGAGGATCTTGGTCCCCTGGATGATGAGGAATAGGAGGCAGTTTTGGGCAGCTCTCAGGGTCTGACAGCTAGTATTAGGCACCAGCAAATTCAAGTTTATTTAATTCACCGTGTATACCTTACACCTGCCAGGCTGGCTAGGATTAATAGCTCCCATTTAAATGTATGCCCTAAATGTGGGGGGGGGATGCTAATTTTATGCACCTGCTCTGGGTGTGTCCACAGGTACAAAGTTTTTGGAATATGGTTCTCAATGTTATCAGGCAAACGGGGGTTGCTATCCCGACTATTGACCCACGATGGTGTCTATTTGGTATAGGACTTGAAGACCACTTTCCTCGACCAAAACAAAAGTATGTTACCTTTTTATGTATGTGGGCTAAGGTATGCATAGCTAGGTTTTGGTGTGCCACTGCTCCTCCTGCGCTTGGGGACTGGCTGCGGGTAGTTAATACCTCTCTGAGTCATGAGAAGTTTATTTATGTGAGTAGGGGCCTTACACATAAATTCCACAAGATATGGGACGACTGGCTTGACTCTGAGTTTTATGGAGGTCTCCCTGATAGCGAATTAAGTGCTGGCGAGTAAATGTATTTATATGCATTGTATATTGATGTTATATGCTGTAACTGTGCTGATTATGTGTAGCCAAATGGATGTAAACAATAGCTTGCTGTAAACCTTCCTGTATCCTTTATGTATGTAAGGTTTCTTTTTTGTGTTGCTGTCTGTTTCTAAAATTCAATAAAAATCAGTTGAATAAAAAAATTATCATGATAATGAGGTTGATGAGTTGATAACTATAATACCTTTTCCTCACTTTTAGGGTTATATTCATGTACAGTCCAGTAAATAATATGAACAATGCTGATCCAGGCTCGCTTATCATTGCAGCAAGCCTGGACACTTTTTTCATATGATTTACAAAGATCCACCTTCATTGTGATGTCCCGTGAAGTCCCGCGATAGCAACCTCTGCATCCTTGGAGCTTCATTCGTAAATGAAGTTCCGACGATGCTGGAAAATCGTTACGCATGCACCGCACGTTCTCGCCCCCCC
>WWET01000858.1:148142-171385 GCA_011038615.1 Limnodynastes dumerilii | reverse complement strand
AAAAAAACAAAAACAAAAAAACAGTGCTGACATAAATTTTATAAACCTCATTGATTATAAATTTTTGTTTACTTTTTTTTAATGTGGTTTGATTTATTCTCTCATTTAAACGATATATGTTAAAATTTACTGAAGAAATGATTTTTTAAATAAAGAAGTAATTTGAAAAATATTTTCCTAAATAAAAATTTTTATGATTAAATTATGCTACTTCATGTGTTTCTTGGCTAATTAATTGAATAATTAATTGCAAAAATGTATCATATTAAGCTGGCCATACACTACAGCAATTATCGACCAGATCATCCAATTAACGAGTGATTGGGCAAATAATCGCTGTTGTGAGGGTCAGGATGGAGTTTGCTAATGGGTATTAATCGTTCCAGGAATGCTCTGGTCCGATTATTGTATCGTATTGCACTTTAACAATATATCGGGCTCAGCTGACGATAATTTGTGCATAGCCAAGCAGCTAGCCTCACTACACAAGGGTCTCCCTCTTGTGCCAGGTGTATTGGTCTCAACAGGAGAGGTTAGTGGCCCAAATATCTGGACCTTTTTCTAGAGGAAAACTGTCCTGTTTCTCAGTCACCTCCTGTTGGGATTGATAATAGTATTCGTGTATAGCCAGCTCAAAGACTGCACATGTGTGTCAATAAACCTAATAAAAAAAGTGTATTTTTTTTATAAAACATGTGTGTGCAAAGTTATATGTTATGTTAGGTGTATGGGTATGTTCTCTGTATTGCATATAGGTCACTGGTTGAAGCTTCATATTGTATAAAGGTCCCACATGGGCTCTATACTGTAAGTAAGTCACAGGGGGGGGGCTCTTTATATTTGGGGACTCTTTATAATAGGTCACTGGAGTGCTCTGTATCAAGAAGGGTTTTTCTCTATCGTGCAGAACTCACTGGGGTGCTCTCTGTATTGTAAAGCAGTCAATGGAGTAATCTTTGAATTGTGTAGCAATCACTGGGATGAAAGCTTTCATATTGGTAAAAGTGGACATATTAATATTTTCTGTCTGATTCCAAGTTCAGAAAGTAGGACAAAGGACTGGATCCAGACCTGATAACTTTGTTCAGTATGAGCTCCTTTCATCATGCAAAGTGTACAGTGTTGGTGGGAGTTCCTACACTGCTGCGAATCAGTGGTCGTATGGACTGCTGATCCGCACTAATGAGTTAATGCAGACTTATGGCAGTGTAAGCTGCCATAAAGCCCGCATGAGAGAGGGGAGTGACAGGGGGCATGCACTCCCCTCTCTCTCGGTCGTACAGACCCCCGCACATATGGAAAACGTAGAAATAGCAGAGAAGCTAAACGGAATACAAACTGTATACAAACACATTACTTTTATTTATAGTACATACATATTTAATAATTATTTTTTAACACAACAATTTAGAGTTGAACTACGAAACTCTGAACTCTAACTCTGTGGGAGCTGTTTTAACATTTTTCTTCAGCACCTTCTGTCTGCATTTTGACCAACACCTCTATCTCTTGTATTTTCTCCAACCTCCTTATGTTTCCTAGAACCCCTTTATTCTGTGTTTACTTATTATAAAGCTCCTTTTCTTTATTACTTCCTTTCTCTTTTGCCTCTTCTGGCACCATTTGGCTCCTCTTCAACATCATTGATGCTTCAGAGTGTAGAAATCAGGGAGAAAAGCTAGCGATAGAATCTTGCATTGTTGCCCTGGCACAAGACTCAAAGCCATTCCATGGCAGCATGATAAGTAAGACTGGTTGGTATATCTCTAAGTTTCCTGCTGTCTGAAACTCAGACAGGAGATGCATGAAGACCTTGGTGGGGAGTTGTGTAAGCAATCATGATATCCAGTGTACTTAACTCTCTACATTGTGTTGAGGTCTGTTGGAAACCAGACTTGCTTAAATTGCTCTCCATAGAGTAATTTGTAGAGGACCTCCATGCATAATCCTACCCTGCTTTCTGCATATTTTATATTTGTATGCCCCTGCAACACAAGTTTCCTCCTAACGCTTAATGCCAAATACAAAACAGCTAAATTGTAAAATAGGGAGTGAAAGCCAATTAGGCTTGAGGGAGAATAAGCTCCCTAGTTGTGGCCCATCCAGGGGCACAACCCAACTTTTTTCTGCTTCACAGTGCTGGGGAGGGGCCTCCTCCTCCTGCAGCACTCCTATAAAAGAGGATAACCCAAGTGGGAAGTCCTCTTTTTCTTTAGGAAAATTTCCAGTGGAGAGTGATGTTATTTCAAACTTTATATATTTACTATTCTATCTCATTGTTTTTGCCTTTGCTCCTCTTACCTTCTTTCTGTATCACTCCCCTCTATCTTGCTTTTCTGGTTTGCTGCTATGTTTCTGTCACTGTGTGGTCCTGTCTTGATCATCGGCACTCTTTGTTAAAGGATATGCCACCGAATCACTAATGCCTCATAAAACCCAGCCTCTCTGTGGCAGACCGTGGTCCCCCCAGATCAATGAGTTGTTGCAGCCGTATTGCAGGCTGCATTGGTAGCTAGGAGGCCACCGCATGGTTTTGGTGATGCCACCGGCAGGTGTCCATCTTCCTATTGGGTGCATGCAGGGAAGCACACCCTTCCCTCCCTGGCCAGCACTTGCGCACAGGAAGTGCCTCTTCCGGGGCTCGGACTTTAAAAGATCGTGGTCCAGTGTTTAGTGTTTGTCACAGGTCATTTCCTTCTGAAGTGTCTCTTCCCGCTATCTGCTCTTCCTGTTTCTCTGCTACAGTATTTACATACTCCTTTGTATTCCTCCTTCCTCTCCTGGGTGTTGCCGGCGGGGTCCGTAACTGCTAGGTGTCCTCCAGACTATCCCCACCATTAGAGGCTCTAGTGAACACCAGGCCATTTATTCACACTATATCCTCTGAAGAAATCCCTTAGCGGATGAAGCGCATCAAGATTGTGCCTACTATGAAATCTGTACCATTAATATATTGCATTTAAAGTTTGTCGGGAGGAGGAGTGATCGGAGGAAAAGGAGATTATTTTCGACCGCTTACTGACTGCTCTGTTTGAGCACCGATACAAAATGTAAGATAGAGCATACTGCATAAGACTGGGAGTTGAAGTGAGCTACCTTTTCAAAACAGACATCGAAGTCGGACTTACACACATCCCCCACTCCAGGTGTGAGCACTAATGGCCGGGACGCAGGCAGCCTGGAGGTGAGGTGATTCCCTCTGTTTGCCATCAAAGAGTGGATTGGTGTATGAATGTACCATTTGTCCATCATTAAGCGCTGAAGATAAGTAGCAACCCTTACCTTGCTTTCATTATATATGTATAATAGCGCTACATCAAATAACATTAATACCAAGCATCTGTGGTATCCATTATTGATTTAACTACATCTTTGCACTTTATTCACTCTGAATTATTTCCATATTGTTCATATACAACGTTGAGCCTCTACTCCCTATTTGGAAATTAACTTTGTATCTTGCGATTTATCTAGTAATTGACATTGCATTGTACTCTTTTGGATATCTCCAGTGCTTTTTTTTTTGTCATAGAATGCACCAGAATAGAGTTCTGGCACCTTTTTTTAATGTATTTTCCAAGTTTTAAAAGTTTTGGAGGCAAAATCATTAAAACAGGGCATGCGGCTGCTTGTATCGTTTTGATACGTAGATTGCGTATATGCGGTCTTTTAGACGGACGTAGTTCTGGATCCGGCCCAATTATTTAAATTGTTAAATTGTTTATTTATTCTTATATATTTTTTATATTGTCTGTTGGTTATCCAACAAAATAATTTTTTATTTTATATTTGTATTTTTGTGAACGTTGTGTGTTTTTTATCTGAATAAATATATTATGATATTATGTTATATATGAATATTAGGATATGATACTGTATACTGAGGTTGCACAAGACCATGCTGGACATTTCTTTTTTCTTTTGCTATTGTTCAAATCAGGAGCTTACCAACCCTTTATCCAGCAGTGTCTAGTGGTTAACTAAATAAAAAAATGTTGTATAGGGGGTTTCTATAAGTCTATTCCTAGCACCAGGATTGGTTAGCTTTTGTTTTTATTCCTTGTTGCATTCCTCCTTGTCTCCAGTCCCTCTCTCTCTCACGCTCTCTCCTTAGTGTTTTCACCCTTGTGTTTAACCATTCTTTCTCCTGTGTGCCAGTTTTTGTTACCCCTCCGGGGTTCCGTTGTTTGAGTGTGTGATTGCATTCCCATGTCCGCCTTGTCTGTCTGGTCCGCATCTGCCCTGCGTCTTGCGTCGTGGTTCAGTGTTTAGTGTTCGTGCATCACAGGTCATTTAATTCTGATGTGTCTCTTCCCGCTATCTGCTCTTTCTGATTCTCTGCTATCTACATACTCCTCCTTCCTCTCCCGGGCGTTGTCGCCAGGGGCTGTGACCTGCTAGGTTTCCTGCAGCCCAGACTATCCCCACCATTAGGGGCTCTAGTGAACACCAGGCCCTAGTTAGACTCCGCGTCCTGGTTGACTCGTCCGCCTCTTTCCGGACCCCGGCTCCGTCCTGGTCTCCTGCCGGTGTTCAGAGACACCAGCTCCTGTCCGCTATATATATCTCAGGAGTTCATAACAACTTACCAGTTGTCCTTTGTTGTGCATATAGGGCCTGATTCAGAGATACGATATTATCGCTATTTAGGTGCGTATATTTAGGATCTTAAGAAATTTGCATCATTGCGCATGCGCAGTAATAGTGCAACGCCATCTACGTAGAGGTTAGGATCCTAAATTCGGTAAGCCCGGACCTGTGAATCGATCGCAAGCACTTAAGATCCGAAGTGCTGCGTAAATCTAGGACCCGAAGGATTTGCATAGATATGGCGGGGGGAGGCATTGAGATGAGGGAAAGTGGGCGCGATCAGACACTTACTTACGCAACTAATTCACTTAAGATCTCAAATGACAGCGCAGAGTTAGGGTTAGTCAATGCTGGTCTAACTTTAAGATCCGCCACTGTTTGCAAGGGGAGTGACTGTTTATTCAGTGGGTTGTAACCTGCTCCGACCTGTCACTTAGATGCATATATTTAAGATCCCATCGGCAGCGGATCTCTGAATCAGGCCCCAAGTGCATACTTACCTGCTGTCCATTGCGGGGCATACTGTGCATATTAGTCTGCAGTCCATTGCGGTGCATACTGTGCATATTAATCTGCAGTCTATTGCTGTGCATTTAGTGCATACTTATCTGCCGTCTATTACGGTGCATATTGCGCTTATTAGATCTGCAGATCTTGCTGTGCATACTTATTTGCTGTCCATTACAGTGCATTTAATGCATTCTTATCTATTGTCCTGAGTTCTGCACTTTTTGCATACCAATCTGTTGTCTATTTTGTGTTCTTAGTGTATCTTGTCTTTGTTCTCATTCTCCTTCCTGTGGTGTGGTGCCGTTCCTCTCACCCTGTCTTTCCTGCTCCTACGCCTTAGTCCTCCAGGTTTGCGACCTGCTACTTCGGGCGCAGCCAAGTCCAATCCCACCATCAGGGGCTCTGACAAAAACCACCTGATAGTTAGATTCTGCTCCCTGGAGGCTTTGTTCGTTACATTCACAGTTGGTGTCTGGTACTTAACACCACCTAGGCATATGGGTCATAGGCACTCCTTGGGAAATTTCTTAGTGCAACAATATGGGAGGAAGGGCCACAAACACTGCAGCATCACCAGACATGAAAGGACATGTGTGTCCACTTTTCCAGTATTTCCCACTTTTGTGTCTCCAGCCTTTAAATATTCCCCCATCTTTTGTGTCTCCAGCTTTCCAATATTTCTTCCTTTTCTTTATCTATCTTTCCTATTTTTAACCCTTTTCAATCTCCAGCCTTCCATTCTCCCCACTTGTGTCTACAGCCTTTTGTGTGTCTCCAACCTATCAATCTCTATCCTTGTAACAAGCTCTAAAAACATGCTTACCTTTGCTGTTTTCTTTCATCCGCAACGTGCTCTGCTTTGAAAGATGCTATCATGACCTAAGGTCACACCAGCATCCCACATGTAACATGGGATGGGATGATCTGTGCTGCCTCAGCCTGTCTATCAGAGCAGTGTGACAGATTCAGCAACAGCCAACCAGCACTGCTAAACATTGCAAGCCAGAGCACTTTGCAATGTTCAACAGTGTTAGTCATCCTTCTGCTTAAACCTCTCTGACAGGCTCAGCAATGATGAGACCGGGACGGAGTGAGAAGCAGGGAGGGTACCTCTCCAGTCCAGTGCCCCCCTGCAGCACATTCCCTTGCTTACCGCATTAATCTGGAACTAGCCCTCACACTTTCCTTATCATGATACTAGAAAGCCTTTGCATACCCCTAGCTTGGCTCAACTGATGCAACACCTTCTCCACTTAAACTTCAACTACCAAAATGTACCTGCCTTTTAGGACTATGTAACTCACATGTAGCATCCCTTTAACATTGATAACCCTCAACATCCCACCACTCAGAACAAAAGATGCTTAGATATAAAAAAAGGAGTATAAATGGTGGTCATGGGCCACAAGTTTTAAATTTCAGGAAGTGATCTAGCGAACACACCGACAACAATAGCTCCTGAAACCACTCACTGATAAGTTCTACAAACTTTCCTTCTCTTCCAGCAGGTGGTACACAAAAGCAAAATATGATCCTTAAGTTGGTAGTTATACAAAAAAAAATAAAAAGATTATTATACATTAGCTACTTTAAAAAAATTATCCTATTGTATGGTCAACAGCATCTACTAAATGACTTATGCGTGCCATAGGGCAACCTTAACTAACCATGCATATTTTCCCTCTTAAGAAGGGAAAATACCCTCCCTCCCAGCCTAATCTATATCCCTCCCCTCACCCACTTTACTTTACTTCCTATTGGGGACTTCAGTGGAAAACCTCCTCTTACCTAAAAACAGTTAATCAACATGTCTAAGGGCTACGTAGATTGCATAGTCATGATGACTATGCATGTGAAGTGTGCAAAAATGGAGAAATACACACCTAAGAACCTCTGCTTCTTAGGTGTGGATCAGGGTCATTGGGCCGGATCCAGAACTACGTCCGTCTTCCATAGACGGACGTAGTTGAATAAACAGTAGCTACTGCACATGCGTAGTAGCTATTGTACGTAATCTGCGTATCGTTTCGATACGTAGATTGGGTATATGCGGTCCTTTAGACCACATATACGCAATCTACGCATCAAAACGATACGCAGATTAGGTACAATAGCTACTACGCATGTGCAGTAGCTACTGTTTATTCAATAGATGGACGTAGTTCTGGATCTGGCCGATTATGAATAAAACTATACAATGTCTTTGCTTTGGCATTGTTATTGCAGTATATTTGTATAAATACATTTTTACATAGACCAGATGCAGTAATTATAAATGAAAGGCCAGGAAAGTACTGTCAGATAAAAATATAGAGATATTGTATAAAAGGCAGCAAGTAGGGATGCCTATGCTTATCTCAGCCGTTCACAGTTCTTTGACGGTGACCTTTAATGGATTGTGTTAACATGCAGAGAATCAGTACCTCTCTAATGTATGATGGAAGATTCAATAAAAAATGGCTGCATGAGAGACATTTAAGTTGAAAGGATAAAAGTAATATAAAAAACTTAACTTTTTTTCTTCAGCTGGAAATCAGATGTAAAGCTATTAGACAGAAGTATGGCACTCAAAGTCACTTTATTGTGAACACTGATATTTTACAGCTAAACATGTTAGAATGGAGATGTATGGATTATTTGTATTTCTGTGTGACTTTAAATATCTCCAGCAGACTTAATGAATTAAACATTGTTATTCTAAAATAGGTGCGCATAATATAGACAACTTGTTACACTCTGTTAACATGTCTGTATTTCTGTTCTGTTATTTTACTGTTCTATTCATTTTATGCCTGCCTATTTTACTGCTATGTATCTGCCATTGCTAGCTGTGCAGCTAGCTGCACATTCCCAGCTGCAGCTATTAGCTCTGGAGGTGTGTCAGGCCCTCCTCACTGATTGGAGGAGGGTTCTTTAAATAGCTGCTGCTGGGATCTGCACACCGTCGGTTATAGCGTCTGGTCCTTGCTTTATGCTCGCTGACATCGTGTGCCTGATAAGTGCTTTTGCTCTTGCTACCCTGTTACCCTGTTTCCCAGTGTTACCCCTTGCCTGGTTATACCTCTCTTCGTTGTCTGTTGTACCCTCTGTGTGGTAAGGTGCGCAGCATGAGTGGCTTGCTGCTCTCGCCGGCGGCCTCTGTCCTGGACAGGTCCGGTCTCCATTCCACTTGCTGGTTTGAGTGTTGCGTGCATACCATCCTGCATTGCCCCGACTGTTCAGGCGTGTGTGTGTCATCTACCACAGTTGCTTATTGCCTCCTGCTTGTGTCATCTGCAGTGAGTGATCGTGTGTTATTGCCACGTTGGTTTTCACAGTACCTGCTTGTGCCATCTTGCGGTAGTGTGTTTGTTTACCTGGCCACGTGTGTTAGCGTCTCCTGTCTTGCAGTGAGTTCGTGTTCCAGCCTTGCCACGTTGGTTAGGATTCTGCTGTTGTCATCTGCAGTTACTCAGCCACCAGCCTTATCCTCCACTGTGTAGTTACTTCTCCAGTGTGTGTTTGCTGTGTGTGTATCCAGCCTGCAAGTACCATCTAGCAGTGTATTTAGTCACCAGCCTTGTATGCCACTGTGTTATTATTCTCCAGTGTGTTAGCTGTGTGTATCGTTAGAGCATTGCTCCGCTGTTATAACATCTTGCAGTGTGTTTGGTAGTTTACCATCTTGCTACCACTCAGTACTTACCATCTGTACTTTTCTCTGTATTGCTGGGACCTGTAGTGCACATTGCACTAATCTCAGTATTCGTACTATATCTGTTGTATTTCCCTGGGTGTATTACTTACCTCTGTGCTCACCTATTTGGAAGTTCAGATATTGCAGTTTGTAATATTTATATGCTGCTTACTATTGAGAGAATTCAGTACTTGACCAATAAACCTGTTTGCCTTACTTTATATCTGGTCTTGTGTGTACTGTATGTGAGGGTTCCGGAGAGTACCTGGGTTCCAGTCAGCACACCACGCTGCGGTTCCCCACTGTGGGTGCAATCCCCAGTGGCCAATCGTAACACAACTTACAGCTAATCTTCAGATAAAGGCCTGGATTCAGGGCTGCGCTTCTGTCTTTTTTTTTTCAGATGGAAGCGCAGCAAAAATGAGCACTGTGCATGCTCGCAAAAGTGTGTTCGCATCCGACAGCATTGCACTGCGCGGTGTGGAGTTGTCCGGTGCCTGCGCATCCACCTTACACTTACGCCATCCCAGGGAATGATGGAAAAAAAAACAGTAAAACAAAGTAATATCGGCCCTACAGGGCATGCTGATGCTTGTAGTGCTATAAGCACCAGTATGTCCAGGGATGCAAGGGCATGCTGGCGATTGGGAAACCATAAGCGTCAGTATGCCCTGTTATCCAGGGCCCGCTGCACCATTCTAATATCCCCCACAGCTGTTAGGGCCGGCCATTATATTGTAAAAAAAAAATACAGTAAAAATTATTTTAAAAAAACCTACTTACCTGCTCTGCTGGGATCAACTCTTGCAAGCTTTTAATCCTGGAGGGAAGTCTTTGCCAAAATAAATCCAGTGCTAGCAGGACATCCCGGCGCTAATGACAGTTCTACTGTCATTGGGTCATATTTATACCCTCGGTCAGTTCTAACACTGCCCGTCGACTCCGGCTACGACTATAGGTTTTTAAAAATGAATGCACTTTTTTTTTACAAAGCGCGCCATTCAGAATTCAGTAGAAACACGCACCTCTGTCTAGGCCGTATAGCGGATCCGCATTATGGATTCACTTAAAACTCTGAATCCAACCCAAAGTAAATAGCTTCCAGGAAACATATCTATTTTTATCTACATAAGGACACTTGTATTAGGAAATCAGATAATTATTATTAAGCGTTAGAAGTACTTATTGGGGCCGATTCAGAGCTGCACTTTTTTGAGGTAGAAGTGTAGACCTGAGTCATGTTGAGCTGCAAGAAGAGGCAAATTTACATTGTGAAAACAGAATTAGAATTGAGAGGTGAGGTTTCTTAGCTCAACTCTAATTTATAGATATAAACATAAAGCTATGCAGTATTTGAGTTCTATGTACAAAAGTACAGTATTTTCTCTGCATGTAAGAGAATTACTATTAATTAGCCCCCTTACTTTACAAAATGGTTTAGCCAAGCTGTATACTTGCACCTGTTTTGCCCTTACACACAAAGGGGCAGATCCAGATCCCAACATGCATTAGGTGTGAGGGTCCGTGGGTACGATCAGGTAGCGGGGAGTGCACGCCCCTACTTACGTGTCCAGATTCCTATCTTAAGTATTATGTGGCTTCCCCGGCTCCGTACCCTTCATTTAATTGTCTATCCCCACCTATATGGGGAGGGTATACAGTACTTATGGAGTCTGCCCCTTCCCCATAAGTACTGTTGTATGTAGGGTTTCCATGCAGATTACTCCTGCATGCAGATTCACTGTCCACACATAAGAGAGCAGGGGGGGTGCCCTGCTCTACCACAATCGAAACTCTGAATCACAAACTCACCTTCCAGTCCCACAGCCTGACCCAAACCCTCCCTTCCCCGCAGCCTGACCCTGACCCATCATCTCCCGCAGCCTGACCATAATTCTCCCTTCTCTGCAGTCTGACCCTAATCCTCCCTCTCCCGCAACCTGACCCTAACCCTCTTACTCACTTATTTTGAAAAAAAAAATCTAAAATGGAGGGGTATTTGAAATAGGGACATCCGAAACGGAACTTTCAGATGCCCCTATTTCAGAAATCCCTCATTCTATGCGGGAAATGCAACCATCTCTGCAGTAGTGGCTACCGTATGGATAACATTCCTAACTTTGAATCCAGTCCTATGTCTCCAAAGAGATCAACCCTCTGTAGTATGATATACTATCCTTATGTATTAAAATGTTCTATAATATCTCATAATATCCTCTTCAACATACAGATCCCAAAAGAAATCTCCATATATTTCAGAAGAAATTTATAACATGGTGAATAATTGTCTAACTAAATCTAGAATGAAATATGACTTACTGAACTTTGGAAACTAAAGCTGACCCAGACATACAATTCCCTAGAATTACAGCACAGGGATTTCATCAACTTATCACCTGTCAGGTTGAAACTTCATGGAGAACACCAGCATTTTTTTTTTACCATAGAGAGATCTAAATTAATTTCTCACTTTCATTGCTTATATAGTTTTTGCATTTTGAAATAAATGCAATGCTTTCCGTGATACTAACATTTTCAACAGTAGCCGTAGTCTAGTATGCAGTCCATAGTGTGTGATGTTTAATTTGTCTTTATAAAAATAACCACATGGAGAAATATCATACACAATCACACACTATTTATTTTCCTTCGGAAAGCCAAATGTCTTACCATAATTATAAAAATAATTTGCTTTGCAATATTCAGAGTAGCTAAAGGTAGAAGGACACTTTTTAAGGAGGACCAAAATAGTTAAAAAAAAAAACTTATATGCAAAAAACGGGTTAAAGGGAGAACCTAATAACTCATAAATAAAGTTAAAATCTTTCGTTGTCTTTCTTAAGGAGTTTGCTGAATATTTCACAAATAGTAGAAACCACCATCTTGAATGTGTTATGGCCAGGGCAAGATTAAGGTTTGTGGGGGTATTTGGGCAAGTAAACTATGGGGGCTCCCTTCTGTATGTATGTAAAGTGATAAATATCTACACATACGCTGTTTATCTCCTAGTCAGCCTGCACGTGTTGTAACAACTTCTGCCATCCAGTCTTCAGTCCTCCTGCAGCTCTCTAGGAGGCTGGATGTCCGTAATTGATATTTTCCTCCTAAGCAAACTATAACAGCCACTGATGTGATACAGTGTAAGAGATGTCAATCACTGACATCCATCCTTTTAGAGTGCTGCAGGAGCGCTGAAGACTAGATGTTTGTGGGGGGCCCTTTGTATGTGGGGGCCCGGGGAAACCACCCAAATTGCCCTGTGGTTAATCCGGCCATGGTTATGGCGTTTAAACAAGATATATTTTAGAAACTCTTGAATAGTTATATATGTCCCAAACAGGATGACTAATATATTTGTATACTTCCCAGTGTAGATTGTCATCTGCCCCAGGAAGTTATGGATATTTCTATGAATATGATGATCATGGGAGATACTCAGAGTATAAAGGAGAAAGGGAAAAATATAGTGGTGCATGGAAGCAATCAGCAAATGGTGAACAGGAAAAAAGATTGAGGGAGAGGGGGGTTAAGCAACCAGCTAACTTGTGCAAGTACAAACCCACAGGTGATTCCAAGCATTCACTTAACCCAGACAATATAGTATGGTGATTTCAGCCAAACACGGTACAGAACTTGCTAAGAATAAAGAGATAACTGCAGGCTCATATTAAGATAAACTATTATAAACATGTATTAATAACAAATGCTACCATTGAGCAAATATACATACATAGGATGTGCTATTCCATACCCAAACTCAAATTTAAATAGAACAAAAAGCAGGTACATACATGGAATGCACATCCAGAAATCACAAATAATTGTCTGCTAAAATGTAGTTTTTTTTTATTAGAGTGAAAGAAGAAGAGAAACACATTTCTTGAGAGTTAAGATTAGAGGTACCATATCATTCCCCATAGTATATAAGTGATAATTATCAGTTAATTATCAATTCATTGAACCCATCAATAACAAAATTCCTTTATTGATCTCCAGTTATAAGTCTATATATGCTTATACACCTAAAAATAATTCAAATGCACAACTGGAAAACCCAAAAAATTCATAACCTGAAAACAGCAAACAAAATCATATGTGATAATGAAATAGTATAGTTATCAAACATAGAAATTCAGGGATTGTAGCTAGAAACTACAGAAATGAATTAGAAGTCTGGTTGTAACTTATATAGTGTATATGAGCGGTCTCCCTAGGACCCTATGCTAATCCCAGGCACAGAGTCCCTATCCTTGCTAACCACCTCATGGCGGTGCAATATCCATTCCAAGCCCTCCCTGTGTTAATCCAAACCCTGGGTGTGGGAAAATACTGAGAATATTGGATGGAAAGAGAAGGTAGATTACATTAAAACCATTGGGAAGTATGAAAAATACAGCTGATGCACATTTTTCTAAACGAAAATAGCTTTGTCATGACGGCACAATACAGCCTTAACAAAGCTATACTTGTGAACCTTCTTACCTGTGTAGCTGATTTTATCAGCGCAAACATTATAATTACTCACATATCCTTGGAGTCATGACAGCTATCCATTTATAAGGATTACTCAAAGTACTTTACACATACATTATTAGAGTCTACCTCTGATATTTGAGCTGTTTCTGACTTAGCTAATATCTTAATGCTCCTATGCCACATTTTTGTCTAGGGTATATCCTTATACATGTTTGTTTTTATTTATATATATTTTTCCCTTAATTACTGCTGTGTGTATTTAAATATTAAATAAGTATTTTTTACTTTTGTGAGCTCTTGGAAAATAGCATTACTGATTTTTTTATATTTGCTTGAAGTGTAGTATACTATTAGCGCAACTCTGTTTTCTTTATGACCCACTTTTTAGATTTGCACCTTTTGTGAGTGTGCAGCTGTTGTGTCCCACTATCATTAGAATTTTTATAGTTCAATATATTTTTTAAATTTTTTATTTGATTGTTTCTATTGATATAAGTATTAACATTATTATAGTGTTGAGTAACACTCTCTGTCTCCCTCATTAGGATTATTTTATACTACATGGTTCTATTACTTGGAATTCCAAACAACAGACAAGTATCAAGACTTAAACAAACCCCGCCTGGCATGCCCAGCTATCGACACATTTATATATCAATGGCATGTGAAGTTTTACTATTGTTTGCATGCACATTGTCATTTGATTTATATCACTACTCTGTGATGTCATGATATATATCATTTGTATTTCATGTGTCTTTAATAAAAACAATTTACAAACAAAATTCAGTTACTAAGGGCCGTATCCAGACTTATAATAGACTTATACTTAATAACGGCTGCATAAATACGCACACTGCATGCGTAAGTAGGCCAAATGTTTTTTCTGCGCATGAACGATCCAAAGTTAAGTCATTTTCCCATTACGGTTGCGTAAGATGATGGGCTGGTAACACGTAGGAACAAGGCGTGGCACAGAATGTAGATTGTACTCTTGTATTTACATTAGATCCACGGTTACGCTATGCAGTTGTAAGCACTTATTAAAAGTAGTAAAGTTAAGGTAAGGTTTTGAACACGTGTGTCCCCATCCACACTTCTCTATGTGTTTTCCTTTTGTTGTCCATACGGCTATGCATAGTGCCTGTTTAAATTAGCAGAGGCTACATGCCTAATTAAACACTCAGCTGGTAGTTGTTTGCTAATTAGTATTGACTGAATTTAAACCATTGCAAGCTATGTTTGCAGTATGTTGTCTGCAGCAAAGCAAATCAATTCATTTTGTGGGTTTTTTTTTCTTGCAAGGTAAGTTATCATAATTTAAATAAGGGAATGTTTTTTCTTTTTTATTAAAATATATTCTAAAAAGAGTCACCTTTGTTTTAATCTGTTAAGGTTAGTTGTTTTTATTAAAATTCTTGTCTCAAAGTGAATGTGTACACGGGATAGGTCATAATATCCCATCTCCCAAAGATTTACTTAAAAAAAATCAACGTTCAATTTTTTTTTATCTGTTATTAAAAAAACACTTCAAAAAGTCCATGCCACCCATACCAAAAATTTGATTTTAGCACATGGATTTCCATTGTTTATTCAAATAATTCTCTTTTCAAATCTATGTTGGTGTGTATGTTCTCTTTGCAGCGGCTGAGGAGGCCATGTGTCAGACTCTTTGGTGTGCCCGATGATGATGTGAGGTGGCCCTTCAGACTACCCCCTCATGTGATCATGGAAACTTGGCCAATTGTGCAGAGTGATATTGAGGGTGATTTTACCTCACATACAGCAATATCTCCACTCAGTAAGTTAATAGCAGTGTTAAAGTTCTGTGCTTCTGAATCATTCCAGAGGGTTATTGGATATGCAACAAGGATGTCCCAGTCCTCCTTCAGTGGAGTTCTCAGTGCTGTGAAGCGGCCATTCCTGTTGCGCGTCAGTCAGTTTATTCAGGATGAGGAAGCACGTGTGCAAATTAAACAGCAATTTCAGACCATTGCTGTTTTCTGCACATTAAAGATGCTCTGGATGGCACCCATGTTGCTCTTATTCCTAGGGGAGTGGATTCAACCATCTTTTTGAATCTTAAAAATTTCCACTCCACTAATGTTCAGATTACATGTGATGCTTCCCTCCTTCTCTGTAATGTTGTTGCCAAATTTATAGGCACTTGCCATGACGCAAGTCATACATAAAGCACAGTCAGCATTATGGCACAAATTAGAAGACAGGCATATACAAGGTGCTAGTGATACATGGCTATTAGGTATTGATATTTTAAACAATTGAATTTGTGAAATGAAAAATAAAATATGAATTTAAATGTATTTTAATATTTTGTTAATGTACTTTAATAAGTGACAGCGCATACCCTCAAAGGGCCTACTTTTTTACACCCATTTTAAACTCTACCACAGAACAACATACCGCATACAATCGGGCACATATTGCCACCAGACAGACCATTAAAAGAACATTTGAATTTTTGAAAGTACGTTTTCAATGTCTTGAACATTCTGGTGGAGCCCTTGGGCCAGATTTACTAAGCTGCGGGTTTGGAAAAGTGGAGATGTTGCCCATAGTAACCAATCAAATTCTAGCTGACATTCTCTAGTATGTAATAGGAAAGTGAGAGCTGGAATCTGACTGGTTGCTGTAGGCAACATCTCCACTTTTCCAAACCCCTGGCTCCTTATGAATGCGCCTCGTAAAGTTTTCCTAGGGTATGTTTCATTAAATTAAATATTTATTATTTCTTTACAAAGATTTACAAAAAATATTACGTGAAGGACATATAATTGGAAGCAATATCAATGTTTATAAACAAAGGTTATTGATCATCCAAATATAATTTTTTTGCTTGCATTATTGGTCAAATAATTATCTTTAAATAATAAAAAACACTAATGTGTATATTTTTTGTAATAACTCATCAAAATATGAAATGCTTATACATTTGTGTGAGCAAAAATATAAAACATTATTTTCTATTTTGAATTTATTTTTTCCTTTTGTTGAAGGGCTTTCAGATCTTTTTGACCATTGCCTAGTATTAGCTTTTGTCTAGGCCGTAGAGATGGATGGATGCTCTGCATCTACTGCTGTAGACCTCTGAATGTATTTTATTACTTCATCAACAAACTTACAGATACTTTGTCTTATGGATAATAGCTCATTATACACAACATTAAGAAGTCGACACATTTCCTCCTTAATTTCGTCAAACTTCATAACCTGATTTTCATATGTATTTTGGTTGCTCTCCATTCTTTGATGTAGTGGTTCCATCTCATCAGTTATATTTTTAGTTGTAGTAGCAGTAGGGTTTTTTTTGTGTTTCCATCGGTGCTTCCTCGTGTTCAATGTCCGCAAATTCAGTTGGCTCTGAAAGTTCATCAACTTGTTGGCTTATGTCATGGCTTCCATTACTGTCTGTTATGTATAAAATAGAGAAGACACAAAATTAATTTAATTATTTAGAACTATACATATGTCACGTTTAATAATTGTTAGTTTACCATTCTATTAATGTAAGTTAAGATAATGAAAATGTTGATTGTTACATAGTTACATTAATCTTTTTAATTTATTTAAACATTGTAAATGTTTTGGTTCAGTAACATTAAAAAATACTAACCATTAGCTTCATCTGCTTCATCTGTAGACAGAGGGTTCAGGGGTCTAGGAGGTGGGCCCTCCAAGGTGTCATGGTAACCTTCACCTTCAATTTCAACATCATTAATTGTATGTAGTACTGACCTTTCAAAATCTATTAATTGAAGGGACGCTGGCATTGGTCCTACACCAGTCCTTTTTGCATAGGCCTTCCTGACTGACAGTTTTCTTTTTAATTGTGTTCTGAAATCCTGCCAACTGGAAATGTTCACAAAATGTTGTGCCCATTAACATGTTTAAATTGTCAATAATGCATTTTTAAGTATCAAAAATATTGCTCCATTCTGAATGTTAAAGGTCTCCTTTTTAAAGTGAACATAAACTGCATGCTTACATAGTATGTAATATTTCAATTTGTAGTTTTTATTATACCTTATAAAATATTTAATTTAATGTGTTTGTTGATGTAAACATAAAGTAAACATTTTTTTGTACGTAACACAAGCCCTTATAATGTATTTTATGATTTTTCAGTTATAATAATGTTCCAAAAATGTTGACATCACAGAAAATGTGATTATTTAAAATATAAAAAAAAGAAGATTATTATTACTTACCACATTTTAACTAGATTGACACTGCAAAGGCTTGCATCTGCATTGTTTGTGCATGCAAAAACAATGAAATCATCATACATTTTTTGTCAAGCAGCCACATGCAGAAGCTATGCGATTTCTCCCTGCGCAGGATAAATTCTATCCAAAACATGAGTGACAATGAATGTTACCTCCTGTGTACTAAAACTGGGGTTTCTTTTGCAGCCCTTGGGACGCATTATGGCAGTTGCAAAAATGTTACGTTGTGGAGACAACTATTAATGCGTGCGTTGTGAATCAAGTTTAATATGCATTTAGGGTGGTTTCACCATTTTAGCGCCTTATGATGATTGATGGATCTTGATTGATGTGTAGCAGGCCCAATAGAGTACAAGTATACTTAATTTAAATTTTTTGTTTGCGTTCCTTGGAGGGGGGGAAAGCGGTCATCCCATCTGGTGCGTTCACTGTGGATTGGTTGCATGCACCATTTTATTTCATTAGATACCTATAAAAATGGCTGCACAAACAAACAATTTTTCTAATCAAGAAGATGTTTTTCATGGCAGAAATGGATACTCTAGATCCAAATGCCCCATGCAGCAAAGTACAAATTTGCCATGCACATCCTGCAACATTTAAATTTAGACTGCAGGGTTGACCAGTTACAGAGGAAGTGGTTCAACCTAAGAAGAAAGCAACCTGAACTTCTTTGAGTAGTAAGGCAGGCCATAAGGAGAGATGCTCGCAGTAAGTACTTTTTATGTGTTAAATAGTAAATAATAAACCTTCATTGACAGTGTAGAAACGTATTATGTAGGTAGAAAAAACACACTGTTATTGTTGCCTGATAAACATCCAATGTTTGTTGATATTGGTTATCTCTGAAATTACTAATATTTGAATGTTTTCAATTTTTTATATCCTACTTATGTATAATTAAAAATAAATGCTATGCTATGTGTTGAGTTATTAGACTCAATTGTGTTGTTAAATAGAGTTTAAAACTATATAATTAGCAACACAGATATGTTATAAAACATAAGACTTTAAA
Source organism: Limnodynastes dumerilii (assembly GCA_011038615.1). Classification (NCBI taxonomy): domain Eukaryota; kingdom Metazoa; phylum Chordata; class Amphibia; order Anura; family Limnodynastidae; genus Limnodynastes; species Limnodynastes dumerilii. The sequence continues at coordinate 152,871 of WWET01000858.1, read as the reverse complement.
ATAAATTTGTGAAAATTTGTGGAAAGTGCACACTGAAACATGTACTTTATAATATTACATAATTGACTACTTTTGCACGCAAACGTAATTAATTCTGGATCAGGCCCAAGATCACAGTCTGGATCAGGTCCAATTTTACAATATATGTCAAAAATCAGAGGAGGGAAACTGGCAGTGAGGCAGGATGAATCAGAGTATTCTCCCATCCTACATAGCCTGAGAGTATATATATCTGCCTAACTGACACCACTCCACAACAATTTTAGGCTTGAGCCATGTCATGAGGTATCATCTGGGGGAACTTATTACTTTATAATATCGGGTTTGTGTCCCATATTTTTGGCTGCATTGTAAAGTAGTATTACTTGAAAATGCTATCTGCTATATCTTTTTGAATGGAGACATGGGCCGTATTCAAAGAACTGTTGTGCGCGTATTTTTAGGATCGGATCAACTTTAGGATCGGATCAACTGCGCATGTGTAGTAACTTTATTTACGTAAGTTACGTTGAATATATGCTCGTAAGTGCTTTAGGAACGGGCATGTGAATCACACTTGAGTGCATATAAGTACGGATGGGCGGCGTAGAGATCCGTACTTGCAAATTTACATAAAAGTGGGTGGGGGGAGCAATTAAATGAATGCATGGAGGTTATAAAGAATAGCACGGACGGAGCACATATATGCCCGTAAGTTCAAATAAAAAGAACAGAGTGGTCTAGGGACTAGTAAATCACAAACAGCCGGGAGAGGGGCGTGCCAGGGTTGTCGGTGGGTGTTTCCTTGCTCCGGGCGTGCGTATCATTGAGTACATAAAAAAAACGGTTCTCTGAATACGACCCATGGTTACTACAAAATAAAAAACAGATCTTAAATGCAGAAATGTTAAGAATTGTTTTCAACTACCTTTTCATCAATGAACCAGGAAATGCTAACATTGCTAAAATAAAAAAGCTAAAAGATCCTGATCCACAAAATCTTGCATAGTCCCATTGTTTTATGCGTAAGAACATATCTTTCTTTTTGTTTTAAATTGACAAGATATTGGTTTGTAGACCATCAAACAAGATACAAACCATGAGAACAAAACCAACAAAACAAGCCAATATGCCGTGTAAAATACAAATTGTCAATTATGCATTTAAAAATAGATGTAAGTGCATACAGTAATTATTTAAAATATGAGGGCAATATTAGGATATGATAAGAAGTTAACAAGACAAAAAAAAGCAAACCAAAACAAAGTATATCTTTGGCAGTTAACTAGATAGATAGATAGATAGATAGATAGATAGATAGATAGATAGATAGATAGATAGTAGATAGATAGATAGATAGATAGATAGATAGATAGATAGATAGATAGATAGATAAGATAGATGACTTGGCACTCTTGCAATTACCCAGTAACAAACCATAACATTCTTTCTTTAAATTAAAAGTCAGAGAATCAGTTACATACATCTGCAGATATATACGATAAGGAACCAGCCACTTACAAGGCTTCTCTGTTTGGTGGTCCTAACTCTAAAACAATCAGAGTCCCAACTTTGGGTCATATATCATGTATTTTTAAATTGAGAACTCACCCCAGCAGAGGTCCCCAAGTCTCCAAAACAGCCACTCTGAGACAGCACGCCCTGTCAGCTGCTATCCCAGACAGGCTTTAAAACAAACATCCAAGATGGAGGTTGCTCAAATCAATTTATAAGGTAATATAATGCAGGTGCTGCAAGGTAAGGGGAGTTTACACAAATACAAAAAGGCCTGGCACTCTTGCAATTACCCAGTAACAAACCATACCATTCTATCTTTAAAATAAAAGTCAAGGAATCAGTTACATACATCTGCAGATATATGATAAGCCACCAGCCACTTACAAGGCTTCTCTGTTTGATGGTCCTAACTCTAAAACTATTAGAGTCCAAACTTTGGGTCATATATCATGTATTTTTAAATTGAGAGCTCACCCCCGGCAAAGGTCCCCAAGTCTCCAAAACATCCACTCTAAGACAGCACTCCCTATCAGCTACTATCCCAGACACGCTTTAAAACAAACATCCAAGATGGAGGTTGGTCAAATCAATTTATAAGTTAATATAATGCAGGTGCTGCAAGGTAAGGGGAGTTTACACAAATACAAAAAGGCCTGGCACTCTTGCAATTACCCAATAACAAACCATAACATTCTATCTTTAAAATAAAAGTCAAAGAATCAGTTACATACATCTGCAGATATATGATAAGCCACCAGCCACTTATATATGTTACCTGCTAGGTAACTTATGCTATCTACGTAGCAGGTCGGTACATAGATAGCCAATGAAACAAAATTGTACAAAGACAATAGCGTTAAATGAAACAAGAACCAAGGTAGATAATATAGCTCACAGTTTGCTGGTTTATATGTTGAATAAGATATTAATAGAAATCCAAGAAAGAATTCAAAGTGTTCAGAGGCGTCCTAAGAACTTTACTCCAGTGTGCACAGCACGGCGATCGCTGCTTTCCCGTCCACACCTGATCCTGGTTCCAAGCCTCGTTTTCAGAGGTTAGCGAGGCTGTTCACAGTTGGGTTGGTGGAGCGATAATGAAAGAGAAAGGATCCCAGTAGTGTAAATCAGCAAATAATTTATTTAAAAAATTCAAAATACCATTATACTCACAATGGCAGAGGACATTCACAGTGGAAATTCTTAAATAGACAAAGTAATTCTTTCTAAAAACATTGATTGTATGAAACACAGAGGGAGGGTCTTAAAATTTAAAGTGCTAGTCTCATCTTTAAAACCACAATAAATATTCAAAAAAACCACTTAATTTCAAAGTTTATAAGGTAGCCCCATGCCACTCATTAGTGCCATAAGGTACCTAAAAACGGGGCAGGTTAGGGGCTGGAAGAGTGAGTTAGGTGCAGATGTGCCACAGGTCCACAGTCTGAAATGAGGCAATAACAGTCCTTCTACAGTCTTAGCTAACAAAGGGCATCAATTTTGAGCTTTGGTTTTCGTCCAGCCCATATGAATCAAGAAAGGTGGCTGGTAAACTGTAAACATCTTACTGAGGATGTTACAGGGGAATGCTGCAGAATATACAGAATTTTATATAGTTTGGCTATTTTCTTTTGTCCTTTAAAGACAAATTATATTCGTTTTCTCTGCATATTTTTGTTTATTAAATGAAAATAATACTTTTGTTTTAAATTTAATGAAAATCAATACATTGCCAAAACTGAATTAATTAATTCATGAATTTGCTCTCAGAACATGTTTCTCTGGGAGGTATTTAATGAAACATTTAATAATCTGCTTTTAATTTAATCTGCATCAACTGCAACTGTTGAATCTGGGGAAATAACCTCTGGCTGTGTTGCAGTGGTGCAATTTTGACATATCAATTAAGAGTTTCCCTCAGCCAGCCTTAAACTTTAAGGTATCTTAATTGTACTTTTGACTTCAGAATTGAGCATCCATAATAGCATACACCTGTCCTCTATTTAGGGTTATTATTGAGAATTGTATATTATGATGTTGAGCCAAAAAATTACATGCATCAAGCAAAGGAGAGTTAGACAATTCTCACTAAGATTTAGGACCGGATTCAGAGTTCCGGCTATGTGCGATGCGGAATCGCACAAACTAATTTGCCTACAGGCTATTCAAGGATGCTGTTCAGAGTGGTATGCGGATGTGCAAGGCAGTTGGAGCCTTAATTGCTCCAACCGTATTTTTTTTTTTTTTTAGCCTAAGTTTAAAAAAAACCTGTTCTGCCGCACCGCAACTTCTGTTAAAAAATTAAATAAATAAAGTCCCCACCGACAGAGCATACTGCCGCTAGTAGAACTACAGGCACAAGCACAGGGCCGCCAAGAGAAATTCTGGGCTCCGGTAAAGCAACTTCTTGGCCCCCCCGCCCCACCCCCCACGGCGATGCGGCGGCAAGCCTAGCAGGTTTAAATATATATATATATATATATATATATATACACACACATATATACACGCACATGTAATGGTGTATATATATGTGTGTGTGTGCGTATATATATATATATATCTATATATATATACAGTCCAATATACCGTCACTCCTCCAATCTTCCAATACTACTTATGGTGCTCTTCAGAAATAAGATTCAATAGAATATACAGAAAGGATGAAGTCACTCATAAGATTTTTGCAATAAAAATGCCTTCCCGGCTTGTTGTTTTAATCCACCGACGTTTCAATCAGCTCAGTGATTTTTATCAAGGCATCTCACAACACAACATAATACAATACAAACCTCTCATCTAGCACCCACATATATAAACTATTAAAAACGCTTACCCCATGTGCTCACCGCAGAGGGCCTCCGGTTTGGAACTCACCGCACACTCCGTTTCCTGTCACCTGCACTAGGACCAGGGGGAGGTTTCCAGGCAGTCCCGACCATCACAGGCAAGCGGTTGCTAGGCAGCGAAAATCAACAACATGTCAAAACAGAAGTTAGAACGGGTATTAAGGCAATAGTAACACGATTACATTAATGCGAATATTCTCATTATGACTAAGGTCATCAATACAGATGTATATCAAAACAAAGTCCTTATGCAAAGATCAAGAAACAGTCCATTATCGCTAAGCATTATTGAGCTCACAAAGCAAACATACAGACATTGGGGTGGATCCAGACCTTGTTAAGTGCATTAACTTAGTTACACCTGGGCTAAACCATGTTGAATTCAG
>WWET01000858.1:122537-138352 GCA_011038615.1 Limnodynastes dumerilii | reverse complement strand
GTTGGAAAAAGTTAAGGTAGGGTTTGGAAAGCGTATCTTGACAAAATACGTACGTTCAAGGGGTGTGCCGAGGGGAGTGTAACGAATTTACGCGCACGAAAATACGCTACGCGTATAAATGTAATGCAAACGTAGTTCTGGATCTACCCCAATGTTTACAAGTTGTTTTGTTCACTGTTATGTAAAATGTAAATGTTTATTATGCTTCATGTGAGTATTGTGTGTTAATTAATAATACAAATATATATATTAAAAAAAAAAAGCAGCATGCATCATCTCATTTACATAGACATTAGAATAAGAATTATATATCTTTGTTAAAAAGACTACAAGATGAAATGCTAATAGTCACATATAACAGTGGAATCATTTTTATCAGCCTCTTTTAAATCTAAACATGTGCTATAGCTGGTGTAACTAAATGCATAGAAATTGTGCATGCTTTCACTTAAATTTGAGTCTGGATATGACTAATTTGGTGAAAAATGCCCTTATTGTAAATGGTTTATGACCATCCAACCCTTTCCTCCCCTGTAATGCACCTTTGTGCTGCTATTGCAGCTGTACATTGGGTTCAATTCTAAACAGCCGAAGGTGTATACACTTCTGGGCATGCACAGTGTAAAAAGGTTCTATATTTTCTGTCTCAATGGGGATCAGGTCTACTAAACTGCAGGTTTGGAAAAGTGGAGATGTTGCCCATAGCAACCAATCAGATTTTAGCTGACATTCTCTAGTATGTAATAGTTAGATGAAATCTAGAATCTGATTGGTTGCTATGGGCAATATCTCCACTTTTCCAAACTCGCAGCTTAGTAAATCTGGCCCTTTGAGAGGTTTTCTTCTTGATATTACAATGTGTGACATCATCAGCTTATAGACAACTTATTGCTACTAGTGAAGCACATCTAACAAAAATCAATACAATCCTTTTGCTGTTTCTCCCATAGACAGCACTTCAGTTCATACACTTTTTTCTAAGCACAGAGCATGTCATGTAACAGGACTAGAATAAAACCTAGATTTTTAAGGTTTTGTTTGAAATCAGTTATGAACTAAATGCTATTATGTCTGCTTAATTTTATTATGCCTGCTCTCAGTCTTCCAAATAGTCACAAATCATTGAAGAGGAGCAGCAGAATGTTGGAACTTTAAAGACATTAACCGCCTCAATGGGCTTTTGCAAGAGCACTGCCACACTGAATGAATTTTCACGAACAGTCAAAGTGTCCAAGAAATGTAAGTATCCAAGTCATATTCTTTCATTTTCAGCCTGACTTAACTAATATCAGCAATAAGAACATATTTCTGTGATCAAGTAACCAAGTACACTGACACGGACAGAGACACAAATACATACACATAAACATTGTGACATTGAGAGCAAGATCTATGCATGAAACAAAAGAAATCTATATATAAATGCAATTCTGCTCCTCACTGTTATACACATACAATGTAGTGTCCACACCATTGTGACGCTACCACGCATGTGTAGTGGTCAGAACCTGACCCCCCCTCTCCAAGTGCCTCACCAGTTACCACCACCCCTGACCTCCCCACAGCTATACTCACCCAAGCTACTGGACATGTACCACGACAGCAGACTGGCCAGAGGAGCCTCCTTCCTGGATCAAACGTCTCCCTCATTCAATCAGCTGCCTGCTTGGAGTGGCTGATTCACCCAGCTCCCTCACTCATAAACGCCTGAGAGTTGAGTCGGCGCAGATGCACGTTACTCAAAATACCCTTGTGGCACCTCCCCCTCCCGGGTCCCTTGCACCCATTACCATGACACAGTGAATAGACAAGGAGTTTTTGGAAAAAAGGGGGCTCAGCCGAACCCCCCTTTAATTTTATTCATAAGCATAGCAACAGCTATGCCTGAATTTAACCAGTGACCTAAACTTGGTCACGCAATCAAAACAATAGCATGTCAGCATCAAACCATGACAATGCATAATACAATTGATAATCAACAGCAGCAATTAACCATACACAAAGATATAATACTTATAGTAATAAACAATAACAACAATAATAATAATAATAATAACATTAATAACATTAATAACAATCCTTAGTGTAAAGAATAAATATGGTGGCGGCAGAAGACAGTGCACAGTCAATCATAAAGGGGTATCCATAACCCCCAAAGGCCCTTAACAATCAGTGGGGGCATATAACCACCCCACTGAGGGGGGCGCCCATAAATACAACCCAAGTGGGGGCATATCACCACCCCACCTGAAATAAGTATCTATAAGTCACCAAAGTGGGGGCATATAACCACCCCACCTGCAAGACCCCCCAGTTAAGAGGCCCAGACAGAAACTCCCAAATACCCGCTGAAAACCATGGCCCGCCCCTGAAACGTAGCCCGCAAGTCACCGCGATATAAAGCAGGTGACAAATCAAACCTGGGTAGGGAATAATAGGATCGACTATGTTTTAGTACTGTTCACCAGTCTACTAACAGTGCACTGCCTTCCCGCCAACGCAGAGCGGCTACTCCAAGCCACTCTGCCCGCCACCATCTACCTCTAAAACCCTTCTAATACAAGCAGCCCAATCCAACAGCAATACATTCATCCCCTCAGAGGACAGGTGGACACCATCAGCAGCATACAGGTGGGATAGTTCAAAACGAATACTGTCGTGCCGAACTATCTCCCCCATTGAACCAACCATGAAGTGACGCAGCGCTCGATTGACTTTGCGCCGTTGTTCGTCGACCGCCGTCCCCGGTCGCTCCGAACGCCAAATCCGCCTAGGAACGATCTCCGACCAGACTATCCGCACCGCAGGCCAGTTGGCGTTTATTAAGCTCAAATGTGACCGAATGGCACGAATAAGCTTAATAGTGGACAACTGTGCCACATCGTTCCCTCCCAGATGTAACAACAAAATGTCCGGGGGCCCATGAACCCCAACCATGTCCGTGAACCACCGCAGAAAGCCGTGCCACCGCAGACCGCCCCGGCCAAACCAACGGACGTCGCAACCCAGCTGATGTATGGCCGCCGCACCGGGACCGACGTGACGTGACGCCCGAGCGACATAGGAATGCCCGAATATCCACACGATCTTCCGAGGATAAACGCCACCTGCCCCTGAGGAAAATACATCCACATTACACATAGGAAACAATAGGTGCAAAATATATAAACCATACCGAGAGGGCTCTGCAAGAAAAGAGAAAGGTTACACAAGGCACAACGAATCACAATCCTAACTTTGCTGCTGAATAACCTGGATAAACCGTGGCCCTACAGGTGAGGTGAACAACCCCCCCGAAAAAACCCTACATCTTTTTTGCCCGTTGATGTTTGATTATACATTAAAGCAGCAATGTACGACTGCCTGGGTCTTTTTGCCCCTTGGGTCTTTTGGTAGGGAAAAATTAGGGGGGAAAAGCCCTGACCGCCCCGCCCGAAGACGGCATGCCTGGCAACAATGGGCCGCTGCAGGACCAGGGTACTACGAGTGAGGAGAGTCCATTCCTAAGCTAGCTAAAGAAGAGTCCGGCCTGACATAGCGCTTGAAACAAGCGGACTTCCAGCGTCCCAGCTGTTGCACCTCCGTGTCAGGAGCCCCTGACATGGCAGCCGATGTTGCCGCGCCAATGCGGAAAGAATGAGTCCCAAAGTCTGTACGTTTGAGTCCCCCCGCATCAAGAGTTTTGAGGAACACAGCACGGAACTGGAACACGGTGAGAGGTGAACCGTCCGCATGAGCCAACCAGACCGGACAATCCTTAGGGCGCGCTGCAAAAAAAGAAGAAGACAGAGCCAGCGGACAGGACAAAGTATCGCCAGTACTGCGCAACGTGATCCACTTACCCCTACCCCCCTGGTCACACTTAGACCGATGAATTCTGCACAGAACCGCGTCCTCTGTGACCACGACATTCTCGGCCAGCAAACCCGAATCGAGGGCCGTGCGGGACCTGGCGACTAGTTCACCAACACGAAAGGCCCCCGCAAATGCCACCGAGAAAGCCGTGGCAAAGAGCAGCGCTTCGTACTTGTCAACCGTGACGCGGGGGAGAGAGCCTAAGAGTAGCCGCAACGTGTCGCCAGTGATGGGCCTGCGCCTATCAGGCGGGGTAGGCTGCAAGCGCGACCAACCCTTCAGGGCTTTAGATATCATGAAACCCTTGGTGAAATCACGCGCCCCTTCTAGCTGCAAAAAGAAGGAAATGGCCGCTAAAGCAGTGCACATACTTGCCCTGGACCGACCCGACTCGTATTCCTGCGCGATAAAATCTTCCAAGAGGGAACGGCCTTGCACCTCGCCCTGCGCCTGATCGCCTGCGAATCGCACCCAATCAGACCATGCCTTCTCATATCGCCGCAGGGTACCCGGAGCCAAGGAGCGCCTAGCCAGCTCCCCTAACTTTGCTCGACTACCTGCCAGAGAATGGGAGGACAAGGAGAGCCGTTCACATCAGCCGTAGGGGCCAGGGCTCTGAATTGTTCCCAATGGAAGCGGGACAGGGCGTCAGCTAAATTGTTATCAATGCCAGGGACGTGCTGGGCTCTAAAACGAATATTGGCTTCCAAGCAGCGCAAAACCAGGTGTCGCAGCAAGCGCACCGCTGGGGGAGAAGACGCGCTCAAGTTGTTAATGGACTGCACCACACCCATGTTATCGCAGTTAAAAACCACGTCCCTATTTTCCAACCTGTCCCCCCAAAGCTCAACAGCAACTACAATGGGAAAGAGCTCTAGCAACAACAAATTAGCAACTAAACCAGAAGAAAACCAGTGAGAAGGCCAGGGGGCCGCAGACCACGCCCCGTTGAAGTAAGCGCCATAGCCAGTCGCCCCTGCTGCGTCCGTAAGAAGAGCCAACTCCGTACTGGAAGCCGGGGGTTGCAACCAAACCCTAACCCCATTAAACTCTGCAAGAAACCTGTCCCAGATCGTCAAGTCATCCTTCAAGTCAGGTGTCAGGGAGATTTTACAGTGAGATCTAACCCTGCCCACAGTAGCCAGCTGCAGCCGCCGATTAAAGATTTTTCCTAACGGGATCACTCTGCAAGCGAAATTGAGGGAGCCAAGCAAGGACTGTAAAGCACGCAACGTGACGGTGTCAGAGTGAAGCGCGCCCGCTACCTTACCGCGCAGACTTTGCACCTTGTCCTGCGGCAACCTGCAAAGTCCAGCCACCGTGTCTATTTCAATCCCCAGGTAGGACAGACAGGTGCTGGGACCCTCTGTCTTGTCGCCAGCCACAGGCACCCCCAGGGATTGGAACAGAGCGATCACAGAATGGAGAAGGTGAGAGCAAGCGGAGAAGTCATCGGCCGTGACCAAAAGGAAGTCGTCCAAGTAATGGGCGACGCCCCTGTGGCCCGTTCCCGCCGAGATGCACCAGTGCAAGAACCCACTGAACAGTTCAAAGTAGGCGCAAGAAATGGAGCATCCCATTGGTAGGCATCTGTCTACATAGTAACCATCCCGTAACCTAAACCCCATGAACCTGAAGGAGTCAGGGTGAAGGGGTAAAAGGCGAAAAGCCGACTCCACGTCGACTTTGGCCAATAATGCCCCAGGACCGAAGTCCCGAACCAAGCTAAGCGCAGAGTCAAAGGACTGGTAGTGAACGGTGGAGTGAGAGACAGGTATGGCGTCATTCACCGACATGCCCTCCGGGAAGGACATGTGCTGAATGAGACGATACCTCCCCGGGGCCTTCTTGGGAACAATACCAATGGGGGAAATAACAAGGGGAGAGAGAGGAGGAGAGGAAAAGGGGCCTACCATACGACCAAGGGCAACCTCCCTGTCCACCTTCATCCGAAGCTGGCCAGGGAAGTCACGTGCAGAGCGCAGATTGGAGGGAACGTTGAGGGAAACCGGTTTAGAAATGGGCAGGCGGAAACCCTCCTCAAACCCAACCCTAAGCTGAGCTGCTGCCACCCTATCAGGATAGCGCCCCAACCACTCGATCAACTTAGGTAGCCGGATTGGGGACGGCGCCTTGGCGCGGACCAGAGCCAGGTTTGCCACGGGTAGCTGTACCGGAGCTGGAGGGACGCTTGCATTCTGCAGATGGGTGAGGGCCGTCGCAGCGCAGACAGGCATGGCGATACTGGCAACTCGCTCCGCGGTTACATTGCATTCTATTATATCCGTAGCAGCGGCGGGCAGAGCCCGTCTTCCTCGCAGAGGCAGGCGATTTAGGAAAGGACCGGGAGGCGGGCCTGGCCGCCGGCTGCTGATTCACAACTGCCATCCAAATAGCGGCATCCCTGCCGCCGAAGTGGATGTCACGTTGCCCATCCTGCTTGCGCCTGAACTTGTCGTCATAATCACGCCAAGCATTCCCCGGGTATAGCAGGTGAATGGTCTGAACCTCCGTTAAGTAGGTAAACGTGTCACCACACTGCGCAGGCCGGTCCTCACAATACGCCGCGGCAAAAGCACAAAACCCTAGCAACCAGTTATCGAAGGATTTAAAAGCCTCTTCCCCAATGCCGTTCTTCTTAGTAGCAGACACCCAGGCCTGCTTCCCCTCAACCGTGGCCGTGAAGACATCTACAAACATACCCCTCTTAATACGCTCGCGCACCTTAGGACGCACTGTGCGAGCCGCCGGGGTGATAGAACAATACATCAGATTGGATTGGCTCACTGGAGGGCCCTGACTGTCAGTGGTGACCTTGCTACTGTCATGCGCCCCCAAACTCTTCCCCAGTAGATGCTTCCCCAAAAGCTTAATTAACTTCCTAGGGTGAGAAGCCGGGGTGGGGGAGGTGTCAGGGGACTCCTGCGAGTCGCTGGAATACAGAGCAAGGCGCCATGGGTCAGACTCACCGTGAGTGGCCGGCCCCGGATTAGACGATGGTGCCCCTGCGGCACTGGTGGACGCAGTGACAGGCGCAGAGGTGTCTACCGTGCCGGGCAACTCCGGTGCCGATGCTGTGGGCTGAGCATTGGGCGCCTGCCCGCTCGCTGGATCCATGCTGTTAGCTGGCTGTGGGAGAACAGAAACCTGGGGAGGAGCAGAGACAACAACAGCCTCAGAAGGTGCCTGAACAACAACCGCGGGCGCCCCTGCGCTGGCCTGCGCTGCTGAATGATACAATGGCGGTGCTTGCTGGGGAAAGCAGCCCCAGGATGAAAAATAGGGCCACTGAGGGGGCGGAGGCGGACCATACGCAGACTGCGGCCATGAGTACCACGTGGAGGGACCCTGAGGAGGAGGGCCTGCTTGCATGTGGGGACCCTGAGGAGGAGGGCCTGCTTGCATGTGGGGACCCTGAGGAGGAGGGCCTGCTTGCATGTGGGGACCCTGAGGCGGAGGGCCTGCTTGCATGGGGGGACCCTGAAGAGGTGGGCCTCCGGGCATCCAGCTTAGGGGCGCCCGCTGAACAGCAGGAGGAGGCATCTGAGTCATTGGAGGGGTGGAGAAAAGGAGAGGGGAGACTGGCACCATAGGGGTGGAGTCCATGGGGGTACTGGTGCCCCATTGTCCTGGAGGTAAACCGCAGGTAAGAGTAAGGGGGGTAGGGGGAATGATGTCAGCCATGGGAGTGCTGGCAACCTGAGCCCCAGCGAGGACAGAGCCAGAGCTGTGCAATGTGGGAGAAGTAAACGCCACCGACGGGCCTGAGCTGGGATCGCCGCTATGAGGGAGCTGAGACTGGGCGACTGGGGAGGACTCCGGAGCCCCTACAGTACCAGCAGAGGTAAGCGCAGCGGAAGCACTACTCACCCGATCCCTCCGACGCACCTGCCCGCTCCTCGACGGCCGCCGGCTACCAGAAAATGGCCGCCGTGACGTACTTCCGCCCGGCCGGGCCCGCGACCCGGAAGTCGCGGGACCCGCGGCAGGAGCATCAGGCGCCGGCGGCCGCGAGGGAGAGGCAGCAACGGAGGACCGGGTGACCATTTCACGCTGCGAGCGCCGTGGGGAGGGACAGGAGGCCTCAGAGAGCCGGGCCGGAGGGCGGGACACGCGCCTGCCGCGATCACTGCCACCAATGCCAGACATAGCGGAGCAAGAAGCGCAACACAGAGAGAATGAATGAAGGTGAGAAAGAGTGAGAAAGTATGAGAGAGAGAGAGAGAATTAGAATAGAGACAGAGGAGGTAGCAATAACACTTAGCTCTGGCTGATGAGATGATTTCAACGACGCTGGAGCAAAGAGGGCTTGAAGTTAGAGCAGGGGGTTTTTAATACCTCTCACTAGCCACCCCCCTCTAGCTGCCCATTGGCCCTGACCAGCTTGTTTACTAAATAAATAAATCCTATGCTACCTTGCTGCCTCCCAACACCAGTGTTTAACTTTCTTCAGGCCTATTCTATGGCCCTCAGTTGTTCTTTCACTTTGATGGGCATTTGGCTAATAAATACATAATTTTTATAATATCATTATAAATATGTTCCTAGATATAACAATAAAATGTACTGATCAGGCTTTTCTGCAATAGGTGTTGCTCCCTACAATTTCAACCTCATTTCGACTCCCTCTCACCCTGTGTGTCCTGCCAACGACTGCTGCCTTACTTCCCATCTCATCACCACATGCCTTTCCCGGATTTCCCGAATTCAAGTCTTTTGTCCAGATTCACAACAAGGTACGTATTGCACACACGGTCTTAATTCCACGATAGTAGCTACTACGCATGCTTAGTAACTATTTTACGTAATCTACGTATCGTTTAGTTATGTAGACTGTGTATATGCGGTCTTAAAAGACTACATATACGCAATCTACATAACGAAACTCAACTTAGATTACGTAAAATAGTTACAATGCATGCGTAGTAGCTACTATCGGGGAATTAAGACCGTGTGAGCAATACTCACCTTGTTGTGAATCCGGGCCTTTATCTTTACTGCACCTCATTGTTGGAACACTCTTCCACAGATGTTCAGATTATCCCCTAGCCTACAGATCCAAAATGGCTTCTGCCCATGCAAATATAAATAAATAATATAGAAATATATGCTTATAGTTACCTAATAGTAATGTTAAAGTTAAGAGATATTGTAAGGGAAAAACTCACTGAGGTGCGGAGTCTAACCACAGGCCAGGTGTTCTGATGCTGGGGATAGGCTTGGCTGTAGGCCAAAGGAAAATCATGGTCCCTGATGGAGTGGAAAGACCCTCACCGGTGATGCATAAAGGGTACACCCAATGGACCGTGGAGACAAACATGCCAACAGGGGCAACTTAGATACTCAGGAAGGAACCCACACAGTAAGGAGGGAGAACACAAACAGCCAGGATGGAAAGAGCTACTAACAAGGCAAAGGAAGGGTAAACAGAGAAAATCAAAGGGAGCCACCAGGGAAGAATTAAACTACAAGGGTAGAAAAGAGCACAGAAAACAGAAAGGGAGAGAGAGCAAAGATGCAGACTAGCACAAGGCAGAACACAGGCAAAGAGACTAGACACAGATCACAAGCACAAGGAGCTAGGACAACAAGAATACTATAAACAGCAAGGGAGGAGAGTTTCTGCTAGCTATTTTCAGGGAGGCAAGCCAATCGGGGGACACTGACTGGGACAACCACATGCAATGATAGGCAGGCATCCCTGCTTAATAAAGCTAAGGATTTTTGTGAAAAGAAAGCCACAAGTTCAGTAGGTCCAGTCTATGCAAGATGATGCCGGCCTGCACCCATGCAAGAGTTGTCAGATTAATACTCCTGAAGTCACCACTACCCTGGAGGGCTCCCCAATGGGGAAGAGGCTGGGTTCCACTCAGCAGTAGCTGCATTCAAACCACCTGATCCATGGTGTGATTGGATTTGCAGACCTCTCCTTGCTCCAATGTTGGGTAGCTGCGTAGCTGCAGGCACAAGGAGGAACCTCTCTTCTCCCCCATGCCCATGGATGCAGGTGGGCAAAGGCATAAGTATATTTTCCAGACATGGTTTGTCTTCCCCCTCACTAATCTTATGACCTGTAGTTTCAGGGATGTCAAAGATGCCCTGCAGTGTTTAATTTCCGACTGTTGGGACAGTAATAGTGGGACGATTGTCTCCTCAGTCCAGAAGAAAGCACTGTCCAGAGGAGTCTGTGCCTGCTTCAGAGGTGAGTAAAAGAGACAGTTTTTTTGTGGGAACCTGGATGCCACCACAGGAGTTAGTGGTGGGGAGTAAGCTCGAGGTCTAGTGGGCTCAATGTGAGGTGTGCCCTCCCCCCATTTAGGGGAGCACTGCTGAAGTTGCTCTCAGACCCTGATTCCATCAGAACTATGTATCTTGGTCCCTGGATGTTAGTCAGGCAGACTAACTAGATACCCAAAATATGTGTTTGAACTGCTTTTTAATGATTGTTCTGCTTTAGGTCGCAGAACTTCAGATTTACTAAAGTCAATTTTCTCAAAATAGCTGAAGTTTTCTAATGAAAACTCCCCTCACAACTCGCTGGAAATTATGCTTTTTTAAAATTGCTACTATTCTACTACAGTCTTAACACACAAATTACTGGATTTACTAATATGCGAGATTGAAAAATCACTAGAGAATGTGGAAAAAATTGCCAGAGAAAATAGAGGTAGGTCTGAGTGGAGTGTTTGTAGATATCACTTGCAATTGGTCTACAAATAATCAATACTCCTGTCGAGATTCATTTGTTTTTTTTCCTAGCGCTCCTCCATATTCCACTTATAAATAATCCATATGCCTATAGATGCCTATATGCCTATTTAGATCAAAAGTGGGCCTCCACCTGTATGCAGAGCTGTTTTTTTTTTTCTTGTACAATTTTCTGTTTTAAGAAATAGCGCTTAATATCTGTAAAACACTTTCTACAATTGTCCTCACTTCTTCTGTAGGGGCCAACTGAATTGACAGCATCAACTATTTTTAGCCAAATGTCTCTTTTTTTGTTGAAATTAAGTTTTTGCTGCATTAATGCATAAAATAAGACCATACACAGAGATGATTTTATCCACCAAGGAGCAATTTTGAGATATGGAAAATCTAATATTATGACCTGATTTGGTTCTCCTTTCTTTCATTGACTCATCATGTTCATGTGAACCAGTATCTGTGTCCTCCTCCCCTGCCACAGATTGCCTTCTTTGTTTGGTCACACTGCATGAATAAAATAAAAAAAAAGAAAACATTTAAAATTACACTTTTGATAATAATGTGATTTGAAACACACACGAAAAAAGCCCAACATCATTTTGAGAAACAATCTTACAAATAAAAGATAACAAGTTCATAATTTATAAACAAAAACACCATATGAAACCATATGGTACTTACAAGCAGAAATTGAGGCAGAAATTTAGAAAACACACTTGATAGGATAACTGAATGCTGCCTAGGCATTAGGGCATTTAAACACCTGCCTGTACTCTGCTGGCACCATTCAGCCTTGGGGTATAGGTCAGGTTTAACCAATGGGGCTTTAGGTGGGGGGCGGGTATGGGCGGGGTAACCTGGGGTTTATAAGCTGGGCGGCCATCTTAGTGGGATCCTTCTCGTCAGAGTTCCTTCCCTCCCTATAGATGTTTAAGGTTTGTTAACATTGTTTTTCCTTTTCAGACGGGGCATAGATAGGCGGTAGAGGTGGGTGAGTCAGCAATTTTTTGGCGCATGGGAAAGGTTTGGTGTAGACATGGCTTGGCACGCCTCGTGACTGTACATTAGGTATGTCCACCTCGTGGCCGGATCCTGATCTGCCGGCGTGGTTCCCCCCATGCCGTGCACTATGATTGAGGTAGTGACCACTTTAGTCATGGTTTGAGCGCCGAGGGCAGGGGCTGTCTGTCCTCATTATTAGATCACCGGTGTTGCGGCTGACTCACCTCACCTCCTATGTTGCCACCTTTCTGTGTTCCAAAGATATAGTCCAATAATTTCAATCAATAAATCTATGCCCCCTTTATTTAATCCGAAAGCTATGGTGTCAGTCTCTTCATTTCGTAGGAGGGGTGAATGGTGTATGCGGAGTGTCAGGCATTGGTAGTTTAAATCACCTTATAATAAATCTTTACCTGTCAGCTACTTTCCCCAAACTCCATCAAACACTAATAAGGACAAACAGGAAGTCACCTATGCTGCTTTAAGCCTGTGAGATGAACTCTCGCATTTTTTCAGCAAATACCACCGATTTATCATCAAACACCGGCGATTTATGTAGTTATTTGCATAATATGATAAAAATAGAAATCGCAGCTAACTACGGAGATTTTCAATTCTACATCGCCAGAGTAGAAGACAAAAACTCTTCAATTAAATTGCCACACATAGCCATATTTTTTAAATTGCTACTGAAACATGCCTCTTATTCAATGCGGCAAATTGCACTTCAAAGTCGTTGCAAACCTAAGGTGATGTGTGACGATTTAAATTCCACCATTAGTAAATCTAGGCTCAGGAATATGCATCCTAATTTGCCATAAGCCAAACCAAACCCCTATTGAACAATTTTAATGTAAAACATGAGAAATAGGGCAACACATTTAATCTTTTTCATTATTACATGGTACAGTCAGCTCTATATTTGAATTCAAGGTTCACTGTTTAAGACTTCTGTTCACCATTTCAATTTTTTATAACAATTTACTGTATAAAAAAATCTATATATTTTTCAGGTGTCTGAACGAAAGAGCGCATGCTCCTGTCAGCTGCTGAGCAGAAGTTTTTTGCAACCCCTCTCAACACTCTGGCTCCGGAGGGTTATGACAAAAATTGCCCACTCTGCAGTAAAAGGAACATGGCTTAGCAAACAAATAAGCATATGTCCTTACCTATAACCTAATCCTATGCAACAATGGACACCCCCACAGACAATGCACCAGACTTACATCCGGATCTGCACACCTAGGGCAGTTGTGGGAGTTCCTAGTGGCTATCTGGAACTGCCTGAGTGGAAAGTGATACGCTTAATAAAACAATTGTTGGAACATTTCAAGATATTGGATTGAGATTAAAGCCCTATTAAGAGTACTCAGAAGGTCCTTACAAGAAAGATTCGGAAATAACTGAGTCCATTGAAAGAGACCCGAGTAACCAACGTCATGCTACAAAGGACTCTGTAAAAATCAAAATTGCATGGAATCAAATTGATTACGTTTGTCCTTGGTTTAAATGAAACAAACAGCTTTTCCAGCATAATTGTAAGTAAACAAGTGTGACCACAAAAAGGGGAGTCTATCGATGTTTTATTTGAAGGTATAAAGTTAACTTACTACTAAATATAATGTGACATATGACAGATCTGCCCTCTTCCAAAGTGTGAAGGGACAGGATGCCGCAGCGTTCTGGAATTTTGGCTTTCCTTAAAACGGTTGTAGGGAATGGTGTGCATTGAGTTTATGGCACACCAAATTCCACACCCTCTGGGTGGGCCACAACAGGGGTTTTTAATTAATATCCATAGAAATTTCTGGCCATGTTGGTGTAGCAATCACACAAGATAGACCCCAGAGAGACATTCAGCCTCTAGAGAAGAGTTTGCATAGGTATCCTTCATGTGGAACCAGTAATCTATGATGTATCTGAGCAGTGCTGCGTGATTATTGTTAAAAAGGTTTGGGAAATGAATCAATGAAGTCAATACAAGGCTTTTTCCCTGCCCAGATTTCTATAGATTACATTTATCAATTGAACATCTTTGCATTTTAAGAGGAGGGGGTCTATATAAAATAAATAAGCAAGTTTAGGAAATGAGATCATTTTTATGAGGTTAGCATGCCTCAAAAAAATAAAAGAAAGAGACTTTCACTCCTCCAGCTCACGCGACAGATTTCGAATGAACACCAAGATGTTGGTTTTTGTTATAGAAATGTTGGGTTTTTAGTTACCTTTATATCTAAATACTTAATATTGCACCTAGCTCACTCAAATGGCAAGTCCACAGCCTAATTAGAAGGGTTCCCAATACATAACAAGACATCACTGACAAATACCATCATTTACATTTTCATTCCCTGTAACTTCTGAAGAATATGAAGGAGAGTGTCTAAATTGATGTTGAACTGCAAAGGAGGCAGGAAAAACCACTGTCCTGTCCCACATGCCATGGGAATATAGAGGCCCCTCATGCCGTTAATAATAAGATGTGTTGCTGTATCAGCATACAGGTATCTAATAAAGTTTATAAAGTGCAAATGGTCTGTGGACTAGGAGGAATGCTAACAGGTGAGTCCATGCCACTGTGTTGCATCTAAGCTAAGCAGCATATTATCAAATTTTTTATTAGCATGCAAAACTATGGTAGCTGATATCACTGACCTAATAGCTCTAACTGATTACCTATCATGGATTAAACCTAACTTGATGTACAGTGAGTAAATCAGGCAAAATAAATTGTAATCTGTTAGCTATTATTTTGCTTAGGAGTTAATAAGCAACATCAATAAGTGATATGGGTCTGTAAGTATCCACACTCAGGTTTTGGTATAAGCATGGTGGGGCAGATCCTGCTCTAAGTTTTTCTGCGAATTTACGTGTGGTATGCACGTAAATTCGCAGTTTTGAGCGAACTGCGCATGCGCACCGCAGAAAATACGCACATTCGCGTAGCGTATTTTCTAACGTAAGGATAATTCACGTATTGCGAACGTAAGTATTTACGTGTGGGCGTGCCGAAATTACGTTAGAGTCCGTGCGAATTGAATTACGTGTGGGCGTGCCAAAATTACGTTAGCGACGAATACGTGAGAATTACGTGAAGTAGGCGGGGGGGGATTTAAAGTGTACAGTATGGGCGTGCTAAGCTGCGTACGTTCGCGTAGTCTGTACGCCCGTTAGCGGACGTATTGTGTTACGTATGGAAAAGTTAAGGTAGGGTTTGGGTTGCGTATTTTCACAAAATACGTCCGTGCAGGGGGTGTGTTAAGGGTAGCGTAGCGAATTTACGTACGCGAAAATTCGCTACGCGAACAAACGTACTGCAAAATTGGGTAAAATTGAAGGAATGATAAGTAGATTGAGCATGTAGAATAGAGTTATACAGTTCTAGAAGGCAAGTAAGTATTTCCTATGCAACAGTGTCTACTATTCCCCAGAAAGACCATCTGGTTCAGGAGCCTTATGAAGTTGGAAGGAAAAATATATTTTTTTAAATAAATGTATACCATAAATTGCAGTTTAGTTTGTCAATAAGTTAAAAGCTATTTAAAAATTCAATGTACAATAAATATGTAGTTTTGAAATTTTAAATGAAGCAAACAAAAAAAATAGCTATAAATAGTTACAACTTACAACTTAATGAGCAGATCTGGATTAAGACAAACTGATGCCCTAAACACAGCCCAACAATACAGATACAAAATTCAGATCTGTCCTGGCAAAGCAGCATAAATGCATAAATCCTCGTGATCGGAAAATGCCTTCTTGAAGTAAGCTTGGATCCAGTCCATTAGCATTATAATATTATTTTATTATTAATATTCTTTCAGTATTTGTAAGTATGTTCATTAATTGTGTGTTTTGCCTCCCTCCCTTTAGTGCCCTAAGCACATGCTTATTTTGCATAAGTATTAATCCTGCCATGCTAATAGGAACATAATATAGAAAGCAAAGTTTGACCACCAAGTAATCAACTAATCGTAAATTGTGTGGATAAATATTACATATTGTTCTCTAATAAAATTAAGTAATGACTAATAATCACTAATCACTCATTAGAAAATTGATTACCAGTGAAATCGCTTTTATTACATTTTATCTTAATGCAATTAAGGTAATTAAAGCAAATGAGAGTCAGCAATTATGTTAATTGAACAGAGAGTGGATTAATCATACAAACACACACACACACACACACACACACATACATATACATATATATATATATATATATATATATATATATATATATATATATA
>WWET01000858.1:109817-121604 GCA_011038615.1 Limnodynastes dumerilii | reverse complement strand
CGATGTAACGCTGAGCGTTAGCACGCTCAGCGCTACATCGTTGTTCAGGATCAGGCCCCAAGACTTTAAGTGGATGGGCTTAGATCATATTCCCAAGTTGGAGCGTGGAGGAGATAGGGAGAGACTGTTGTTGCAGCGGGAGAGCATGTGGATTTTTAAGTTAAATGCCAATGCGCCTGCTGGACTAAATGAGACTTTACCTCTGAATTGTTTTTTATAATGAGTTATGGGAGTAGTATATTTCCCTAGACTGTATTTTGGCCAGCTTTCAACCTTTTTTGACATATTGGTTACTGACTGTTACCCTTTGTATAATGTTGTTGTGACAAGTGTTTCATAGAGGTGACCTGCTATTATTTTCTAAATTTTTATCTTAGATCTGGTCCCATCTGTACTATGTTTCTTGCATCATGATTATTTACTGCAAAGTGCACTTAGCTAACTTTCCATTTGTTTATATGTATGCCGCTCGCTGTTCTGTGTTGCCTCCTGTTGCTCGCTTCAGTTTTAATGAATTTGCAATATATAGCCTAGTCTTTAATGTGTCTGTATACTTGTGGACCCATTTATTACTGAGGTTATCCTCTGTCCATGGTGCTTAATATATAATTTCTATTTCATAACTATCGTTATGCTTTTTAGGCGATCCAATGGTCTCTGAGATTTTGTTGACATGTTGACATGACACCCCTGCTTGCCGAGGACTGACGGATGAGCCGGAAAACCACCCCTGACACTAGGGGCCACAGAGTGAGTCCCGCCATGCTGTCTTTCCGGTCAGGAGGCGCTATGACAGTGGCTTCATTGGTAAATGGCAAGATCGGGTGGAAGAAGGCGCAACTGAACTAAAGTATAATAAAAGCAGCCTAGTATCACAAGGGGTACCACAAATCCCCAACCAAAGAGTAAAGATAAAGAAATGTGATATGGCGCTGGAAAGGGGGGGAGTAGGGAAAAAGGCACAAATATGCCAATAAATATATATGGCGGGGTAAATAGGGTAAAAGATCCGGAAAACTAACTATGAAGGTAATAAAGCCAGAGGAAAATAAGAGAAATCAAATGTAATATACAAAGGATAAAAATATCAAGTGTGCAAAAAAATGAAATAGCAAATGGTAATTTGCTTGATTGGTAAGTTTAATTTTAATGTAGTTATATATAGAGGGCTTTGGTGATAGGGGTTTATGTTGTTTTTGTATTGTAACCTGATGAAAATCGCTACTGTCGATTGAAACGTCGGTATTGCATTTGCACTTTGGAGGGTGGCCACCCATTGCTTATTTACGGTGAAACAGCTGATGACATGAGTGGCATAACAAGGAGGACTGGGCGCTTCTTTTTCATTTCCCGAGGATTGGGTGATACCCTACCTTCGTAACCATTTCTGCACAGCTATACATTGAACTTATTGAACATCTCTATATCCACTGTTGTCTGCACAATTAACTTAACATCTCATCCTTCGATTGTTTTGAGGCTCTGAAATATACTAGAGACACCCTGGAATATATTAGAGACATTTTTGAAGCCTTAATTATTTCCTATATATGGTTGAATATTTCATGCTTTGAATTGCTAATTGATATATTTTCAGCTCCACACGTGTTTTTTAATGTTTGATTAACATTTTTATACCAGGTTGCCGTTTATGTTTTTCATCAGAACCAATCATTTATTATAATGTTTTTTTAATTTAGCACTGTTGTTAAAGTTTTCAATAACTGTTTAGCATCCAAAAGTCTGAGATGTCCTTATAGCTGATATGATACATTACTGAACGCTGAATAATATAAAAGAGGATATAGAGTTTTATCTATTAAAAGTGTAATGATGTAGTATGACCCATACCTTATACTCAAATAGCAATGATTTAATAAAGATTAATCTCTGGTTGGTTGCTATGGATGAGAACACATTCTCAAACCACATCATTAAATTCTTTGAATTTAATTATGTTTAAAAACAGTGTAGCGGAAAGTGTCACAATGCCGTATAGGTCTTTAAATGATATAATGTGCATGGGAAATCAAGGTTCCTGTATAACTCCTTTTACCTGACTGCATTGGTACCCCACAATATTGAATTATGCACCAATACTGTATAAATGTGATGATGTTTCTGTGGTGTAAAAGAACAGGAACTTTCTGTACACAGGAAATTCATACTATGTATGACTTTTTTATGTATGACTTTCGTAACTTTTTTGCAAGGACACCTTATGCAAAACTACTGATACTAAAATACCTTGCTTAGGGACCTGTAAAGTCTTATTTAGTTATGGTTATAATGTTTCATTATAGTAACAAGTTATAAAACAATAACATATCATTAACATAATGTGATAAGATTGTAACACATTATATTTCATTTAACTCTGTATATTAAATATTTTGGGTTTTGGTATTGCTATTATAATGATTATCATGGTGGTTAGCTGATCATTTTTTGGTCCTTATTCAGTAAAATAAAATATTGAAATTAATAACTTGTAACTGCATAAACCATATAAACAATTCTCTAAATAAAACTTTAACTTGATAACAAATGAACATATTACATACAAAAAATGATATGTATGGAGTTCTACAAAATGTATACAAGTGCCTTCAACAATGCTGCTGTTTTAATGAAAAATCATTTGCTTGTATCTTAGTACCATCTACAAATAAGAAAAGTTTAAACCATAGCCTTAAATTGATATCATTAAAGCGTTCTTTTATTTTGGATACTGCTTCTGAGCTTTGAATCCCTGTCACTTTTCTTTATATATTTCTAATTGATATATTGTTTGTATTACTTGAATGTATGAAATGTAAATTATTTTATTAATAATAATTTTAATGTATCTAATGTATTTATTATATTTTATGTATATATTTTTTTATTAATAGTTTTTATGTATTAAATGTATGTAATGTATAAAATAAATATATATATATTTTTTTTTTATGTTAAGGGACGGCCCTATATTTTATTATGGATCTAGGGGGGGCATTACTTTGTTGTGTGTGGCACAGGGTGACAGGGCATGCTGGCATTTGTGGTTCTCCAATGCCACCATGCCATGGCATCCTTGGGCATGCTGGTGCTTGAAGCATTACAAGCATCAACATGCCTTATACATTGCAATTTTTTATTATTTTTTTAATCCGGCCCTAAAAACATTTTTGTTTACTATTGCCATAGCAATAGTAAACAATTCTAGCCAATCAGGTGACAATGTGAAAACTCTGGGTTAAAAAACAACCTGGGACCTTTCACATTGCCACCCTATGTGCAACCCACGAAAAACCCTTCTTTTTTCCCGAGTCTGGGGGTTTATATGTGGAGACCATCGGAATACATAGAAATACTGCCAGAGTGTAAAAAAAAAAAAAAATTGAACTTAAAAAAAAAAATCTATAAAAAACATAAAAACACAGAAAATAAATAAATATTTAAACTCACCTGTCTGGGCGACCCATCGGGCTGCAGCTGTCCGGTCCCAACATGAACACACTGCACATGCGCATGTGCAGTGTTTCTCATGTCGGCACTGAAATTTTTCTGAGTCCCGATTGAGAGCTACTGCGCATGTGCAGTACTTCATTCATGCATCGCATGAATGTGAAGTACTGTGCGGACCCAGCGGATCATCGCGGGACCTCGGAGGAGGGGTGAGTATTAGTAAATCATGTGAAGGAAGCTGCCAGGCTCCCTGAGATGATAAGGGAGTCTGATGCAGCTTTGTTCACAGGGAACGAGGGAGGTAAGTAAATAAAGCCCACAGTATGAGTCAGAAGTGTTTTGAAGATTAAGGAGTGTCAGTAATCATAGAGAAAAGAGAAGACATTGCTGCAGTTTCTGTAAAAAAGCAGAAAGTAATTGTATAAATCAGCAGAGACAGAGGAGACAGAGACAGAGACAGAGGAGACATGCTGACAAGCATCAATTCAGAAAGAAAAGAAAACAAGAGAGACTTACCCTAAAGTGATTGGAGAAAAGCTGAAGAAAAGCAGTCAGATAATGATATAAGAAAGCGTACTGCTAAACTTGGATTGAGAGGGAGATTCATTAGCTATTAAACATCCAGACATATAAGTGAACAATCCATTATTATTCCATTGATTAATTACACTAAAACAACTCTACCAGCAATGATAAATACCTAGAAGGACCATTGTAACAGCTTTATTAATTGCAAATACTTTTAACAAACCATCAACCACTCAATTTAAGTATCAAAATAACCTGATTATACTGCTGAGATACACAAACTAAAACATTACATTGAGTTGGTAACATGTTATAGTAGTATAATGTACAAATAGGAATAAATCAATTAGTTTGTAATTAATAATAATAATAATAATAATAATAATAATAATAATATGTAATTGTTTTACTGTATATGTATGTAACTATCTTAGTGGATTGCATCAGCCAGATTGAGAGAATTGCTGACATCTGCAAAACCCCCATTTGGAAGAAAGGTCTTCAAACTATATATGGACTTGTTGTATTTTCAATATACATCCTCAAACAGTATATATTGTCAGACCAAACCACTGTAAGATGTTGACTTCACCTGTCATCCCTTGAAACCACGTTTCAAGCCATATGGGCTCTGAAATTTTTGCTGAATAAACCAAAGCTGTTCTTCTGCAACAAGATGTCTCTTGCCTGGTTATATCTACATTTATAATAATTTCAAGATTTCACAGCAGCAATGCTTTTAAGAGGAAGATATTTATTTTCTTGTTCTTTAACAATAACTTTAAAGGAGTGAACTTTGCAGAAGTGAAATGTTCCTTTTAAAGGGATATGCTACAATTAAGAATTGGCCAGATAAGGAATATATATTCTTTGGGGCTATAGTAGATACATATTTACATTAATATATTTATATGTGGTTCCAAGTTTCAATTTATACATATAGGGAAAGCTGGCACATTTAATTATGAAGACCGAGGCCTGTAAAGGCATGAGGGGCCATAAACGACTGACTGAGCCTCATCCACATCTGTTAATGGGGGTTAAGCTAATAGCGAAAAAAACAGGCAGGGTGGGATGTGGGTCGATTGAGAAGGGTGGGGCTAGGTCAAGTGACAGGGTATAAAATTGCCTCCAATATTGTTAAGACGTATTTAATTTACATGTCTATTTCCTTTTCATCCAGGGCATGAGTTGGCAATGGAGGTGGGGGTGTCAACATAGAATTTTGGCGTAGGTTGAAATGAGGGGAGAAATATCTGTTAATTATAGTTGCACCTTTCTAGTGGAAGCTAAGTCGCCTGTCCCATGGCAGGGTCTTGGTCTTCCTTCACCATCATGATGAGGTGTGCAAATGAAGAGGTTGTTTAGCCGGGGGTTTAGTCTGCGAGGTTAGGGGTGCCTTTCAATGATGGTTGTCGTTGCTTTAAGATACCAGAGGTTGACACCCCCACCTGCTATGGCCAGTATCTACCTAAATGATATAGTCAATCCAATCCTCCAAATCTAATCAATAAACCTATGCCTTTTTGTATCCCATTCAGTTGTCCAAGTCATTATTTTAGTGTGGATGTTGTGAGATGCAGAAGTAATAAATTGTTGATTGTTTATAGCTGTGTAATAAAGTGTCATAAGGAGATTGTATAAAGTGGTTACCTGAGGTAAGTAAAGGGAAGAGGCGAGACCTGTATAAAAGTTTTTGATTAAAGAACTGTGAAAAACATTAATTCTGAAAACTCCCAATCAGTTAAATATCTTAATCATAGAAATCAACCACAATAGAAATGTAAACAAGAAATGCCACCAACGTTAATTGTCATAAGAACAGCAGAGAGTTAATCCTATTTAACATGAAGCATATTAAACTCCCTGGGTGGGATATTTAGTGCGCATGTGCAGACCATGGAATTACGAAGCCTAATTGGAATTATGCGTAAGTAAATTTCGTACGACAAAAATGCATCAGTCGGAATGTAAATAGCAAAAAATGGGCGTGGTAATGTAGTAGACATGCGGTTGTATTTACGAGCGTTTCACTTCCGTCACATATACGTGCCGTAACGATAAGGTTGCTTTCATAACACGGAAGTGTTCCGAAATTCATTACTTTTGCAAAACGTACTTATATTGTATTAACGTACGGATCTATTCCGAACGCACAGAAAAGCTTCTTAAATCTGAATCTGGTCCATGGTGATTAATTATTATTTATACACAATGAGCCTGATCCAGAACTACGCCTCGGAGCGAATTTACGCGTGGCAGAGACGTAAAATCGCTGCTTTGTACGCACTGCGCATGCGCACCATAGAAAATACGCATATTAACGTAGCGTAATTGTGAACGTATGGGCCATTCACGTATGTGTCACGTAAATACTTACGTGTGGGCGTGCCAATTTTACGTTAGTCCAATTTACATGTGAAATACGTGAAGTAGGCGGGGGGTTGTATTTAAAGTGTACAGTATGGGCGTGCTTAGCTGCGTAAATTCGTTAAGCCCATACGTACGTGTGCGTATGACTGCGTTTACGTTGGAAAAAGTTAAGGCAGGGTTTGGAAAGCGTATCTTGACAAAATACGTCGGTGCAAGGGGTGTGCCGAGGGGAGTGTAACGAATTTACGCGCACAAAAATACGTTCCGCGAAACGTAGTTCTGGATCTACCCCAATGCCACTCCAGGTATTTGGAACTACAAGTTCCATCCTGCTCTTTCTGCTATAAACTATACCTATGCTCTTGCTGCATGCTGAGACTTGTAGTTTTGCAACACCTGTAGCATCACAGGTAGCCATATCTGTTACTATTCTTTAATGCAAAATATTAATAGGTGTATTACAGTAAAATTACAAAGTAGTTGGTTATAAATGCTGGCCAAAAACATAACATTTTTATTTTTATTTACAATTTTTATATTTTTTAACATATCGTATTAAATGATTTTCTATAAGCTAATTATGAACAAAAACATTAGTTAAATGTCCGTATTTTATACGTTGTAACCATTTTTGATTGGATTTTCGTAAAACATGAAATGTACAGAATCAAAGACAGCACATTTGTTCTTCATTTTTAGTGTGTAGTGATGTTCATCCGAAACATCTGTTCTAATGAGTTTGACATTTGCTCTAATGACAGCATTCGTTTACTTAATGCCTTGCATTAGACTACTTTCCCAAAAGAGATTTTTTTTTCTGCAAATGGGAGGACAAATCTGCGATTGTTACACAGACAGCTTATGTGGGAATTGCTCTTGGCAGATCAAAACATAATAAATCAGTTTATTATTTTTGTTAACTGTTACAGCATTCTTGGGCTCCCATGATATTGAGTTAGAATTGTTATTATTAGACTAGCTTTAATATATTTATATCCATTTTAAAAAAATAGATCATTTTCCATGTGTTGCACATAGTGAAAATTAATTACAAAGCAATATTTGCTTTAAATAATAAAATCTGACACTTTATATGAGCGGTTTGTAGAGACATTCATTTGCCTGTTTTCACAGAATATGCTTTTCATTGTATTATACAATAAATAACATAAACGGCTATATAAATACAGACATGGCGAAATTACTTGTTATACTTCCTTAGCAAAAAAAGAAGAACCTACATTTTTCAATGATTTAAAACTGACATAAGTGAATGTCATCCATCATTGTTTCATACATTTTTTATTTAAAATCAAAATTTGTATTTGAATTTGACTCAAAAGAATATCTTAAATAATAATACAAATAAAAAGACATGGGCAAAAACTATGGGACATTTAGCCTAGCATTTTGTTGCACAACCTTTGGTAGCCATCACTGCAATCTATATGCGATTCAATAGTTCCCAGTGAATTTTTGGCACCTCTTAACAGGTAGATTGGCCAATTCTTCCTGAACAAACTGGTACAACTGCCTCAGGATTAATGGCAGACTACACATGTAATGTCTTTCCATAGATCTTTTCTTTTCACAGTTTCAAAAAAAATTTCTATGATACATCAAAGACATGCAGCACATTTTTTTTACATCTGTTGATTACCAGATATAGAGTTTTAGTGCATGGAATGTCCTTGTAAAAGTAAAAAAAAAATCACACTTATTCGATTTTTGTGTGTGCATCCACTGGAACAATGACGTAACTCCATCTCAGTTGCCTGGCAGCAAGATAAATGTTGGTGCTCTTTCTCCCCATGCCGACTCTCTGACACGGTTGCAGTCCCTGCTGTGATGGGCTGCTTTTAGAAATAGAGACATACGAAAGTTCCTTTTCGGCTGTCTCTATTTCGAATAGGCAGCCTTTGTAGAATTTAGTTTTATGAATGGGACAGCTCCGGGGAGGTGCGTAACCTCTCTGGGGACTTTTAGTGTTGGGGGGGGGTTATGGTTAGGCTCTTGGAAAGGGGGGGTTAGGGTTTGGGTCATAGAAGGGGAGAGATAGGGTCAGGCTTCAGGGAGGGGGGTCTTAGGGTTAGGTTATAGACTGGCTGGGAGAGAACAGCTCTATCGAATAGGCTATATCGAAACACTCCTATGACATTGTCAGATGACATCACACCCGACAGTCAGTCAGTGAGGAGGGAACAGAGAGGAGGTCTGTACCTCGCTCTCTGCTTCTGCTGATGTGTGCTGAGTAGGGCACTAGAGGGCAGTACCGGGCTGTATTGAGGGCCATGTGGGCCTGGGGCTAAAATTATGATGGGCCCACACTATTTAGAATGCTTTGAAGGAGGATGTCAGTCCCTGACATTCATCCTTATGCACTGCAGTAGGAGGCCTGCAAGTATCTGCAAGGTGTGGGGGCCTATTTTCAGAGGGAGGCCTAGGACTATAGTCCCCATTGATTATAGTCCCCACATATTTGACAATAGAAGCTTGCAACATTCGTACTTGTGTATTGCTGCCAGATAAAAAACTGTGTATAATTTGAGTGTGCTATTTGTTTTAATGTTATAGTGTTACATTTTTTTTTATTTATTCAAAATTCATGTTCCTCACTACAAAAATAATAAACCATTAACTGTAAGCTAGAAATTCATTTTAAACATTCATTTTATTATCAGAGCAATATGGCAGTCCTTAAAACACATTTTACTGAACTAATTTATATTTTTCAGATGCCAGGTTTGTCTTTATAAAACTGTGAGTTCTTTAATTGCAATGTGATTCCTGCACAACATTTACCTTGGCCTGTCTCTTGCTATTTACACTTGCCCCAGGTTTGAAGCAGGTGATCGGACAGAAGTGAACAGAAATATTGCTTCTCTTTTGATAAAATTCTTATACAAAATGCCCACATTTTTATGAGAATAAGATGAAGCTTTGCATTATCTGTCAGCACATATAATTGTACAAATGTGGATCAGGGCCTCTCTATATGCAAAATAAATACTTCATTTTCTTCATGTATATATCCAGATTAAGAAAAAGGTTTAGAATTATTAATTGTTATACATGGCGTACACAGTCACTCATGACCACAGTCTCTCTGTTCAAAATGTCCTTACAATGTCCATTTAAGCCCATTTAATAATAGCCAAACTATGCTTCTTCTGCCCTTCTGTAATTAGCAGAGCTAATTTAACACATTTTTTTTATTTGTGAAATAATATATCTAATAAATAATATTTATTATCAGATAATATATCTGATAATAAATATCAAGGTAGATATTCTGCTTTTTACAAAAATCATAAAAAGCAACATAAAAATTTAAAATATTGAGCCTGATTCAGAATTAATAAAGACACATTTGAACATAGCTGACAGATATTGTGATCTGTGTGGAATTCACTATTCATATGCTGTGCAGGACAAATCACCATCCCTACGCAATGTGCGGTGGGTGGGATCCAGAATGGTAATCGTACAATAATGGTGTTCCAAAGCCCTTATGTTTGATATACCATTCTGTATGTGGCCCTCTGCATGTAGAAACTTGAAAATGGGTTCAGCATGCAGAAGGCTTGAATGTGCAAATGGAGTGCAGGGATATACGGAATTTAGGATCACAAATTAGGCCCTGTTGCATCTGGATCCAGTCCAGTATGCTGAAGTGTACAGCAGTGTGACTTTAAACTTCTTTTATTAAATTGCTTAGCACTTAGCTATTTGTCAGGAGTGTACAGCACTTTAACTCTATATAGTGGATTTAACTGAGCTAAGATTAGGTAAAACGTGTATATCCATAATGACTAAACACATAACTTTAATTTCTACAAGCACAGAGTTGCTTCCAAATTCATTAAACTTATATTTACAACAAACACATTATGTCACACACGTTTTAAACATCCAGAATTTTTTTCAAATGATCTCTCTGAAACACTATGGGGTATATTTACAAAGGGCGATTTTTGCTGTGAAATTCAATTCACAGCGTCTCGCCGCGATTTTCTAGCGATTTGCAGCGTGAATTCACCGAATTCACTAAGCTGCGATTTTTAGGCGATTTTTTCAAACTCACACGAGATGCTGTGAGTTTGCAAGGGGTAAATTGCAGTGCTTTTCTATTGAGAAGCACAGTGATTTGTCCTTGAAAAAATTGCAGCAACTCGCGGGAGTTTAAAAAACAAAAGTGCAGCATGGTTGAAAGCCTTAGCCATGCTGTTCTGATAGAACTACAAGGCTCAGCATTGCTTAGCCTTGTAGTTCTATCAGCGTCAGCATGGTAAGGCTTCTAACCATGCTGCACTGTGTGCTCCATGTGTTAAAAAAAAATAGTGTGTGCACAAAACATATTGATAGAAAATACAACGTGTTCATGTGTAATAAACCTTTTCCCTAACTAATATTAACCCCTAATGTGTCCACTTACCTCCGGTGGTCCGTGTCCTATACTAAGTGTCATGTAAAGTATTGTGTGGTGTAATAAAAATATTAAAAAATGTTATCACTCACCGTTTGCTGTCATCTGTCTTGGGAAGCCTTGCTTGATGTGAGGAATCTTCTTCTGATGCTTGGAGTCCTGGCGTCAGCTTGCTTGCAGTCTTCTCCCTGTTGTTCAGCTCCGGTGCCTTTGGCTCTACATATCTAGCCACGTTGGGGTAAATATACCCCTATGTCTCAACTATAAGGCTGATCCAGACCTGAAAGCAGAATCGCAAGCACCCTATATGGAGCACAATGTAAATTTGAATGCAATTAATATGCGGCTTTACAACTGCAACACTTGCCAGCAAAAATATATAGCAACTGTAAGCTTCTAAATGGGATGTCGGTCCTGGGGGCTGAATCCCAGTTTTAGTCACCCTTATTGTTAATCAGGAGTGACATTGGTTTATAGGTGCACTAATTTGGTTTAACCACCCTTGTAGCGCCCAATTTGTACTATAGTTGAATGGTTGTAGTTTCGTGAATCCTGACCTCAATTGTTTCTGGGGCCACCCTCTCAGCTGATCTCATTATATAGCCAGAGGTGTAACTAGGGTAAATGGAACCTGGGGCAAATATCAAAATTGTGCTCCTGTGAATTTTTTATTCATATATATTATATATAGTCAGGGAGTAACTATCTATCTATCTATCTATCATGGGGAGGGGGAGATGATAAGGTGAATGGGGAAGAGGAGCTGATGAAGGGGTTAGAGAATTGATAAAGAGAACGGGGAGGGGGAGGTGATGATGAGAATAGGAAGATGATGAATTGAAAGGTGGGAGACGTAGGCATAGCAGGCACTGGAGTACATCTAATGGGTTTGTATGTGTAGTGTGTATATATATATATATATATATATATATATATATATAATGTGTGCAGTGTATATATAAATGTGTGCAGTGTATATATAAATATGTGCAGTGTATATATAAATGTGT
>WWET01000858.1:49139-108673 GCA_011038615.1 Limnodynastes dumerilii | reverse complement strand
CTCCCATCAGTACTCCCATCATTTGCCGCCAGCCCCCCCAAGTACTCCCATCAAATGCCACCAGCCCCTGTTCCGACGCTTATGTAATTTACTTACAGTCTAGAGAGTGAGAATATGTTTACCTGCAGTGCCTGCAGTCTTTTCCTGGCTCCGGTGGACGCTTATCCCTGGCTTTGGCGGTGATGTCCGAGGGCATTCCCCAACACTGCACTGAGGTAAATTTCAGAGAATACTAGAGTATTCCAGTGACTGATAAGCAATTTGAGAGAGACGAAGGGCTGTCCACTCTCCTCTTTGCACTGCATCAATAAACCGTAATAGCGCAGCTCTGCGGTGGTTGCTTTTGTGAGTATTTGCCCTGATGGCTCCAATGGCGCACCCATAAGCTGGATATCATCAAAACCCAGGGCATGTGCCCTACAAAACCCACGTTAGTTATGCCACTGTTTATATAGCATAAGAATTTGGCCACAAATTATTAATTAATTAATAAAATATGTGCCTCCTTTTTAACTGGATTTTAAGTCCCAACAACCCACAATGCTTAAGTAGCATTTCCTTACATTTTAATTGCTTTTAGACTGTTAAATGCTAATATTCCAAAACAGGTTATAAAGTGTCATCTGTCAGCAGCCCCTGGACTAAGACATGCTTATGACTGCGCTTGGGTCTAGATTGGGTTCAATTGCATGAGCATGCCCTTGCTGTACCCTGACTACATCCCTCCCCTATTTCTTTCTATGAAACATGACGCTGAACTTTTACATGCTGCTGTAAAATTTGCAGCAACACAACCTCTCTCTCCTTAGGCTGCTCAAACAAATCCTGGCTGTTGCTACGCAACTAGGATGCTGCTTTCACTGCAAGCTGGTTTACTAAAACCTGACTGTTACTACGCAACTGGGATGCTGTGTAAAGAGTTACAGTCAGGCCTGCAGCTTCTACTACAGGTGCTAGACTTATTCAAACTGTAGGTCCCACCTGGTGCTTAACAGTCATGAGTCAACCAGAGCTGGGAGGTTTGCCTGTCTCTCCAGCTTTAATTCGTTGTTTTGTAGTTAAAATACTGAGCAGAGAGATCTCTCCCTTGCTGGTGATATTGTATACTCTCTAGCCATTAGGTCTGACAGCTATAGTTCAGCAGAATCCTTGTCCTGTGTATGCTCTTGTCCTGCTGTTCTATTGCTCTGCTTTCTTTTAGTTATACCTTAACCCCTCTTGGGGCTATGAATGGTTGTTGTCTCTGATATCTGTGTTTTTATTGCTCTCATCATCTGTCTTGCTGGCCTAATGCTCTCATTGTCTCTGATTCAGAAATAAGTACATAATGGTACTTATGCAAGTCAGTGTATTGGTGCATGCTCTGCAGATGTTACGTGTCTTAAATTTTTCCATACAGAAGAACCTCCGTAGAAGGGGCCAGAACTTTATATCAGAGGGTTTAGGCATGCTAATGAAGGGCCAAAGAAAGAGAGTAGAAAATTCAGGCCCTGATTCCGAAATAAGTGCATAATGGGACTGAAGCAAGTTAGTGCATCAGTGCATCCACTGCAGGTGTTATGTGTCTTAAGTTCTTCCGTACGGACTTTTGTTCTGCACAGAAGAACCATAAGGGGCAGGCACTTAAAATCCACATACCTAAATCACACCAGACAGGCGGGGTTAGGCATGCTAATTAGGGCTGGGGGAAGAGATCAACAAAGAAGGCAAGGTAGGGTTCTGGACACATAAGTGAATATGGCAGGAATGTGCACTCCCCTTAATGTCTAGTTACAGATCTCAAGTCTCTTAACTGCTACTCTTTGCTTTTGTTTCTTAAAAACGTCCTTGCTTCTAAGACTTTAACCCTTGCTGTACCTTTTCTCTTGTAGTTCTCCTTATCCTGTCTGGTAATATGTCTCTGTTTAACTCAACTCCCTTTTGTGTTTTTTTCTTGTTCTGTTATCACTGTTCTGTGCCCACCAGCAGGGCTGCCGTCAGAAACTGCAGGGCCCGGGACACATCCATGGGGCCCTGCTCATGTGACGTCATCAGTGACATCACATAGGGGCTGGGCGCTGCAAACTGGTTCTTCCCTGAGCATTGGCTAGCTAATGACTAGCTCTGAGCAGCAAGTATTAGTGATGCCTGCTGCTGCAGAGGCAGGGAAGCATCGGCGGAAGCCAGCAGCTATGGACCCAGGACAATAGTCTCAGCTGTCCTGCCCCTGATGGCTGTCTTGCCCACTAGTACCTATCACTGTCATTTTCAAGGTACCTGTTTGTCTGTAGTTCTGGACACAATCCTGGTTCACAGTCCTGTTCTGGTCTGCTTCTGGTCCTGGATCTTTCCTTTCTGATTCCTTTCTGGTACTGGTGTCCCTATGCAGTTTGCCATTCTTGTTTTTTACTGTGTCCTGTCCTGTTTACTTTTTCCCTGTGATGATGTCTGACTCCCAAACCTTACTAGTCAACTCCAGAGGCCACGACCTGCTTGGTGTCTGCCGCTTGAGGCTATCCCCAAAATCAAGGGTTCTAGTAAGGCCAAACCCCATTTAAAATCGATGGCCTGGTGTGTGCTATTCCAGGTAAGGTAAAATGAATGCAAGTGATCAGGTAGGGACTTGCATTCAGGTTTGATCACATATATTTGAAGGCAATTTTTTTCTAATAGTGCACAGTAGAAAATAACACAAAGATATGCTGTGCCATAGGGCATATGTTCAGGTCTGCATTAAGCCTTGTGTCTTGAAATGTTGTTGTAGCTTGTTGCTTGAAATGCTTTTTGTACAAAATCTTTTTCTTTTCTATTCGTTTGGCCTGAGTACACGTCATCTATTCGATTAGTCACCAGTTGATTATTTGTTTCATAGTGGGTTAGTGCCCATTTGGACTTTGTATAAAAGTTTTTCATTATTTATTGTTACATATTTTGCCAAATACAAAGTTGCAGTAATAAAAGCAGACTGTAAAATCTACTGTTTTCACTACTGTGTCTCTAATACCCCGTTCAGATTACCATGGAAAAGCCGGGGTTTTCATGAAATTGCCGGCTTTCCTGAAAACCCCGGCTTTTTCTGGCAATGTGAACGGTGAAGCCGGGTCTCTTTAGCCGGGTCTTAGACCCGGCTAAAAAGAAGGGTTTTTGCCGGCTTTTTTAGAAGCCGGCTTCACCCGTTCACACTGCGCTGAAAAGCCGGCTATTTAAATAGCAGCCGGCTTGTAAAAAAAAAAAAAAAAGAGAGAAAAAAAAAAAAGCCGGTGTTTTCAGCGCAGTGTGAACACACCAGGCTCAAATTTTCAAAATTTTGCCCACTGCCTAAAAAGCTGGCTTTTTAGGCAGTGGCAATGTGAACGCAGCATTAGACGCTCAGCAGGTTATTTTGGAAAAAGGATATGAACAGACAAGTCAAACAATGCAACCATTTTGTTTTCTTTCTTTAGCACTACATATTATCGTTCAGCCTGGATGCACTATTTCTTTAAAATAAGTCTCCCTGCTGCTCTTGCAAATCCAACAGAGAGGAAATCAAAGCAGAAATCTTTTTAATCCCATCTACCAAATTCAAATTAGTTTTGGAATACCAACTTCCCTAACAGTTTATTTTATTTTATTTGTCCTATGTGATTCACATTATCTAGTCTTATATATTATGCTGCTGCCCCAGAGTTCTACAGATTTACATCAGATTACTTTATGAAAAGCAAATTGATTGTTAATAATTAGCTTTACAGTATGATTACAGAATTATAATGAACATCTTCTTATTTAAAATGAAAATAATTGACACCTTTATACTAAGATGTCTAAAAGATATCTAAAAAGCAGTGTTGGGAAATATGTAACAACGTTCTAAATATAGTATGAGTGTACTTAGTGTAAGACCCCATAGTGTGAATCTATATTCAGCGGGGTTTAATGTGCTTGTCAGACAATTTCTGCCTACTTTCAAAATGTTACTTTCTTCTGAGTTTATTTTAAGACATTTGACTGTTACAGATTTATTTATTTAAAAAAAAAAAAAAAAGATTTTTGTCCTTAAATGTGCTATATAGGTCATTTTCAATATTGAGTTGAATTGGCCTTGGAGAGTCTTCAATGTGAATAGAATTCTATACAAGAACAATATACTTTTTATATAAAAGAATAAAAAAATATTGGGCCAGATCCAGAACTACGTCCGTCTTCCATAGACGGACGTAGTTCAATAAACAGTAGCTACTGCGCATGCGTAGTAGCTATTGTATGTAATCTGCGTATCGTTTCGATACGTAGATTGCGTATATTCGATCTTTTAGACACAAAAGCATCAAGATACTGCATGTATAGCAGAACTCCTAGTTAAAATATTTATATAGATTCAGTAATATTTAGTCTCTTCAGATAATTATTCATGTGTAATAGTTCATATAGATACTGTACATCCTCCAGTATGACAACAGTGATCTTCTATTTAACCTGATCACCTCGGGACAGATTTACTAAGCTGCGGGATTGGAAAAGTGGAGATGTTGCCTATAGCAACCAGTCAGATTCAAGCTCTCACTTTCTATTTACATACTAGAGAATGTCAGCTTGAATCTGATTGGTTGCTATATGCAACATCTCCACTTTTCCAAACCCGCAGCTTAGTAAATCTGGCCCCTCATCTGATTACCCAAATACAAACTAAATGTACAGGGTACAGCATAATATGAATCATTTTCCCAAAAGTTTTTGACCCAAAAATCATTGTAGTAACACAAACTGAACTGCAAAATGGGTTTTCCTCTCTTGTAATGAAGTTGTTTGGTTATGTATCATGAAAATATTGGGGCAGAATCAATTGAGCGAAATGTACCATCAGAATAGCACATCACATAAATCTACATCACATATTTTATCTTGACCACCATAAAAGATACTGCGCCTAATCCCGTTAGCCATTAAAGCTACCCCATTGTGTGCAAAAGAAAAAGGCAAAGATTAAGCCAAGCATAACATTTTGTAAACATTAATTTCAGATACTTGGCAAAACATTTAAAGATCACTGTTGTATTATTTAATTTATTTAATAATTTATTTGAATACATTTATAAAAATAAAAAATTGCAGAACTTGATTTTGTTTCATTAAGTTAGCTGCTCACTGATAAATATCACTCACCATTTCACATTTATGTTCTATACATTTTACAATGAATATTTGCAAAGCATGCCAGTTCCGCATTCCCCAACAATATGCCTTTATGAAGCAAACATACAGTATGTGCAGAAGAGAGGTGATTTGAAGAACAAGGGTATAGGTAAGTCTTATATCTTGGTTACCAATTTTTGCAAATGAATATCGGTGGGATTTGGTAACGTTATCAAGGCGCTTTTCCAAAGGGTGTTTCCTGTACTGCCAAGGGGGTGT
The DNA here is from genome assembly GCA_011038615.1 of Limnodynastes dumerilii. Classification (NCBI taxonomy): domain Eukaryota; kingdom Metazoa; phylum Chordata; class Amphibia; order Anura; family Limnodynastidae; genus Limnodynastes; species Limnodynastes dumerilii. Next base: position 103,300 of record WWET01000858.1, on the reverse strand, counting down.
GTCCTGTGAAAAGCTCAACCGATAGGTGTATCTAGTGATGCCTGGAAGAATATTTTTTTATAAAAGTGGCAACCTTCATATGCATTGATTGTTAAAGGATTAGTAAATAAATATTTTTATTTTTTTATTTTGAAAATTGTGAATAGTAGATCTATTTATCTTTTACTACTATCTCCATATTGGAAGTCATTTTGTCTTAGGGTCTTAGGGCCTGATTCAGAGATCCAATATTAACGATAGTTAGGTGCGTATATTTAGGATCGGATCGATTTTGCATCAACTGCGCATGCGTAGTAATAGTGCAACGCCATGTACGTTGAAGTTAGGGTCGGAAATGCCTTAAGGTCGGACTTGTGAATCGGTCGGAAACAATTGCGATCCTAAGTCCAGCGGAAATTTAGGAACCAAAGGATTTGCATAGAAATGGGCAGGGGAGGCATTGAGATGAGGGAAAGTGGGCGCGCTTACAGACTTAGGACCCTAAATATACGCAACTAATACACATAAGGTCGGAAGTGAGTGCGGCCAGATAGGGCAAGTCAATGTAGGTCTAACTTTAGGTCCGGCCGCTGTTACCTGCTCCGACCTGCCACTTAGATGCGTATATTTGCGATCCCATCGCCGGCGGATCTCTGAATCAGACCCATGAAGTCTTCAGCCACCTCTGGCCCTCTTCTTCTTGCCACAGCTCCTCTTCTGCCTTCAGCCGCTTCTGGCCTCCTCTGCTTCCTGCAGCTCTCTTCTGGGAGCTCTTCACTTGGTGGCTCCCCACCACCAAACGAGCTCCAGCCTCACAGCTCGTTATATGCTGCTGTGAGGGGATGGAGCCAGTGACCAGGCATGCTGCTATTGGTTCACAGCAGTGAGCCCAGTGGGTTGTAACCTGCTCCGACCTGCCACTTAGATGCGTATATTTGAGATCCCATCAGCAGCGGATCTCTGAATCAGGTCCTTAATGCAGAAAAATGGGACACAGTTTCTAAACTCTGGAAACAAATATGTCTTAACTTTTTCTATACGTTTGATATACATATATTAACATCCCACTGAATAACAAATGGAGAAAAGAAAAAGCATATAAAAGGAAACAAATGAAACCATACAAATTCATTTTTTTTTTAGCAAAAAAAAAATATTTTTATACTTGAAAATCTTGATAACTTATTTAAAACTAGAAATACAGTTTGATGCTGTACTATTGCAGCCACAATTAATTTCTTCCTCATACTAATCTAAAGATCTGATACATGGAACACTTGATCAAGAGCTTAACATAATCACACTAAAAAATAGATTACATCTGTACAGCGCATGCTATGCTACAACAAACATATTGTGAATTGTTTCCCATAGGGGTTCCAGTATTGACCTTCTGTCTCTGCTAAAGTGCTTCTGGGAGTTGGTTTACATAATAGATGTTATCAAAGAGCAAATTGCTGCTATGTTTATATTGTTGTCATGGATTTCTCTTTTTTATTTTTCTTAGCATTTAAACTGCAAGGCTTTTAACACTTTATAACTATGAGCAAACCCATTTTTGTGTGTACTAGTGCAAAACATAGAAGACACAAAAGTTTAATCCAGATCCCCCCCCCCCTCTCTCTCTCTCTCTCTCTATTCCTCCATCTCCTTCTCCTCTCTCTCTCTCTCTCTTTCTTTTATTTTTTGTCACTTCATGTAAGCATTGCATAGTGATTTCAGTTTTGAATACAAGCCAGTGTTTTTTAATGACTCTATGATGAAAGAATTTTGAGTGAGACCCAATTTAAGATTACAACATCAGCTTTATCAACAAGACAGGCATGGTAGACAAGATAGACATAAAGGACCGTATGCAGAGTAGGACCGCATACATAGTAGTCAAAATCGCAAAACACCGGACGTATATGTTATATGTCCGGTACTCTGCATATAGTCCAAAATGTGGAAGCATAGGCCTTTCTTCTGTGGTTCGCCTCTGGATCATCACTTACAGGTTTCCTGCAGTATATTGAGACTCCACTTGCCCTGATACTGCTTCTCCATTATGGAAATGTCCTAGTGGAACTTTTCGCCATGCTCATCGCTGACTGTCCCAGAATAGACTGAGAAGAAGTCCAGGGGCCAGATTAACAAAGCTGCAGGAAAGAAAAAGTGGAGCTGTTACCCACAGCAACCAATAAGATTCTAGCTGACATTTTCTAGTATGTAATAGGATAGTGAGTTCTAGAATATGATTGGTTGCTATGGGCAACATCTCCACTTTTCCTTTCCCTCAGCTTAGTAAATCTGGCTGGTGTGTATCCAAAAGTGAATCTTCAGAGACATGCTATACCCCTTGGTCTTTGTGAAACTACTATCTCTTTGTAGATTTCTGCTTTATAGTTTCCTAAGAAGTTCTGACCAAAGCTCTTGAGAGACTCCCATGCAGGTTTTTCGGCTGGATTAGGCAGACCCTCGAAGCACCCATCAAGCACTCTTATTTGTGGACCTACAAAAATTCATACTTTGAGCATTGCCTTCCCTAAGAGCCAGCTGTATATACAGTGGGGCAGAAAGACTTTCTGTGGATCAACAAGTGAAGCAAGTGAGGCAAACTTCACATTGTGGCAAAAGACAAGAAGTCATTCTTTGAGGGCAAAGAAATCCTTTAAATCACTATGCCACTGTGTTAAAGCACATACTTTAGTGTCATTCTGAAGGAAGTACCAGACCTTCAGTACAGAGCCCAAAAGTTCTACTTGCCTTTTAGAGGGGATCAAAACCCATAAAAAGTCAGTGAGATATCCTTGGCTTAATAAGTGCAGTCTAGGAGATTAGCTGTGAGACTCAAAGCTTAGGTCAAGACTAGCCTTATCATTGCCATACTCTGCAGGCTCCCTTTCTAGTTCATATACTGAAGATTGTACTTTCTAGGCGTAGGCACAGGCATTGCTTCATTGTGAGGCCTCATAGTGGAGAGAAAGTCCTGGTATGTCAGGTAGGTAGGTGCTTTGACTTGGAACCGATGCCCAGAATGTTTGTTATAAGAAAGTAGCAGACTGTACAGTGGTCTTTCAGTTACCTTGAAATCATCACCGACTTTGAAACTGAAGTAAGGATCACAGGCCAGATTTACTAAGCTGCAGGCTTGGAACAGTGAAGATGTTGCCCATAGCAACCAATCAGCTCTCACTTTCCCATTATATACTAGAGAATGTCAGTTATAATCTGATTGGTTGCTATGGGCAACATTTCCACTTTTCCAAAACCGCAGCTTAGTAAATCTGGCCCCATGAGTGGAATTAAATGCCATTTCTGCCATTTAATTGTGACCTCACCAGAGAAGTAGCAAAAAGAGTCAAGACAGTTAACACACCTTCTAATCATTGTGCAATGTTCATGATTACCTCAACAGATGAATGGAATGGTCTGTACAGCAGCTTGTCACACAATACTAACAACCAATCCGTGATGGCGCACTAAAATCCATGGACCATTCCATGTGCAGAGCCCTCAAACCAATGAACCACCCCATGTGCAGGATACAGAAATATGTGGAGTGTGCAGCTACCCACATGCTGCTAGAATCACTTGGTATGATGAAAGGCAATGCCCTAGAGACACATCCCTAAACACTCCACACTACACTCCATAAACATATATTTCTATGTCGTCTCTTTGGTGGACATAACTTAAAAACTGTGGGTGATATAAAGAATCTATGACCGTTAATGGAGTCAACAGAGAGAATACATTTATATACACATGAGAAGCTCTGTGAAAAAATCAACCAGTATTATTAAAAAGGTATTGCATTTATTTTTTTCAAAACACCCATTTGACCCTTTTTTTTAAACACCTATAAATAAGAAACAACAAATATGTTTTTTTATAGTTATATTGTGTAATTAAAAAGCAACATAGTCTAAAAATTTGTACAATCAATAAGGTTTATTTGGTTGGTCCTTTTGCTATATTTGTTATTAACTTCTCTATTTTAAATGATTTGATCATCACAGCTAGTTTGTTTTGAATGAATGAACTTTAATCAGCAATCTGTAAGCAACAATTACAAATGCATACAATTATTTACTATTTTGTAGCACTATAAAACAATTTAGAGATTTACTTTAATTGTTTTTAATGTTATGTAACACATACCACAAGCACTTTGAATTGTTTAATATTTTTGATTTATAGTTAAAGGAATTGCTATTGAGAAAGTGTATGTTTACTAATAAAACAGCAGGCATCACTACAAACAGCAACATTATAATTATCCTCCAGGGGTCACAATTGGGTTATAAATTCAGTGCAAAATTAGTAAAAGGCTATTTGATTGGGACAATTCATTTACATTTCTTATTCATTAAGATTCCAATAAATAAAGACAGAACATGGTAAAATGTAGACAATTTAGCATTTTGTGATGTTTCGTTTGTAAACATCCACTAATACAAATATTTTTTCAGTCTATACCTTCTATTATTTTCACTATCTTTCTTACTTACTGTTTTAATGCATAATTAAGAAGGTCAAAACTAATTAAGCAAAGCAGAGTAAAGTTCAAGTAATCCCCAAGCACCACATATTCTATTAGATCTCAAGCATGAATGTCAGCCTGGCAGTCAAAGCACGAAGACCATGAACTGGCAGCTTCACTGCACTCAAACAACCTGTAGAGGTTTACCTGCAGTGTCAAGTCATTTCTAAATGCCTTTTCCTTTCATAGAACAGAAAAAGTAAATAAATCAAAGGGAACTGGTCAGCTAGAACCTTCTGTAACTAAGCAACAACCTATTTGATTTATGGATTGTTATAATACACCAGGAAAATGTGCCATGAAATTAATTTGCCAATGTTAATACAATATAGTATAATTTTTATTTCTTGACTGATACAAGTGTGCTTATTAGAACATTCTGAGTAACATTTTTACGCCATTTGTTAGTAAATATTTATATTGTTACAACTATAAAGTTAACAAACAGTAATGAAACATGTCTGGCTATCAACAGAGAAAATGAAAGGGCTCTGACAAGCATAAGCTCTGTATAAAAATGTATAAAGGAATAAATGTATGAATATATCACATTATTGGTTCTGTCTTAGGGGCTGATTCAGAGTTGCACTTCCACCTTTTTTTAGGTGCAAGTGTAGCCCTGAGCAATACCATGTTGAATTTCAAGGGGAGGCAGATTTCAATTGTAAAACCAGAATTAAAATTAGGAGGTGAAATTTCTTACCTCAACTCTATTTTATAGAATAAACATAAAACTATGCAGTATTTTTGTTCTATGTGTAAAAGTAGTGTATTTTCCCTTCATGCAAAAATTGTTAAATTAATAAACACTCCTTACTTTGAAAAATGGTATAGCCAAGCTGTAAACTTGCACCTAAAAAAGGTGTAAGTGCATCTCTGAATCAGCCCCTTAATGTTCACAAGTGAAAAAAATATTTAGTGATTTCTATGATTTAATCACAAATGAATGTTGGTCTATAGTTTATTTTGTGTTTACATACAAATTTCACATTATTACAGAACTTAAAAAAGTTATTAAAATGTTTGCTTTTCTAGTGAAGATAATTTTGATCAATTATATAATGTTAATGAACACTGATAATCAAAATATCATATTTAATATTTATTTAATAGGATGCTGAACCTATGTATTCTGAATCACCCTGGCACTTTTAGAAGAACCATACCCAGGGTCAAATCCACAATTGTGACATCTATTGTTACCATGGTGCCTCCCCCTCCAAGGATTCCCCCCACCGGTGGGAGTCCCCTGCACAATGGCTGTCGGCCATATTTTTCTGTCACTATTTCGAATAGGCAGCCATTTTAGTTTTTATTATGAAAGGGGGGAGCATACCAATCAGCATACTCAACCATTCATTTTTGGAACCCGACGCACCTGCCGCCTACAGCTGACACCCCCGGAGAGGTGGACTCCCACATTTGAGACCACTGATCTGCACAATTGACTTAAGGCAGGCTGCTTAAACTGCCATAAAGCCCGCACAAGAGGGGATTGTGACACGGGGCATGTATCCCCTCTCTCTGTCAGACGGAAAGACCCCTGTACATACGGAAAGCACTCGGGGGGGTTGGAGAGCTGTATGTCCCATGAAGATCTGAGAGAGTGAGCTGGGATGTCTTGAGATGAGTATGGATATGTATGCAGGTGCAGTCTTATTGATGGCTTTGTAGGTTAGCAAAAGGATTTTGTATTTGATTCTGTAAAATACAGGTAACCAATGTAGAGACTGACAGAGTAGAGAAGCGTTTAGAAAGGAAAATCAGTCTAGCTGCTGCATGTAATATAGACTGTAGGGGTGTAGTTCTATAATGTGGGAGTCCAATAAGGATAACATTAAAACAATCAATGCAGGAGATGATTAGTGCATGAATGAGAGTTTTTGTAGTGTTTTGTGTGAGATATTTGCATATTCTGGAAATGTTTTTTAGATGTATGTAACAGGATTTAGAGATAGATTGTATGTGGGGAACAAAGGACAGTTCAAAGTCCAGGGTAACATCTAAGTATTGAGCTTTAGGATTAGGGATTATTTCAGTGTTGTCGACAGAGATAGAGAGACCAGGTGGATAACTTTTATTAGCAGGTGAAAATATTATTAGTTTAGTTTTAGATAGCTTAAGTTTGACATGATGGGAGGACATCCAAGAAGAATTGGAAGACAGTCAACACGGGCCAACACAGTAGGTGAGAGATTTGGAGTCGATAAATAGATTTGCGTATCATCTGCATAGAGATGATACTGAAATCCAAATTACGGGCCTGATTCAGAGATCCGATATTAACGATAGTTCCGTGCGTATATTTAGGATCGGATCGATTTTGCATCAACTGCGCATGCGTAGTAATAGTGCAACGCCATGTACGTTGAAGTTAAGGTCGGAAATGCCGACCCTAAGTGTGGCGGAAATATACGCAACTAAGGATTTGCATAGAAATGGGCGGGGGGAGGCATTGAGATGAGGGAAAGTGAGCGCGCTTACAGAGTTAGGGCCCTAAATATAAGCAACTAATACACATAAGGTCGGAAATGAGTGCGGCCAGATAGGGCAAGTCAATGCAGGTGTAAGTTTAGGTACGGCCGGGGTTTGCGAGGGGAGTGACTGTTTATTCTGGTGGGTGTAACCTGTTCCGACCTGCCACTTAGATGCGTATATTTGCGGCCCGATCGCCGACGGATCTCTGAATCAGGCCCTACTTTATTACCTCTCCAAGGGAAGTTGTATAAATAGAGTAGAGCATTGGACCCTACACTGAGCCTTGCGATACTCCATCAGATACAGGAAGAGCAGGGGATGTGGATCCAGAAAAGCGAACACTAAAAGAGTGATTAGATAAGTAGGATGTTAACCAGGAAAAGCTGTGTCCCGAATACCCAGAGATTGTAACATTTGTATGGTCAACAGTATCAAAAGCAGCAGAAAGATCCAAGACAATTAGAAGAGAGTAATGTCCTTTATATTTAGCAGTGATTAAGTCATTGACCACTTTGCAGTTTCTGAGGGGTGCTGGGAACGAAAGCCTGACTGAAGAGGATCTAGAAGATTGTGTGAGAAGAGGAAATGAGTGAGGCGAGTGTAGGCAAGTCTTTCAAGCAGCTTTGCAGGGCATGGAAGTTGGGAAATGGGCGGATAATTTGAGGGACAGTTGGGGTCAGAGTTTTGTTTTTTTCAGAATTGGAGTAACCAGTGCATGCTTGAATAAAGAGGGGAAGATACCAGTAGAGAAAGACAGATTGCAGATTGTAGTTAAGGTAGGAATAAGCACAGAAGATAGACATCGAGTGACCTGTGCAGGTACAGAATCAAGAGGACAGGCAGCAGAGTGGGAAGAGCAGAAAAGAGCAGATATTTCTTCTTTGTTTGTGGGTTGGAATGAGGACATGGGGCTGGATCAAGACTTAAGTGCTTGAAAATGGTTACTCCTGAGCTAAACCATGTTGATTGCAGAGGGAGTCAAGTTAATTGTATTCTTTGCATGCAGGGATATATCTTTGAATTGCTTAGTGCACACAGATACTGACCAGCTTTACTATCACACTGTTATTTAGACTTGGGATAGGAAACATCACCTCTCAACTCTAATACTGTTTGCAACAGATGAAATATGACTCCCCTGCAATCAGCATGGTTTAGCCCAGGAGTAACTAATTTCAAGCACTTAAGTCTGGATCCAGCCCATGATCCCTGAGTGTGGATGAAAGGGTCTGAGTAATATGTTAGCTGCTGATGATGATGATGATGAGGAGTTGGAGGATGCTAATTTTCATCTGATCTTGTCAATCTTGTCCTTAAAGTAGAAGTGGATGTTTGGGGTTAGTAGACTTAGTAGAAATGAGATTTTGAAAGTAGGATTGTTTGGCCTTGTCTAGAGCATTTCAATAAATGTGATGTGTCGGTGTAAGTTAAAAAGTAATGGGAAGCACGGAATATCCGCCAACGACGTTCTGCTTTGCGGGAGACTCCATTAAGATTTTGTGTGTTGTTAGTGAGCCATGGCTGACACTGATGCCACCTTTGTGCAAAAGGGGTAGCAGGAGTGACTTGATCAAGCGCAGCTGCTAGGGTTTGGTTAAGTTGAGATACGGCCAAATCAGGAGAGCTGAAGCTAGAAATTGGAGACAGCAGTTGTAGGACTGATTGAGAAAGTTGGTTAATATTAATAGCATTAAGATTTCTATGAGTAAGCGAAGGTTTGATAGAATGAGACAGCAGAAGAGTAGAACTAATGGGGGACAGTTGCAGGTGATAAGGTGATGGTCTGACAGAGGGTGAGGAGTGTTAGTAAGATAAGAGACTGAGCATAGCTTAGAGAATACCAGATCAATGCAATTGCCATGCTTATGAGTTGGTAAATCACTCCATTGGGAGAGGCCAAGAGATGAGGTTATAGTGAAAAGCTTAGTGGCAACAGGAGATAAAGGGTTGTTAATGGGGATTTTGAAATCACCTATGATAATAGCAGGTATGTCAGAGGATAAGAAGTGAGGGAGCTATGCAGAGAAGTGTTGTATAAATTGTTGGCAGAATGTATTGAGTGGACGATAGATCACAGCCAGGGCTGGTGCTAGGGCTAGGTGTTCGGCGCCTCCCTGCAAACTTAAAATTTGCGTCTACCATGTAAGCATCATAAAACACAATCTTGTAAACACAGTAAAAGAAAGCAAATCATAGCCACTACTATACAATACAGGTAGCATTCTAGTCTCCAATATACAAATCACATTTCATCCTAAAAACTGCAACACAATACAGACTATATATCTTAGGGACACATACCTTACCGACACTATCCTAGTGACCGCTATACCATACAGACCACCTTACAATACAGACTGCATCCTTCCGACCACCGTACAATAAATTCAACATTCTTGCAACCTCAATGCAGTTAAAAAAACAATCACAAAATGCAATGCAGTCACAAAACAGAAAACATTTGTAACAATAATACAAAAGAAGCATAGCCTTGTAAGCTCTTAGTTCTCCAATTTGTGTGTGTGTACAGTGTATATATTCATCCAATCTCTCCCCCTTGCATGTACTCCCCCTTATATGTATCCAGTCTCCCAATATTCCCATCATGTCTCTGCAGCCCCTCACTATCCCCATCATGTCTCTGCAGTCCCTCAGTAACCCCATCATGTCTCTGCAGCACCCCAATTTCCCCATCATGTCTCTGCAGCCCTACAATTTCCCCATCATTTCTCTGCAGCCTCTCAATATCCCCATTATGTCTATGCAACCCCCTTCCCAATATCACCATCATGTTTCTGACACCCTCAGTATCCCTATCATGTCTCTGAGGCCCCCCAGCATTCCACATCATGTGCCACTAGCCACCCTCAATATTCCCCATTAGTGCCTCCAGCCCCCTTCAGCATTCCCCATCATATGCCTCCAGCCCCCCTCAGTATTCCCCATAATGTACCTCTAGCTCCCTTCATTATTCCCCATCATATGCCTCTAACCCCCTCAGTATTCCCCATTATGTGCCTCCAGCCCCCCTTCAGCATTCCCCATCATGTGTCTCCAGCCCCCCAGTATTCCCCATCATGTTTATCTAGCCTCCCTTCAGTATTCCCCATTATGTGCCTCCAACCCCCCTCAGTATTACCCATTATGTTCCACCAGCCTCCCTCAGTATTCCCCATAATATGCCTCCAGCTCCCTTCCGTATTTCCCATTATGTGCCTTTAGCCCCCCTCAGTATTCCCCATAATGTAGAAAAGATATATAAATTTGTCTGAAGGCACTGGGAAAAACAGGGGGCTGGCTGCTACAGAAACTCTGTAATTTCCACCAAAACTTACAACAAATGTGTGCAAAGAGTGAGTAAATAGGGCAACTAGGGAGGGAAATGATGTACCGGGGGGAGGGAACATGGGTCAGGGGAATGGCATAAACAAAACAAAAGGGGGGAAACCTGATCTAATCTAAAAAGACTGGGTATGATTAATCTAAGGTGCAAAAACCTATTTAGAGCAAATACAATAAATATTAAATGGGTGAAAATATATATAATAAAAACAAATCTACCTATAAGTAGAAACACATTGAATAGTGAATCTAAACTTAGTGAATATGGGCCTGATCCAGAGCTACGAAATTGGCCGATTTCGAGCGAGCGTACGACCGTTTTTTGCGTATTTTCGTACGAAATTTCGCACTGCGCATGCCCAGTATGACAGCTTCCGGTCGGCTGGACGACATGAGCGTATAGCGGTCGTATGGTGTGCGTATTTTTCGCTCGAGGGGCGTGCGTTTAATACGACGGTCGCCTGGGCGCTCGTTTTACTACACGGAGGCGGGGATAGCCATTTAAATTGTACAGTATGGGCGTGCTAAGCCCGTACGCTCAGCGTATTATGTGCGAAAATTCGTACGGCCGACGGTAGTACCCAGTGTAGGGTATAGCCGCCGTAAGCAGGTACTTTACAATGGGAGTGTTAGGGGCGTGTATGTTTATACGCACTGTCGAACGTACGCATTCGCCCGTCGTGCTAAATTTCATAGCTCTGGATCAGGCCCATAGTGTCACTCAGCCCTATAACTGCAAGCCTGACTCCCTTTACCTACAGCAGTGTTGGCTAACCTGTGACACTCCAGGCGTTGTGAAACTACAATTCCCATCATGCTTTGTCAGTTATCCGCTATGCTTTTGCAGGTAAGGCTTGCTGGGACTCGTAGTTTCACAACACCTGGAGTGTCCCAGGTTTCGTGGTCCAGTCCAGTGGGCCAGTTCTGAGGTCCTGTCTCGTGGTCCAGTCCAGTGGGCCAGTTCTGAGGTCCTGTCTCGTGGTCCAGTCCAGTGGGCCAGTTCTGAGGTCCTGTCTCGTGGTCCAGTCCAGTGGGCCAGTTCTGAGGTCCTGTCTCGTGGTCCAGTCCAGTGGGCCAGTTCTGAGGTCCTGTCTCGTGGTCCAGTCCAGTGGGCCAGTTCTGAGGTCCTGTCTCGTGGTCCAGTCCAGTGGGCCAGTTCTGAGGTCCTGTCTCGTGGTCCAGTCCAGTGGGCCAGTTCTGAGGTCCTGTCTCGTGGTCCAGTCCAGTGGGCCAGTTCTGAGGTCCTGTCTCGTGGTCCAGTCCAGTGGGCCAGTTCTGAGGTCCTGTCTCGTGGTCCAGTCCAGTGGGCCAGTTCTGAGGTCCTGTCTCGTGGTCCAGTCCAGTGGGCCAGTTCTGAGGTCCTGTCTCGTGGTCCAGTCCAGTGGGCCAGTTCTGAGGTCCTGTCTCGTGGTCCAGTCCAGTGGGCCAGTTCTGAGGTCCTGTCTCGTGGTCCAGTCCAGTGGGCCAGTTCTGAGGTCCTGTCTCGTGGTCCAGTCCAGTGGGCCAGTTCTGAGGTCCTGTCTCGTGGTCCAGTCCAGTGGGCCAGTTCTGAGGTCCTGTCTCGTGGTCCAGTCCAGTGGGCCAGTTCTGAGGTCCTGTCTCGTGGTCCAGTCCAGTGGGCCAGTTCTGAGGTCCTGTCTCGTGGTCCAGTCCAGTGGGCCAGTTCTGAGGTCCTGTCTCGTGGTCCAGTCCAGTGGGCCAGTTCTGAGGTCCTGTCTCGTGGTCCAGTCCAGTGGGCCAGTTCTGAGGTCCTGTCTCGTGGTCCAGTCCAGTGGGCCAGTTCTGAGGTCCTGTCTCGTGGTCCAGTCCAGTGGGCCAGTTCTGAGGTCCTGTCTCGTGGTCCAGTCCAGTGGGCCAGTTCTGAGGTCCTGTCTCGTGGTCCAGTCCAGTGGGCCAGTTCTGAGGTCCTGTCTCGTGGTCCAGTCCAGTGGGCCAGTTCTGAGGTCCTGTCTCGTGGTCCAGTCCAGTGGGCCAGTTCTGAGGTCCTGTCTCGTGGTCCAGTCCAGTGGGCCAGTTCTGAGGTCCTGTCTCGTGGTCCAGTCCAGTGGGCCAGTTCTGAGGTCCTGTCTCGTGGTCCAGTCCAGTGGGCCAGTTCTGAGGTCCTGTCTCGTGGTCCAGTCCAGTGGGCCAGTTCTGAGGTCCTGTCTCGTGGTCCAGTCCAGTGGTCCAGTCCTGAGGTCCTGTCTCGTGGTCCAGTCCAGTGGTCCAGTCCTGAGGTCCTGTCTCGTGGTCCAGTCCAGTGGTCCAATCCTGAGGTCCTGTCTCATGGTCCAGTCCTGTGGTCCAATCCTGAGGTCCTGTCTCGTGGTCCAGTCCTGTGGTCCAATCCTGAGGTCCTGTCTCCTGGTCCAGTCCTGTGGTTCAGTCCTGAGGTCCTGTCTCGTGGACCAGTCCAGTGGTCCAGTCCTGAGGTCCTGTCTCGTGGTTCAGTCCAGTGGTTCAGTCCGGAAGTCCCGACTCGGGAACCCATCTAGAGGTCCAGATCCAGCACCCCACTCTGGAGGTCCAGTCCTGAGGATTCAACCCTGAGGTCCGGTCCTTCGTTCCCGTCCGGAGCCAAGCCCTGCGTTCCAGCCGAGGCTCTCAGCTGCTACCAGTCTTGCCACTCCGGTCCTGCTGTGATCTACCCAACAGCCCGCCTCTACCTGCCACTTCTATCTACGAACCAACCTCCGCCAAACCCCAGTGGACCCTACCTGGGCATTTGCTGCCAATATCGGACTTTGCTACCATTTTCACGAACTCTGGTGAAATACCCCATACCTTATTGGGGACTCATACCTATTGACACCTTGTATGCTACCCTCAGTCATTAAACCTGCTCAATTTCATTTTAACCCAACCTTGTTGTCATTATCTCTGAAACCCGGAATCGATCCCAAACATTCACGGAACGTGACATTACCCAATCATCCTTCTCAGCTGTTTGCACACATTGGACTCTAAAGTATCCATGCCCAATATCCCGGAACTGTGAGTTATATATCAATACTTTTTATTTGAGACTGCTTTTCTTCATTAATTTTTTTCCTTGTGTAACAAGTTCTATATTGGACATCTTTTATTTTTTAATCTCTATTAGCGGCAGATTGTAATTCACTTCTTCTTTCAGGACTGTTATTTTTTAAATATTTTTTATATGTTTTATCACCAAACAGTTTTTTATGGATTGATTTTGCATAATCTTGGAACATTCATTATTAGTAATATCAGAGTAATCGCACTGAATATCTTCTATATATATATTTTTTAATTTTTTTTTTGCATTATTCACGTTCATCATAGTTTGGTTTTCATTTGCAGAAAAACATTCAATCAGTTTAGATTCACCAAGTGTTTCTACTTATAGTTAGATTTGTTTATTATATATAATTTTTGTATATTTATTGTATTTGCTCAATTGCTAATACTTGACTATCTTTACATACATTACCAATAGATAAGTTACATTTTATATCATTGTTATGGATTGATTTTACATTCATTGTCAGTCAGCAGAGAGTGGTGAGTATTTAATCACTCTTTGCACACATTCCCCATAATGTACCTACAGCTCCCCTAAGTATTCCCCATCATATGATCAGTATTCCCCATTATGTGCCTCCAGCTCCCTAAAGTATTCTCCATCATATGCCTCTAGCCGCACTTAGTATTCCCCATCATATGCCTCCAGTTCCCCTCCCTCCTCCCCAGTATTCCTTATAATATGCCTCCAGTTCCCCTCACCCCCAGTTTTCCCCATAATATGCCTCCAGTCCCCCTCAGCATTCAACAAAATATGCCTCCAGCCTCTCCTCGTTTTACTTACCTCTTTCCTTCCTCCTCCACGGCGCACTTTCCGCAGACAGGAAGCGCTCATACAGGAAGTTCCTGTATGAGCTGCTGCAGCTGTGAGCAATGCTGTGTAACTAAGCTCATACAGGAACCTCCTGTATGAGCGCTACCAATCTGTATAGCGGCGGGGGTGGTGGATGTCCGGCGCCATGCTGGATAAGCGCCGGATAATCACCCGCTCCCCGCTATACAGATTGGCAGCGTTCATACAGGAGACTGTAATAATGGATACTTTAATACTTGATGAATACAGCAAGTACTGGCAAAAGTAGTAGGTTGTCATCATCTTTTAAATGTGTTCCTGTGGGATGAAAAAGAAAGTCCAGATAGGGAACTCAAAGGGAATTAATGTGTAAAATATGTGGGCTGAAAAAAGACCCAATAAGACACTAACACATTCAATGCATAAAAAGTTCACAGAATAAATCTATTAAGCATTTCAGTAACTTCAGTGTTATAGATGGTGCAAGCTATTTGGCCAACAAGAGACAAAGGGGGTCTATGAGAGCTACATCAGGGCTCAAAGTGAGGGGGTATACGGGTGTATGCCATACCCTCACTTCTCCCACTGATTTAATTGAAAAACAATAAATCCCCATTCACTTCCATTATTTCTATATTGTCATACCACCACTTTTAAATGTCCATACCGCCACTTCTAAATTTCCACTTTGATCACTGAGCTACATCTGAAACCTATCTTATTCTGAAACCTTAATTATAGAGCAATCTCTGGCAATAATCTCTGAAACATATGTGGATGTGTTGTCTGGAGGATGATGATAGTGATGTAGGAATAAATGATGGAACTTTTGAAATTGTAGATTTGTCAAATGTTAATAATGTTATTTTCGAAGGCATCAATAATAATGATGCTTATGAAAATGTTTTCATTCATATCAAAGTCATGAGGAAGTTTTGCGAAAAACGCCAGTAAATACTGTCATGAGAACATGCATTGTCATGCCTGGTGAAATGACCAAAACAAGCAACTGACACAACTGACACATACAGTATGACAACATGTCAAGGCAACTGTTATTTCTGTCAGAGCTTTTTATTTTATCTCATTAACAGGTTTTGTATAATGCCATCAGAGTACCTCCTTTATTCTTCATCTTAATCAACACCTTCCACTTCACGGTTAAGGGAGCAGCCCAACTGCCAGTAATAGCATATCAGTGACTTTTCCAAATGCAACCCTTTCCATACTTTGTGAATGAGAATAATGATAAGGAAAATAAGCAATGTTAGCCAGAAGACCTTAGCAATGATAGCATTGCTGTTGTTAAATAAGCATCAGGCTAAATATATTACTTTTAAACAAACAAAACAAAACAAAACAAAACAAAAAAACAAAAAATAAATAAATAAATTAAAACAGATAATATTATTCCTATAAATAGTACAAGCAGCCGTCTGGGGAGTATTGTGCAGTTCTCCCAATATTAAAAATCAAGTAAAAAAAACTTGATTCCAAACCAACAAATATAAAACACTAGTAGACAGCGCTAATTTATAATAAAGTATACCATATAACCAAATGAAAAAATATATAAATGGTGGCATTAATGAACACTGACACTGGCATAAAGGTCAAATACCATATTTTATTCTAAACACTAAAACAACATCAATTAAATAAATAATACATTTTACAGAAACATATCATTTCTTTTTGATAATATTTTTTGGAATAATCATAATCAATAGATAAAAAATTATTTTTCCAAAAAATATTATCAAAAAGAAATTATATTTTTCTATAAAATGTATAAAATTGGAAGATTGTAAAAGAAATGCTTATAGAGTGGAATTTGATAAAATAAATAAATAAATAATAAAAAAACACAAAAGAAATATATCTGAAGCATGATTCGAATCAATAAACATATGGAATATGATAATGTATATATATAGGATTACAGATAAGAAGTAAGAAATATATTTCAAATGTCTAAAAGAATGTAAAGTCTGTATATTAACAATCAAAAACTAAAATAATGTTTTAAGAATTAGAGCATTAAAATAATAAGGTAGCAGAGATATAGGATGATAAGTAAAACTGATACTGGCATAGAAGTGATTAAATAACAAATTATGTATTCTATTTGAATATATCTATATTTTGAAATTGAATTTGTCTATAAGAAAGCATGAACACTGGCATTTAGGTAGATTTAATTACCCCCAAGGAAGTAATGAGGGACAAATTGCAACACCTGTTGAAGAACAAGATCTACACATATATATAAGCACAGCTATAGGAGACCAATATATTGCTTTGAAAAAGTCCCACGATCAGGATTAAATGCGTAAGCGGTGGTTAAACTTGGAGGACTTGAGACCACTACTAACTGACTATCTGCTCACGAGAGTATCACCAACTTGAGGCAACCCAGGGTTGGCCACCCAGGGCGCCTTTGTTTTATGCAGCACATCAACCAACGTATATCCTTTTCAGACTCGGAGACCTGGAAGCGGCTGTGCACATCAGTCATCCACCCGTTGTACGGGCAGAGGCAGCAACGCAGACACCAGCGAGAGCTGATATCTGCAAAAAGGAAAATTTGCTCCAGATATATAACTGCACCATCCTGGAAGCGGGTCCTGGGCAGCACTAACCATCTGTGCAAATTGCATACCGGAACCCATAGAGGACACCAGGGACACAGTAAAACTGATACCTTTAATTAAATAAAGGAATTTGTGGTTTATTGCTGATTCTTATCACCATACCACCTGTGAAATCAAACCACGTATTTCTGGAGGAACATATATTTCCTTTCAATAAGAAGTGACCATTTACTGTATGATGAGAATATTCCAACAACTATATACTTGATCAGTGCAGTAGTAGTGTGATTAATAATAGTCTCAGGGAGAAATCTCCAATTGTTTATTGAAGGAAGAAATTGATATAATAATTTTTAACCATTTTATTGTTGCTTTTTTCTATTTAATTGATGTTGTTTTAGTGTTTAGAATAAAACATGTTATTTGACCTTTATGCCAGTGTCAGTGTTCATTAATGCCACCATTTATATATTTTTTCATTTGGTTATATGGTATACTTTTATAAATTAGCGCTGTCTACTAGTTTTTTATAAATATATTACTTTATTGGGGACGCAACCAAAGCAAGAGTCACAAAAGCACCATTCTATCTATGCTGCTGATGTACTGCAATTATTAAAGCATTTACATGTCGTATTGTCCTGTTTTAATACATGCAAAGGATTGGTTGGAGGGCCTAGGACTCCATCTTTGTGAAATTAACATTTTCTTTTCAGCTTGAAATTTTATAACAGAAAAGTAAACACTCTTTGTTAAAGGTCAAATGTATTTATTTAGTAGAGCCTACCATGTTCTTCTTGGTGCATTTCTAATAGGATTGTGGCCACATTTTTCATTTGGTGGTTTGCAACCGCATCTCCTTTATACAGTAATAAAATATCCTTTATACAGTAATAAAATAAATTAATTATCTTGTATTATTTAGTGCATCCACAAGCAAGACTTAAGTGGTCGTACTATTCATAAACTCTTTCAGTATACAATGTAGTGCCCTACTCTTTCAAAATGTCAGCACCTGTACACACTATGCCCCCCCCCCCCCCCCCCCCCCCACACCCCCCCCCCCCCCCCCCCAGCAGCAACTGCAGCCATCCCAAAAGGAATGCTGTAAAGGCTTAAAATCCCTGATTGATTAGCAGCAGCTGCCACAGGGAGGACGTAATGTCTAGCTTCTAACTGAGGCTGCAAGTCCCTATAGAAGGTATATCATGTGGTATCTGTGTAATTTACACAGATATGACATAATAATTGTTGAATAAATAGAACTTTATGGGCTCCCATGAGAAAATATTGAAGGGGTCTTCACTTCTCACCTTAGGTCTCCATTTCAGAGTGGAAATGAGTAATGCTACACAAGGGGAGTAGTTAGAAGTTTTATTTTATGCCCAACAGCAGGACCGACAGTTGTAATGTGAAAATCTCTGCTCCCAAAGCATGTCCCATCTCCCCAAATTACTAAGAATTACAAAACCCCAATGTTATGTATCATAGGAGATGCAGCTGTCTTTCCAGATAGTCCTTTTTTTGAACATGATACAGTCGCCTGCCCTATTCGCAATAACTACAGGCTGTAGCAGTTGCAGCAGGTAAATTAGGTTTAGGCTGCGACAGGTATACATTAAAGGTGAAGGCTTAAGGGAAAGGTTAAGGATAGGTAGAAGAGTATGGATGGTTAGGGTTAGGCTGCGGTGCATGGAGGGTTAGGGTTAGGATGCGGTGCATGGGGAGTTAGGGTTAGGCTGCAGTGCATGGAGGGTTAGGGTTAGGCTGCTAGAAATAGAGGGCTAAGTTTCAAAAAGTCTGTTATTGGAATAACCTTAATAAATTTAGGGATGAATAAAGAACTTCATTATGGTGTATATAGTGTCATGTCTAATATTAGCTTAGCACTTTTTAGTGAAATAAAAGTAAATGTGGTTTGATCTCAGGGTACCAGTGAGCATTGGGGCTCTTAATTTGTCACACAGGGTGGTAGGAGACCTGGGGTCATCCTTGAATTGTGTTTCTGCTATGAAGCATGAAGTAGGGGCTTTAGTTAAGTGACAAAATGGAGGGTTCCGGCATGTGACATGGAAGGGGGGTCCTTCTATGATACGGCTGTGGTTTTATGCAAAAGACCATTGTGCAGCAACCTATTGTAGATTGCCAGCAATTGCTGGCGGCCTACATTGTAGAAAGCGACCTGGAGTCACGAAGAGTCATCCTAAAAAGGCTCACTTTAATATAGCTTTATATGATATAGTGTCCTATTATGAGGGATAATTTGAGCACAAGTAAGTATGATTAGAGATTTTTATTAAGGGGCATATAGAGCCCTATTATGGTGGATCATTTTAAATATTAAAGATATTTTTTATGGGGGCATACAGAGCTCTATTATGACAATGATTTGAGCACAATTAATGAGGAGTAAATATCTTTATTATGGGGCACATTTTCTGAAAATTATCCCGCATAACAGAAATCTATATATCTATTTATTTTATCTATTTATTTTATTTCTAATAGGTTTTTATAGAGCGCCATCAGATTACTTAGTGCCTTACAGAAAAATGTTCACATTCACACCAGACCCTGTTCCATTGGGGGTACTTTCTAAGTTCTATAACACATACATACACATACACACACTAGGGTTAAGTTTAGTCATCAGCCAATTAACCAGGACAGTGTGCACCAAGCCCCCTCCCATCCCCAGCTGCGGCCATTCTAAAGGGGACACTAAGCCCTTACTAAACTTCAGCCCTCTCCGCCCAATGAGCCAATGTTGTTGATGATCCAAGAGATCTTCATTCCTTTTACCTTTCTATTAAATTTCTGCTTTGTGCTTCTCTTTCCGTATTTCTTATTTATATATAATGAACAATTGCATTGGGCATCTTTGTTTGCCTGCCTTTAAAATTATTAGTCCTTACCAAATTGTTCTCAACTAAACATTTAATATAAGCACACTGGACCAGGTAGGTCCAGAATTAAAAATTTGGATGCTTTTCACACTTGCATGTGCACACATAAGGCTTATGGAACAGATCTTAAGTCTCAGTATCCATTCTGGAAGACTCTCTGGCGGTTGGCCAGAATGGGATAGGATTTGTATGGTGGGAGGTTTGCTAATTGTACAGTAAGGGCTTGGTTATGCTCTCACATACATTCCCCATATGATGAGGAGGGGATAGTGCAGAAATATTAACCTCTTCATGGACACATTTTAATTTTTAATATTTGTGATGTGTCCCAATTGAATAGATTTTAATATTGATTATAATGAATGATTTAGTTATAAATATATATAGGTTAAATAAGCAATGCAAAGGAGAAAATACAGCATTTCTTATTATATTCTTTAATTTATGCTGCAAAAAAAGGCATTCTGTTTTTACAGGGGATTACTGCTTGAAGATGATTTTAGGGATACACAGTATATGGTGTATAAATAATAATATAGTTAATAAATAATCATCTTCATCATCATAATAAATTTCTAAAAAAATAGAATTTTACAGAAGAAACTAAACATTGTGTACAACAAATTTCACAATTCTAAACTTCTGAACTATTGACGATACATGTCCTCATGTCCATGCATAAAAAGATTAAAAAATTTCCCTATTTGCGGACAATGTCCTGGTCACACTCTCCTTCCCTCACACTTCCCTCCCCTCACTTTACTCGATCCTCTCTCTCTACGGCTCCCTTTCTGGCTATAAAGTCAATCTCACCAAAACAGAAGCCCTCCCACTCCATATACAACCCTCCACAGTGGAACTACTGAAAGTAAACTATAATTTTAGTTGGCGAACCGAAAAAAATCAAGTACTTAGGAATCTATATCATCAAATCTTACCACACTTGATGGCAATCCATGTACATCTCTTGGTTGGGGCACATCGTGTCTATTAAAATGAATGGTTTGTCTCCCCTGCTCTACCTCTTCCAGACACTCCCTATATCAGTTCCGCGTAACACCTTAACTCAGATTCACAGGTGGCTTGTCCAGTTTATTTGGGGAATAAACCCCCACGATCGAGGTTCGTGAATTTACTAAGAACGACTCATAATGGGGGGCACGGTTTCCCAGATATATGGCTCTACTACCTGGCCTCCCACTTAGGACAGGCAGTCGCTTGGTTTCCTACAGCCTCGGGCCCCAGGTGGTTAGAATTAAAAGCATCAGTATGCGGAGTGTCATCACTAGACACTGTGTTGGGTTTACCCCCCATTAGACTCCCTGCTTCAATTGCCTCCCATCCTGTTGTTCGGTTCACCTGCTGTATTTGGGATGGATGTAGAACTCTTTTTGATATTACCTCCTATCCCTCCCCCATTACTCCGCTATGGGTGAATCCAGATTTCCCCACCTCCCCCAGGCTCCCCTCCTACGTTCTTTAGGATTTGGCAGTCTTCAAGTATTCGGGTGCTGAGAGACCTGTTGGTTAATGGATCCTGTGCTACCTTAGCAGCCTTGCAAAACTATTTTGGCCTCCGGGTTACAGGTTTCTTTGAAAATTTCCTATTATGCCACTTTGTTAACTCCCTCCCAAGTGGCTCTATTAGCAGGCAGCTAACTTTAGTGGAAGGTTTGGGTCTACAGCGTCCCCTAGCACAAAAAATGATTTCAACCCAGTACATGTTTATGCTTGGCCCCTTCACCTAAACACGAACTGGCTTGGGAGAGAGACTTGGGGGAGGCTCCGGAGGAGGACGCATGGGCCCTGATCCATAAAAGACTCCCTAGAGTTTCTCTATACATGCTAATACAGGAAAATATGTTCAAGTTCTACTGCAGGTGGTACTTGGCTCCTACACGCCTACGTCGCAGGTATGGCACTGCCTCATTAGCTTGCTGGAGGGGGTGCGGGGAGGAGAGCTCTTTTCTGCACATTTGGTGGAACTGCCCCAAAATTTAAAGATTCTGGTCCAAAGTGGCAACTATCATATCACAGGTTTTGAACATTGCTTTTTCTAAATGCCCTTGGTCCTTTCTCTTAGTTTTACCGATAGACGGGTTAGACAAGGACTCAGATAGACTACTGACACAAATACTAAATGTGGCCAGATGCCTCATAGCCAATCACTGGAGGGATCCGGCCCCACCAACCCCCACACAGCTACTTAATAAAGTATGGCATCTGGCATCAATGGAAAAGATGTCAGCATATCTGAATAATAGATCCCATATCTTCATGCCTGTCTGAGACCCCTGGTTCGCATTACATCACCCACCTCAAGTGCGTTTTCTGGCACATGGGCTTGCGGATATTTTTACCTAACTATGAATAAGTATCATACTCCACATAAGGACGACTGTCTGAACTATCATACACTCATACAACACATATACACTCATTTTTATTTTATTGTTATTTCTTCCTTACGTTTCCCTTTAACACATGGTTTTGAATGGTTATAGCATATATATATATATATATATATATATATATATATATATATATATGCTATAACCATTCAAAACCATGTGTTAAAGGGAAACGTAAGGAAGAAATAACAATAAAATAAAAATGAGTGTATATGTGTTGTATGAGTGTATGATAGTTCAGACAGTCGTCCTTATGTGGAGTATGATACTTATTCATAGTTAGGTAAAAATATCCGCAAGCCCATGTGCCAGAAAACGCACTTGAGGTGGGTGATGTAATGCGAACCAGGGGTCTCAGACAGGCATGAAGATATGGGATCTATTATTCAGATATGCTGACATCTTTTCCATTGATGCCAGATGCCATACTTTATTAAGTAGCTGTGTGGGGGTTGGTGGGGCCGGATCCCTCCAGTGATTGGCTATGAGGCATCTGGCCACATTTAGTATTTGTGTCAGTAGTCTATCTGAGTCCTTGTCTAACCCGTCTATCGGTAAAACTAAGAGAAAGGACCAAGGGCATTTAGAAAAAGCAATGTTCAAAACCTGTGATATGATAGTTGCCACTTTGGACCAGAATCTTTAAATTTTGGGGCAGTTCCACCAAATGTGCAGAAAAGAGCTCTCCTCCCCGCACCCCCTCCAGCAAGCTAATGAGGCAGTGCCATACCTGCGACGTAGGCGTGTAGGAGCCAAGTACCACCTGCAGTAGAACTTGAACATATTTTCCTGTATTAGCATGTATAGAGAAACTCTAGGGAGTCTTTTATGGATCAGGGCCCATGCGTCCTCCTCCGGAGCCTCCCCCAAGTCTCTCTCCCAAGCCAGTTCGTGTTTAGGTGAAGGGGCCAAGCATAAACATGTACTGGGTTGAAATCATTTTTTGTGCTAGGGGACGCTGTAGACCCAAACCTTCCACTAAAGTTAGCTGCCTGCTAATAGAGCCACTTGGGAGGGAGTTAACAAAGTGGCATAATAGGAAATTTTCAAAGAAACCTGTAACCCGGAGGCCAAAATAGTTTTGCAAGGCTGCTAAGGTAGCACAGGATCCATTAACCAACAGGTCTCTCAGCACCCGAATACTTGAAGACTGCCAAATCCTAAAGAACGTAGGAGGGGAGCCTGGGGGAGGTGGGGAAATCTGGATTCACCCATAGCGGAGTAATGGGGGAGGGATAGGAGGTAATATCAAAAAGAGTTCTACATCCATCCCAAATACAGCAGGTGAACCGAACAACAGGATGGGAGGCAATTGAAGCAGGGAGTCTAATGGGGGGTAAACCCAACACAGTGTCTAGTGATGACACTCCGCATACTGATGCTTTTAATTCTAACCACCTGGGGCCCGAGGCTGTAGGAAACCAAGCGACTGCCTGTCCTAAGTGGGAGGCCAGGTAGTAGAGCGTCCATACGCTCCTGTGCGAGCGTAGCGCCCCTTCCTTACGCCAGCCGAAGTAAGGGTAGCCTTCAGCCGGCGTAAGGAAGGGGCCATACGCCCGCACAGGGGGAATGTCAGGGTAAGTAAACACCGATACGCTGTGCTTTAGTAAGCACAGCGCATCGGCATAGGTCTGGATCAGGCCCGTTGCCTCAATTCTGATTCTAATCCTACATTTCCACCTGTTTTAAGTGTACTCTTAGGGCCAGATTTACTAAGCTGCGTGTTTGGAAAAGTGGAGATGTTGCCCTAACCAATTAGATTCTAGCTGACATTCTGCAGTATGTAATAGGAAAGTGAGAGCTAGAATCTGATTGATTGCTATGAGCAACATCTCCACTTTTCAAAACCCGCAGCTTAGTAAATCTGGCCCTTAAACTTTAGATCAGTCCTAAAGAGAGGGGGTGCTAACTGAATGATGTTTAAAAACCACAAGGAAAGTTAGAGCTGGGTGGAAAAGGGAAACTGGAAACACATAAGAGAAGCAGTGCTGGTTATGGGCCGTATTCAGACTTCCGTTTGCAAACACGTTCGCAAATATATGCACGCACGTAGCAAGGAACCCCCACCAAAACCCCAGTCACTCCCCTTGCTAATTCGTGCTCACGTAGACTTACACCACCATAGACCACCTCTATCTTTCCGTCTGCAGTCCTGTGCATATGTGTCCTCCGTGCGTGCGTATCATGATAATCGCACCCACTTTCCTTCATATAAATGCATCACCCCGCCCATTTTCACTCAAATTCTCCTGTGCGTATATTTGCGTTGCATATCCGGACGTATGTGTATCCGTGCGTACCATACGTTCGTCCGTAAGGCACTTCAGCGCGTATAGTCTATGTCAACTACGTACAAAAAGTTTCTACGCATGCGCAGTTGAAACGTACCTAAAAATACGCACAGGAGTCGCCGTAAAAACGGAAGTCTGAATATGGCCCTGTATATTTATAGAGAACACAGGACAGTCAGAGCAATCTCTCTTCTATGGTATAATCCAATAATAAATAAAATAAAGTATATAAACAGGCTTATAACAGTACATTCTCTAAACAGTATAGTATGTGCTACTAGGAAATTAGCTAAACATATATCCAAATTGATATGTTCAGTCATTTATACATAGGAAACAGGTTAAAACTGTGGACACTGATAAAAGGAGAGCAAGAATTTTCTTTTAAGTGTCAGTTTTGACACTAATTCAGACCCTCCCTTTCTCTAGTAATGAATTATCCCCTGTACATTTTCAATTACTCTAAGCACAGTTCTCTCCAACTGCCTATTCTTACAGTTCTCTGTATCATTTTCTTTCTATGTAACCTGCTTCCACAATGTTCCCATCTATTCACTCTCCATCAGATTTCCTGTACAGTCCCCTCTCCCCCTTCTTGTTCCTTCTCACAGTTATCTCCAGATGACTATTCGCACTCTTTTCTCCAAATCCAAAGCCCACTGTTCTTTCTAAATCTTTCTCTTTACAATTTCCTTACATTATTCTCACCAGCTAATTCTCCCCCGTGTTTTTTTTTACTCCAAGGGCTACATTTACTAAAGTTGTGTTTGGCAAATACAGTGCCAAACTGTAACCCTAACCCAAAAAATAGCTGGATTTACTAAAGCCAGCTCAACATAAAATCACCAGAAATTATGCCTATTCTAAAGTACCATTTTTAACATCGCCATGGTGATTTAGAAAAGGCAGAGGATACAAATCTCTCTATTTACTAAACAGCTGTAAACTTGCCGGTAAAAATTAAATACATAATTTAACCTCTTGCTAAAATAGACCTTTGTAATCATAAAATCCATTGTGCTGTATGCCACAATGTTAACTCCAGATCCCTCTCCCTTCTGTTCACTCTTAACTGTTCTCTATATTCCCTTACCCTCTACTGTTCTCTCCAACTCTTCTAGACTCTTTACTCCAGCACCCTCCCCACTAGTTTCTCCAGCTACCTCTCCACACTATTCTCTCCAGACCACTCTGCCCACTGTTCTCTACAACTCATTGTTTTCTTAAGCCTCTTCTACCCAACAGTGTTGGAAGAAAGACCTTTCACTGTCCTTGAAAGCCAGTAATACAGATATGCCTACATAAATTAGAGCTGGCCTTTCAGACATACAGTCTCATAGGTATTTCCAATTTGAATGATCCAATATGTATGACAATAACATTCTTGTTCTGACATATCTGGGGAATCCAAAGCACCCACTGAATCTGTTACTGGTATTGTTGTAGTGTTAAAATTACCTGTGTCACTACTCGGAGGTTAATTAATTTTGAACCCTGGTTAGTCCATTTTAAACAAATCAATGCCTAACCCTCAAGTACTCCAAAAGCCACTAAAGTCCAGTAAAATTGCTCAATTTTTTTGTGATGCTGTCACAAAACCCAGGACCTACCTTGTCAAGAGCCACCTGTCAGCAGCTCTCTCCAGACTTGCCTGCTCTCTGGTTCCAAGGAGGTGCCACTCTCAGTTGTGACAGCCCCCTGTGCTGTGTCCATTGCATGTACATCCTCAGTTTTCCGGCGCCAAACACCGCTGGAGGAAATCAAACTTTGGGTAAAAGGAGAAATTGGGCAATTTTACTGGACTTTAGTGGCTTAGGCATTGATTTGTTTAAAATTTACTACCCAGGGTTTAAAATTAATTAACCTTTGAGTAGTGACACCGTTAATTTTCCAGAACAGAACAACTTGGTCTCTCAAGGTGCTTGGTTGCAATAGTTCTGCGTTGCTATTGTTCTTTTGTTGATTCGGTTCAAGTCCATGTGCTGTTCTAGTCCAGTCTATGCTCTGCTCTAGCTCAAGTCCTGATCCAGCTCATGCCTTGTCTAGAGGTAGTAGTGGGATAAGAGAGAGGATGTTAGGGGATGAAAAAACTGCACACACAGGATTTGAAAAAATAGAATCAGAGGTGCTCCCTTAGTACTGGAAATAGTAAGGTACAGGGAAATAAAAGTTAATTTAGGAACTTATTTGAGTAGGCAGCAAAAGTGTCCTTTGACACCAAAGATTTATTTTCATCTTTTGAGCACTATTTTTCTTTGTTTTTCACATCAGATTTTAATTAAATGTGGGAATATGGTTGTCAGACAATTTTAACATATACCTAATAAAAGTTATATTTTACCTATTATGTGCCCTGAGTGTGCCTCTTGACTAAACGTACTTGTTTTTTTTTCCCTGTACCTAACATGCCTTGTCTAGTCCTGATCCAGTCCAGGTCAAGTCCAGTCCAGTCCTGGTCCAGTCCAGGTCAAGTCAAGTCAAGTCCAGTCCAGTCCTGGTCCAGGTTCAGTCCAGATCAAGTCAAATCAAGTCCAGTTCTGGTCCAGTCCAGGCCAAGTCAAGTCCAGTTCAGTCCTGGTCCAGTCCACCAGTCCAGGTCAAATCAAGTTCAATCCAGTCCTGTTCCTGTCCAGGTCAAGTTTGCCATGTTCAACTCTAATCCTGGTAATGTCCAGTTCAGACAAGCTTGCTATGCTCAACTCCAGTCCTGGTCAAGTCCAGTCCAAGTCAAGCCAACCTTGCCCAGTCCAGTTAAGTCTTCCTTGTCCAGTCCAGTCAAGCCTGTCTTGTCAAGTCCACTCAAGCCTGCCTTGTCCAGTCCAATCCAGCCTGCATTGTCCACCCAAGTCAAGTCTTGTCTTGTATTGTTAAACCCTTTGCCCACTATCACATGATCAAGTCTAGCATAAGGCCTTCCATCCTCTGCTATCTCGCTGAACCACTATCACGTTCCCAGGAGCCCAGAGTGGATACCCTACCGAGTCAGTCCGTGACAGATGCCTTTTGTTGCCAAGATGGGAGCACATAGTCCTATACACTTTAAAATAATTGCACATCTCCACAGAGTTCCTCATTGACCAAAGGGTAATTTTTGGGACAATATCTAGCATTACCGTTATTGTTATAAATGTTAATATTTCTGAAAAAGGAAAATTCAACATATCCAAAATATTTTATATTAATGGTCATTAATAAAGCCTACTAGTGAATCTTAATCAGTTTGTGCGCATGCATAGTCATGCTCACTACACTTACTACGTAGTCCTTAGGCATGTATATTGACTACGTAAGGTCTTTAAAGACTGCACATAGTTTTTAGGTAATAGGAGGCATGCCACTGCAGCCTCTGTGGGAAGTAAGGAGAAGTGGGTTGGGGGAGGGATGTAGATTATCCAGTGAGGGAGGGCTGCCGATTCTCTGTGCGTATTTTCCCTGCTTATGAGGGAAAATATGCAGTTAGTTAAGGTTGAATATAGCACTCATAAGGACCATTAGGAACCTAAAAACAAGGGTGGGTCCAGGAAAGGAAACTGGAGAAGTAGGTGCGGATACCTACAGATCACTGTTCTTTCCAAAGCCCACAATATGCAGTTAGTTAAGGTTGAATATAGCACTCATAAGGACCATTAGGAACCTAAAAACAAGGGTGGGTCCAGGAAAGGAAACTGGAGAAGTAGGTGCGGATACCTACAGATCACACACTTGTGAATCCAGTCCAAAGAGGCTAAATATTTTTTGTGATAAAAATAAATATAACACAATTGTGATTCTAAGGTCTAGGGACCCTTTTTTTTTTCAAAAGCCTGTTCTACAGGCTTCGTTTCCGACACATCTTCACTATTAGTATAGATAAAAGCAGCAGAAAACAATATATAGGTAATACATATATCTAAAAGGATACATCCCTGCATACAAAGAATACAATTAACAAGCACTTACTTAAGTCTGCATCCAGCCCAATATGCCAACATCTCACCTTATCTTTTTAGAAGAAATTTAATGGAGAGTGAATTTAACTGATTGATCATTTAGATTTATTAATTAATAATGTGACATAATTCAAATAAAGCTTATTATTACCTTAAAGTTAAAGAACTAATATAAGACACATTCATATGTTATCTAAAGATATATTCATAACTTAATAATATTATTTATTTTGCTTTAATTCAAATCATCAGTATTTCAGGTTTCTGTTGCATCAATAAACATTTGTAATGTTCTTTTTTTATGGGAATCAACACGCTCAAGCTCAGAGTCTAACCAAAATCCAAGTGTTCACTAGGGCCCCTGATGGTGGGAACAGATTGTGGCTCCAGGTAGTAGTTCCTTAGTGCCATTAGTGTTGGAGTGATTAAAATATAGATAGAATTTCCTATGAGAAATCCAATGGACATACAAAGAACACGAAAGAGAGTTAGTGACCCTCAGAATCAGAGGTATGTCTTGGATCATTGTCAGTCCCTGCTTAGAAACTCTGCTTTCTGAAATTGGGACATCCGAAAGTTCCTTTTCAGATGTCCCTATTTCGAATAATGCAGAGTTTCTATTTTTCTAATTTTAGAATGGGTGAGTATGCTGTTCGGCATACTTCATCCATTCACCTTCAGAAACTGATTTCCCTCCACCGCACCTCCGCCGCTGGTATTGCTGGACCAAGGGACAGGTGGGTAAACTATCTGTGTGGTGTAGGGTCATGCAGTAGGGGAGGGAGGGTTAGGGTCAGGCTGCGGGAGATGGAGGGTTAGGGTCAGGCTGCAGGTGAGAGAGAGTTAGGGTCAGGCTGCGGGAGATGGTGGGCTAGGGTCAGGCTGCAAGTAAGGGAGGGTTAGGGTCAGGCTGCCAGGAAAGGAGGGTTAGGGTAGTTAGAGGGGAGTGTTAGGGTAAGAATTAGGGAAAGGAGTGGGAAAATATTTTAACTCACTTTTAGAAGCACAGAGCTTCCAGTGCTCCATGGATCGACTGCTATTCCTCATGTTTCGCAAATCAGCTGTTCGGATCGGAGCCCCCACATCCGCCCCGGAGAACTTCCCAGAAAACTCATAATAGATACAGGCGGAATAATAATGGGAAAAACACCACATGGAAAGATACAGTACAATGTGGTAACCATACAGGTAAGTACACTGAAGGTATGAGCAGAGTTAAAGTACAACATGGAATTAGGACCATCTAGTGAATAGCATAAAAGGTGCCCATACAAACAAGGAATGTAAGGTAAGGAAAGGTAGTTAGCAAAGGCAGGGAGAGAACAGGTAAGGAACACGACAAGGTAAGGCTAAATACAGACATGAGAGGGACAAGTCAGGAATAAATGAGACAAGACAAAATATTATACAGCTAAGGCAAAGTACAAAGTCTTACAATACCACAAGTGCTGGAAATATATAGAATATACTCTACCTGGCAGAGAGCAATTGCTGGGACTACTGACAGTGACTTGCACCCGAAAGCCTGAACAAGCAAAGGTGACCTGGCTGCAGCTTGTAATACTTAACTTATAAAAGATCCTATTGAAGAAATACAATATATACAATATATTTTTTAAAATGTCTATACAGTATGTACCGGTAATTTGTAAAACCCACATAACAGTCATTCTCTGGCTAAAAAGTAATACAAAGTTCTTTTGGGTATGTAAAGTTGAGTACTTTCTTATTGTAAGAAAACTAGTTCTATTATAAAAAAAGATGTCAAAATTAACATATTAGATAATTAGATATATTTATTATACTATAAGATATTAGTGACAAATCAAACACCTTTTCTTTGTAGATTTAATATGAATTCAATGACTGTGATATGTGATATGTGTGCTCATGTTGTTTGGTATCTATTCTCTCCAGCTGGTAAATATATTTCATTTTCTGACCCTTGCTCAGACACCAGAAGCCTTGCCATCTGTTCCTAAACTCACTGCAATCATGTATGATGTATTTTCATATAGTGTGACTGGTAAAGGTTTTGACTGAAAATAGAGGTATCATAAATATGTCAAAATGTATTTAAGTCATTATGGGAAATAATGGTCAATATCTTTAACGATCACTGAAGTGATGTTCTATTATAAATAATGTGCACAATAAATAACAAATTCTTTGCATATAGCATGATATAACCTTGAATGCCACTTCCTGCTATAATCTATTGTCCTTTATTTAGTCCATTCTATGGACTGGATTCACACATGCTCATTAGACTACGGGCTATTCAAGGATGCACTTCCGTGCATCCTATAGCCCACTCTGACTAGCACGTAAGGTGCTACTCAGAGTAATATGCGGATGTGCAAGACACATCAGACTTGTTAAAAACTAGTCGGAGCCTTAACAATTTTTTTGTTTTTAAAGTTGAAAAAACCCCTTCCCCCGCCTGCCCCGCCGCAGCAACCTATGTAAAAAATAAATAAATAAAGTCCCGGCCGACAGGACATACTCTCGGTAGTAGAACTACAGACGCAAGCATACCCATAAATGACAAGGCATGCTAGCACTTGTAGAACTACTATCGGCAGAATGCCCTGTTACAAAACCCTACACATGGCCACTTAGTTAAAAAAAATACATACAGTGCCCGCTCCCTAAAAAAACAATACCACCAGTGCCCCTAAATAAATCAAAATCAATACCACCAGTGCCCCTAAATAAATAAAAATCAATACCACCAGTGCCCCTCAGTACAAAAAAATCAATACCACCAGTGCCCCTCAGTACAAAAAAAACAATACCACCAGTGCCCCTCAGTACAAAAAAACAATACCACCAGTGCCCCTCAATAAATAAAGAATAATGCCACCAGTGCCCATCAATACAAAAAAAACAATACCACCAGTGCCCCTCAATAAATAAAGAATAATACCACCAGTGCCCCTCAATACTAAAAAAAAAACAATACCACCAGTGCCCCTCAATAAATAAAGAAAAATGCCATCAGTGCCCCTCAATACTAAAAAAATACCACCAGTGCCCCTCAATAAATAAAGAATAATGCCACCAGTGCCCAGCAATAAATAAAATATATATTTACCGAGCACCTTGATAGATTCTACCAAAGCACTCTCTGCTATTGCAGTTGTGGCCTGCTCAGTGCCCTGGCTCCTTGAGAACCTGCATGGCACCAAGGTTCCTATCTGCATCCCTGCCACAAGAAAACCCTGAAATGCAGCAGGTGTCATACCCCATTACCCCGTGTGAGCATTGGAGACCTACCCAGCGGCAGTCAAGCTAGTACCATAAGTGCACAGGAGGGCAAGGAAACCTCTGGACCAGACAAGTGTGGGTATCTGTTGTGCTTGATGAGTTACGCCTGAATAGTGCTCTGCTTACCCAATGCTGGTGACATGAGGTCAGTCGCCTAGCCACCCCTCACCTGTGAAGTGCCTGGCACAGCTTGATTAGATAGATATGGGGCACAGACAGTTAATGAGAAGAAAGCCAAGAATAACAAAAGAGGGTCATAAGTTTGATTCCCAGACAAAGCCTTCTCTGTGTGGAGTTTGCATGTTCTCTCGGTGTCTGTGTGGGTTTCTTCTGGGTGCTCCAGTTTCCTAACACATTCCCAAAAACATGCCAGTAGGTTAATTGGTAGCTATCAAAATTACCCTAGTGTATGTGTGTGGCTCCATTGGGATGAGCAAGTGATAAGTGTTCTCTGTATAATAGCTAAGTTATCTGCCATCATATTCTATGATTTACTTCAACCCCTCCCTTAAACACATAAAAGGCAAACGGCGGAGTACTCATCCATACACCAGTCAACACGCACACCTTACCGAAATAAATACACGGACACATATGGCTGCGTTTAAAAAATGGGAACATGGTTTATTTACTAAATCAATTGGGCCGAATTGGTATGACAACTAAATACCTGTGTCATCCAACAATGAATGGTGGCCCAAGTAGCAGTTGGAGAGGGTTCAGCTCTTACTTAACCTAATCTAAACTTACTTATCTAAATTAACCTATACAAAATATAAACCATGGCGCTTTGAGCAAATCGGTCATACCCACCGAACCCAATCATAATGCACACCCCGGAACCTGGAAGGTGGCATACCTACTGGACCCGCCCGTTAAGGACCGGACTCCTCGCACTCCTGGGTTGGTACTCAATATATATATATATATATATATATCCTCTGCCAGCGTGTGAAATTTGCAAGGTCTCACGATGGAAATTGGGATTTCACACGCAGCGTAATTGGCAGTCGAAAGAGATTAAGTACCTGGGCATACAAATTCCTACAAATATCTCTGACATATTTGAATATAATGTCCCTCCTCTATTTCTTCATTTATCCGTTTTGGTTAAATCTTGGGTAAACTATGAAATCTAATGGCTGGGACGGGTAGCGGCATATAAAATGATGTTTCTCCCAAAGCTGATATATTTGTTCCGAACTATTCCATATCAATGACCCCAATCTTATCTATCTAAATGTCAATCTCTTATGTCCTCCTTTATTTGGACAAATTACCTAAAATAGCCCACTCCAAGATATTACCTAAACAATTAGGAGGGATAGCTCTACCTCATCTAATTAAATATCAAGAAGCAAACATACTTGCTCAACTACAGGACTGGGCTTTCAGTTCTTACCCTAAACCTTGGTCTGACCTGGAAAAAGTAATGTATGCCGAATATCTCCTTGAGGATACTATTTTGACCCCTAAGACTCATCACCCCCCAGGCCCCCTAACGTTATCATCTTCACGTGATTCTTTAACCCTCTGTGACCGTGTCCTTTCCCTTGTCTTAAAGGAAGTCTTAATTCTCCCCACTAACAATCTCTCCATTATTGCTATTTCCAAGCTGATACCTTGTTGGTCAGCGAAACTCTGGAGGGAAAAAAGGTATTTTAACCCTCTCTGACATTATGTTGGGAAATGCTTTATTAACATTTTCTACCATCCAGGGAAAATATGGTATCCCCACCTCAGACTTTTATAAATATTTGCAGTTGAACCATTGGATCAACTCTTGTTCTAAGTCAACCACCACCAGAACCATTATCTTCTAGACTTCTAGCCTGTGGGCAGTAAAAGAACGGTTTCCTTTGGTACCAGCAACCGATTCAACCGCGCGGACACGTTAAATTCAAAACTCAGTTGGCATGGAAGTCTGACCTTTGCACTACTTTATCGGTAGATAACTGGAGTAAAAATTTTAACACCACTCATAGAATGTCCAAGTGCATCAGCCACGCTGAAATGCATATAACATTTTTAAATAGGATGTACCTTACTCCGGATAAACTGCATCGGATCTGGCCCACACAATCCAAATTCTATTGGAGAGGATGTAATTGCATAGGGGATATCTTCCACATTTTCTGTAGTTGTCCTACTATACGACAACTCTGGAAGGCTATATTTATTAGCTAACAAGGTTTTACACCTTGAATTGAACCCCTCCCAAGAGGTAACCCTACTACATCTGTACCCGATAGCGGCCCCCTCCCATAGTCGTTATATTTTAGGTCATATTCTGATAGCCACTCGGGTGGCCATCGCCCAAAACTGGAAATCTCCTGACCCCCCCCCCTCATTAGCTAAAGTTATTTCCAAAATCCATTATAGCTTTTGATACAAACAGAAGGTACACCATACTCCTCATCTACTTCCTCTCCCATCATTAAATGGTATGCATGGTGTGAATATGAAGCAACAGTTGAGGGAGCCTCATTGATTCCAAATTGATACAGATCCCATGCTGTTTAGCCTCAATTAATAAGTACAGCATGTACAAAATCTTGTAAGTTCTGAGCTTTTGATGTCCTTCCAGTATAGTAGCTTTTATGGTTTCACTGTGTAAATGCTATATGCTGATGTTCCATGTCCCCGATATTTTTTCGATGCATTGTTATCTTTATGCTGTACCCCCCCTGAAAAATGCAAAAAATTTCAATAAAAATTATAGAAACTGCCTTTTCCGAAATAGAGACCGCTGCAATTTAATTTTCGTCTGTCTCTTTTTAGAAAAAAACACTACTTTGAAAGAATAATTGTGAATGGGTAAGTATGCCAATCGGCATACTTACCCATTCATTCACTTGGAAACGCCACCGCAGACCTGTCATACCTACCAGACAGGCAAGTAGGACTCTATATGGAGTCTTAGGGTTAAGCAGGTAGGGGAGTCTTAGGGTTAAGCTACAAGGAGAAGAGGGTCGGGGTTAAGGTAATGGAAGGGGAGGGTTAGGGTAAGGATTAGAATAAGGTTTAGGGTAGGATAAATACTCACTATTCAGCATAGAAATTTAGTTCTACGGTGGATCGATTGCTTCTCCTTCTCGAGGCAGAATCAATCGATTTGGCAGCTACATTGCAACTGCATGGTATGAAACAGTTCTTTCGAAAAAAGGGTGGTTCGTAACGCCAACCTATACCCAAATATAAATATTATAACAGATTTAACTTTGTTCAATCTTATTTAAAGTTGGAAAGCACTGGTGGGAACTACTAAAAGGAATGACAGCTCTCATCTGTTCTGGAATACCAATTGTAAGCAATGGTACAATAAGAAACTTGCATGTGCACAACCTTCTTATGGTGCCGTAAGGGTCAGCATACGTGACTAACATTAGTACGCCAGCTCTTACGAAAAGTGGTCTTCCTCCCCATTACGCATGTTGTATCTCCGTATTGAAGGCGGAGATAGACATGCTTATGAGGGGACGGGGCGGAGCAAGCCCCGTTACGATCAGGTATGCGGCCTTAAGGCCGTGTACGTGATGCTAAAAGTTAAGGTAGCAATCTGGACACATCAGTGTCCAGATTTACTAACGAGAGAAGGGAGTGCAGGCACCCGTAGGTATGGATCCGGCCCTATATCTTAACACACCCTATATCTTAACACACTTATTTCTTTTGAGCTTTGTCTTCTTTAAAAAACAGAATACCATGGAACGATAACCAATTTCTATGGCATGACAGCTGTTTTATATGTGCTTTCAAACTTGCTACTTTTCATCAAAAAGAGACCCCAATATAAACGGATCCATTAAAACGAAATTTTCATACCTTACTCCACAACACACAGTATTATCTTAAGGAATGAAAGCTGATTTTTAGGTCAAAGCAAAAAAAAAAAAAAAAAAAGTCAATTAAATCGCCTATTTTTCACAAAAGAGAATATATAAAACAGCTGTCATTCCATAGAAAACAGAAGTAATTCCACAAGGTGTACCGTATTTTGTGGGAAACGCATTTCAGAGAATGCAAAGGATTGAGCGTGGTGAAAAAAAACAAATTTTTGTGTAAAAAAAAAAAAAAAAAAAAAAAAAGTCAATTAAATCGCCTATTTTTCACAAAAGAGAATATATAAAACAGCTGTCATTCCATAGAAAACAGAAGTAATTCCACAAGGTGTACCGTATTTTGTGGGAAACGCATTTCAGAGAATGCAAAGGATTGAGCGTGGTGATTTAGGGTAAGTGTAAGAATTAGTCGTCTTTTTGTGAAAAATAGCTGATTTTATTGCCTTTTTTTGCTGACATGATATAAAACTGCTGTGGACACATAGAATTCAGCAGTCATTCCATAAGATATAGTGTGTGATATAGTGATATTGAGGTTCCAGGGTGTTCATCGTCCCACTGCAAGCCATGAATTTGTGCCCTCCTGTTTAGCATTCCATTACAAGCACCTTAATACTACCATGGTTAATTAAATAGACAATAAGAGCACTGGTCAGTTCTATGACTCAAACAAAATTGAACACAAAACTTATAAAAATACAAAAAAAGTATTAAACCCAACAATTACAAAATAAAATATATTGGTATAATGCAATCAAATAGAAAAGACCAGATATGTAAAAACTTGCACTGCTATAAAGGTCAAAATCAGCTGATAATACAAAAGTGTTGTACCTAAGTTGAAATTCTTTTGAGGAGAACAAGGAATCCGATATATTAAGCAACTGATCATTGATCATTAATAGCTGTTAAGAAACAAATGAATGTTCTTATAATATATCCGTGAATTATTGCTCCCATACCAGGGTTAATAGCCAACAAATGTCCTACTTTTAGTACAAAAAGGGAATTTTTTCTGTTATAATATTAAACTGAAGTATAACAAAAGCATATTAACATTTCATAAATTGTACAACATCGGACCAGTTTCCGTATGTGCAGGAGACTATCTGTCAGACAGAGAGAGGGGGAGTGAACGTTCCTGTCACTCCTCTCTCTCTCGTGCCTGTCTTAAGTAAAGCGTGTGGATCAGCAGTCCGTACGAGCACTGATCCGTACCAGTGTTGGATACCAATCCCACACTGTACAATTAGCATGCTTCCCCCCACCCACTTTAGCGGGCGGAGGTGAAGCACAGCCCATTTCCTAGAAAATAGCATTGTACGGAACTAAGTTCTGTATGATGCTAGATATGCTAGTGTTAAGGTAGTAACAACTACCCTCCAGTCAAACCATGCCATTTACACACCTTGCATGCGTAAGTGGCATAACATTCATAACTCTGGATATGGTCCATAGTCTATAGTAAGGCACTTGATTAAGAACAATAAAAGACAACCTCCAAAACTTGCTAGTTCAAAAGAAATTGAATCCAAGTCTTAATAGTAGGCAATAGCAACAAATGTCAGTAAAAGATTAAAGCAAAATGGACAGATATTATTTACCAGTTCTACTAGGATATTTAATCACGAAGACGCCGTACTGCGTGCCAAAGTGTGGCGGCTTTTCCTCTGCTAATGGTATATGCTTTTCCCAGCTCACCTCTCTGCTGCAGTAGTGCCAGAAATAGTTGTCTCAGGATCTTAGTTGGTTTTCAAAGTCCAATGAACAATCAGGTAAAGGTAAAAGATCTCTTCAAAGGATAGGTGTCTTTCAATGGAACATTAATCCAGTCTTTGCAAAATTGTAGTTGTCCTAATGCGCCTTGATGCGTTTCAAAGTACGGTTACCGCAGACTAATCAGTTAGCCTGGAGGACGCAAATGGGTTATTGGGAGTAACTCTGGATCCGGTCCTAAGTGTGCAGTGTGCGTTGTACGACACTTGCTGGGAGACAGTGGTTAAAGGATGACACTTGCAAGGCTATGCTATCTTTCTACTGTGGTTACAAGAATTATTTTAGCCTTTAATGAAGCATACATGGAAGTGATTCCTACATCTGTGTTTACCAGAATACTATTGTGTTGTATGGTTGTCACTAGTGTGCAGCCTGAATTGTATGGCGGTCACTATGATGAAGTCTCTTATTATATGGCAGTAACAAAAATGTCTTTATTGTATAGCAGTCAGTAATTGTATTTATGGTCGGGACTATTTGATAATTTATAAAAGACCGACAATGATCTGTAAAAAGCCCCTATCTAAAACTAATTACAACAAAAAAAGGTCTAAAGCGCTAGAATCCAGTTGGGTACTCTGCCTAAAGACCCAAAACAAACTAAAAAAAGACAATAGGAGTACTGATCAGCGTGACACTAACATACCTACCACTGTACAGAACTTAGTTCTGTACAATGCAATTTCAGTAGAAATGGCCTGTGCTTCCCCTCCACCGGCCAAAGCATTTAAATGACACAGTAAGGGATGAATTAGATATGTTTGAGCATATCCGCAGTTGGACGGATCTGCTCGCGTGCCTTAAGGTTGCCCTGTGGCGGCGTAAGTCACACAATTATCCGCACAAGAGAGAAGAGTGACAGGGGGCGTTCACTCCTATCTTTCCCGTGGATGGAAAGAGCCCCCGCACATCCAATACCTAGTGACTGCCATATATAACAAACTACAACGTAGTGAGCCCCATACAAAACTACAAACCAGCAACTGTCATACAACACACCCTGCATCCTAGTGACTGCCATAAAAAACAGGCTGCAATCTACCGATCCCCTTGCAATACATACTGCATCCCAATGACCACCATATAATACAACTAGCATTCTTGTAACTACAATGCAATAAAAAAGGAATCCTAGTGAAATATCCACACACCATTAAATGCACTTTCTAGCCTCCTGGAGAACTTTTATTTATTTTTGTTTTAAAAAGTATTTTTGAACATTTGAAAAATTAAGCCTTTTAAAGCACTGTAATACAATACAATCTTATTCTGATTTACGGATTCTGATAAGCTTTAGTTATTGCAACATACAATTTTTTACATTTATAAATACTACATTGAATCTATGTAGTCTATGTAAGCTTTTTTATTTTTAATTAATTTAACCTGGCATGTACTGGTAGTTGAAGCAGGATATATTTTATGAATATAGACAATCTTGTATGTTATTAATACATTATACCCTGCCTCACCCTCTGAAATATATACACACACATGTTATGGTAGGTGTAGCCGGAGAAGGGTAGTCTTAATACAGTAAATAAGACTACCTTTCTCCGGCTACACCTACTATAACGTGTGTGTGTGTGTGTGTGTGTGTGTGTGTGTGTGTGTGTGTGTATATTTCAGAGGGCGAGGCAGGGTATAATGTATTGATTACATACAAGATTGTCTGTATTAATAAAATATATCCTGATATATATATATTTATTTATTTTTATTTATTTTTTTTTATATATATTTTTTTTTCCATAGACAAAAAAACCTTGCGGTTTCACATGTCTGATTAAAGTTTCCTACAGTGACACCAAATTTTGAGACATTTGAAACGTCTGACACTCAAACTCCAAAAAGCAATGAAATTCCGACATTAAGGCTGGAGCCTTAATGGACGTGTTCCTTAAGCTATACAGACATGGTATACCATCACATCCTGTTGTTCGCTGCAGATTCAGCACAAAGCCTCTGTGCAATTGTAAAGTATTGTTTTTCTTTTGTATTTATATTTTAATACTTTAGTGTTTTTGGTTTCTGTGCATTAGGTGAAGCTTGTAGCATAATATATTTATTGTTGCTGTTTGGTGTCATTTTTCTGGGTAAGGTTTAAAAGGTAGTTTTTTGTTTTTTTTTATTCTTGTAGTTAATTAGCCAGCTGTGGTAATTGCTTGGGCTGTGGTAATTGATTAGGTCATTGGGTGTTATATAAAGGTGGTGTAGTTTGAACCTGCCAAGGTCTAACCTGCCTGAATTTTATAGCCTGGATTTCTAAGCATTGGTTTTCAAAGCATATTGGAGTTGTAGCTGGAGTTCATCACAATATCATTACTATTTGCTCTTTTTTCCACAGGTAACCTCAAGTGAGTGGGCCTAGTTTAACAAAGCCTCTGTGCAATTGTAAAGTATTGTTTTTCTTTTGTATTTATATTTTAATACTTTAGTGTTTTTGGTTTCTGTGCATTAGGTGAAGCTTGTAGCATAATATATTTATTGTTGCTGTTTGGTGTCATTTTTCTGGGTAAGGTTTAAAAGGTAGTTTTTTGTTTTTTTTTATTCTTGTAGTTAATTAGCCAGCTGTGGTAATTGCTTGGGCTGTGGTAATTGATTAGGTCATTGGGTGTTATATAAAGGTGCTGTAGTTTGAACCTGCCAAGGTCTAACCTGCCTGAATTTTATAGCCTGGATTTCTAAGCATTGGTTTTCAAAGCATATTGGAGTTGTAGCTGGAGTTCATCACAATATCATTACTATTTGCTCTTTTTTCCACAGGTAACCTCAAGTGAGTGGGCCTAGTTTAACAAAGCCTCTGTGCAATTGTAAAGTATTGTTTTTCTTTTGTATTTATATTTTAATACTTTAGTGTTTTTGGTTTCTGTGCATTAGGTGAAGCTTGTAGCATAATATATTTATTGTTGCTGTTTGGTGTCATTTTTCTGGGTAAGGTTTAAAAGGTAGTTTTTTGTTTTTTTTATTCTTGTAGTTAATTAGCCAGCTGTGGTAATTGCTTGGGCTATGGTAATTAATTAGGTCATTGGGTGTTATATAAAGTTGGTGTAGTTTGAACCTGCCAAGGTCTAACCTGCCTGAATTTCATAGCCTGGATTTCTGAGCATTGGTTTTCAAAGCATATTGGAGTTGTAACTGGAGTTCATCACAATATCATTACTATTTGCTCTTTTTTCCACAGGTAACCTCAAGTGAGTGGGCCTAGTTTAACAAAGCCTCTGTGCAATTGTAAAGTATTGTTTTTCTTTTGTATTTCTCCACCAGTTGAGTGATCTCCTGACTTTCGATGACAATACTATTTTTTGCATCTAGTACAGTGGCGCCGGAAGTCTCGCCCCCGCTATCGCGAGACTTCCGGCGCGACCCGGAAGTCCCTGGCGCCATTGCCGCTGCGGTCCCCTCGTGAAAGCGAAGGGGGGCCGC
This sequence comes from Limnodynastes dumerilii, assembly GCA_011038615.1. Classification (NCBI taxonomy): domain Eukaryota; kingdom Metazoa; phylum Chordata; class Amphibia; order Anura; family Limnodynastidae; genus Limnodynastes; species Limnodynastes dumerilii. The sequence continues at coordinate 62,714 of WWET01000858.1, read as the reverse complement.
CCGCTGCCTCGCTGGACGCCGCGCTGCCATAGCTCCTATGCGCGCCGCGTGGAGAGGCTGATTGCTGGACTCTGGCTGCTGCACCACAACCTCCTACCCCTCTAACCAGCGGTAAAGAGAAGGACCAGAACACACAGACAGGAGAAAAGAGGTAACAAGCAGGATCTATAGAACTACCGAGCAAAGGATAGAAAAGGAAAGGGAAAAGAGACAGACAGAGACAGTAACAGTTAACGGAATTAACGTTGTGATACTTATCCCCCGAAAATCTGCAGGAAAAGACACCTAGCCCCTCCCCTACATCCTCTTATATTCCTAACCTAACCACTCCCCTTTTACCTAACCCCCCAATCCCCAACAATAACAAACTACTTCACTAAGTTCCTCCCCTATCCTAACCACTCACCCCCCTTAATTAACCCCTTACTTACCTGCTGCATGGATGAGTCCCCAGCCTGCCTTTTATCATCGTTCTGCCCTATGGGGCTTCACTCCTTTTTAATATAGTGATGTATTAATCTAGTTATGGGCTATTCATTATAACTCTCTAAACTTAAGAAAAAGAAACTTTAAGAAAAGTTGTATTGACATATGGTAAGAAGAAATATAAAGAGCACATTTTGCTGGAAGCAAATACAACAGTTGCATATTTTGGTTTCTTTTTCTTGCTACACACGCAGAAGCATGTAATTATTTTCTGGCAACACTTTCCTTGAAAGCTAGACAACTTGTTTTTGGCACAAAATGTATATCAGCTGGTCTGACATGCTTTTCATTTAGCATGTGAAAACATGTGGGAACAATATCTTGGCATTTAAACTTTATATAACTGAGGATGATTCTAATACAATATTGTCAAAAATAATGGCAACAAACCACTGACACTGGTTTATTTAAATTAAGTAACTGAAGCTTATATATGTGGCACAAGTTAACTTAATTATTTGATTCCACTTAATGTCTACTTACTTTCTCTCTCTTCCATATATATTCCTTACTTTTCATTTTTAAACTGACTGGATCACCTATTCCTGGAGGAAGTCAAAATGAGAGTACACACTTCAGGGCTTAACTTCAGGTTAAGATTCAGCCTTCAGTTTCTTTATATTTAGAAAATAAGTTTTTTAAATGTGTGTCCTTAAACTTGTAAAAATTACAATAAATCAACAGAGGCATATTGGGCATGGTCTAATCAGAAAGATCATAAAATGAAATTTTTGTGTGCCTTTGTGCAGGCGCCACACTTCCAGCATTATTAACATTTCCAAACCATCTTTCATGTGTGGAAGCTTTAGAAATCTTCAGAAATTCACCAGTAGCTTTAGAAATCCAACAGGACATTTAGATATGTCCTGATGGAACCGTTCACCATGCTTATAACTGACTGCCCCAAGATTGGCTGGAACCCAGTCCAGGGGCCACATTTACTAAAGTCGAGTTTATAAAAATCACCAGCGTTTGCTTTTTTTTACTGGCGATTTTGAAATCTCAGATTTACTGAAGGTGATTTGCCTCTTAAATCGCCAGAGATGAGTTGTTTTCAAATTCGCCATTGTTGAGCTATCTCTAGCGATTTTTCTCATTCATGAGATACAAATCTCAGATTTACTAAGGGGTGCGTTTCAAACTCGCTGTAGAATGGGTAAAAAAATCGAAAATAGATAAATAAAGGTGATTGTGATTGTGATAGTGATTCCCTTGAAATCGGCACTCACATTGTTAAAAAAACACAATTCATTTAAAAATGTATAAAAAACCCTTAAAAATAATTAAAACGCCTGCCGGCATGCTATTAACACTTAGCATGCTGCATCATATAGTACTAGAAGGCGCAGTACATATTCGTACATATTCAAAAACAAACCTTGCCCAGATACATATAAATAAATAATTACTGCCCCGATAGATATGATTAAATAATTACTGCCCCGATACATATACATAAAGAATTACTGCCCCGATCCCTATAATTAAATAAATGCTGCCTCATACATAGAAAGCTTTAAATGCTGGCCTGATCCATATAAATAATTAAATAAATGCTGCCCCATACATAGAAGGCTTTAAATGCTAGCCCAACCCCTATAATTAATTAAATAAATGCTGCCCCATACATAGTATGATGTAAATGCTGCCCCGATGCCTATAAATACTTAAATAAATGCTGGTCCATACATAGTATGATTTAAATGCTGCCCCGATGCCTATAAATACTTAAATAAATGCTGCCCAATAAATAGTATAGTGTTAAAGCTGCTCCTTACATATAAATAATTAAATGATGCCCCTTACATATAAATAACACATGCCCCGGTACGTATAAAATATATATTCCTTGCTTCCTCCATCATTTAAAAAAAATTATCATGTTCCCCCTAACCATTCTAATTTTCAAATTAATGTCCCCAAAAACATATGTAAAAATAATAATTATTGTTCATACTTACAGGTAAGTAGTTCTCTCTTTGTTCAGGTGACAGGGCTGAATCCGGCCCAGGATCCTCTTGATGCTCTTGATTGGAGACCAGTCTGGCTTTTTCCTGATGCATATCATTGCAGGGCCCATATTTATAATCTCTGACGCAAAGAATTTGCTGTTACCTATGTACTTAAATGTCTGTAATGCTATTTTTGTGGCTCATCCTTTTTCTAGTTAATCTTTGGAGGCTTACATCACTGTTATACTGAAGAAGGTGAGGGATCTTGCCCAATGTCCAAGCTATTGCCCTATCTCTCTCCTCGATGTAGACCTTAAACTCTTTGTGAAACTACTGGAAAACAGACTAACCAGCCTGCTGCCCAGCAATGTCCACTTTGATTAAGTAAACTTTGTTGAGGGGAGGAAAGCGAGGGACAACACTATCAAGGTGTTAGACCCTATGCACCATGCGGGCGCACCCACTATCCTTCTGTAAACAGATGCCAAAAAGGCCTTCGACAGAGTGGATTGGAGTTTTATAATGGGTTTCCTAACTCACTTGGGTATAGGCCCTATATGTTTCCAAAGGATCTTAGCACTATACTGTACCCATCAGCCAGAGTCAGGGTTAATGGCTCCTTCTCCGATCCAGTCTCTATCTTTAATGGCAGCATACAGGGCAGCCCACTTTCCCCCTAATTTTTGTTTTGTGTATTGAGACGTTGGTGCTTTCAATTAGGGCCAACCTGGATATATTAGGTATCAAAGTAGGACCAACTGAACATAAATTGACAATTTTTGCTGATGATGTCTTAGCAACCCTTACAAATGCCCTTGTATCACTCCTAAATATCATACAGGAATTCCAAAATTTGGAGCCCTCTCCAATTTTAAAATAGACTTCTTGAACTCCACCACTCTTAATCTTAACAGCCTTCCCCCCTCACTATGTGGAAAAGCCTGAAACCATACACACTCCCCTTCCTTTGGCACCATACACACCTTAAGTACTTAGGAATCACCTAGACAAGAGACTCCCTGTTATTGGATGTTAACTTTATCCCTCTATCTAAAATTAAAACAGAACTCCAGGACTGGTCCAGCAACTGGCTCGTTTACATAATCCTATGCCAATTTTATAGACTAAGACTTTAAAGATGCCATTATATTGTTAGACTATGTTAAAGTTTTTTAAAAAAATGTATTTACTTAATTTTGTTAACAAACACCATTACATTTACTTATATTTAAAAGTGTTGGTTTATGTTGTTTTTATTTTTTAAACGCCCATTTTAATTGTTTTATGAAAGTCTCTATAGGTAGTTGATCATTGTGGGCCATATTCAGAGAACCGTTTTTTTATGTACGCAATTATACGCACAGCCAGAGCAAGGAAACACCCACCAACAACCCTGACACTCCACTCTCCCGGTCGAACTGTTGGGGACTTAAGAGTCCCTAGACCACTCTGATCTTTACTTATGGGTGTATATGTGCTGCGTCCCTGCGATTTTTTTATAACCACGCCTCTATGCATTCATTTAAATGCCTCCCCCACCCACTTTTATGTAAATTTTCCTATGCATCGGATTTACGTGCGTATGTCCCCAAATGCGATTCACATGTATGTCCGTTAGGCACTTACATGCGTATAGTCTACGTAATGTATGTAAATAAAGTCACTACGCATGCGCAGTTGATCTGATCCTAAATAACGCATTCAACTACCCTCAAAAAGGGATCTCTAAATACAGCCCTGTATTTCTAACTTCATTCAGTATGTGTTTATGTGTATTGTAAAGTATGATTATTCTCATTTCAAGTTGTATTTTTAATGGTTACTTTTGTTTACATATGTTAATGAGAGTATGTGCTGTTTTTAGAAAAAAAATCTTTCATTTTCCAAAGCCTAATCAGTGCGTTTAGTTATTTATCTTCAAATCATAAGCGATTTTAAGCACCTAAATGCACGACTGATTCACAGCTAATAAAGTCAGCACATATCTAATTATACGTAGGAAAGACTTACATCCTTACATAGCACTCCCGAAACAGGGGAAGTGGTTAACCGGGTTCTTTATTTTCTCTGAATCTGTATTGCGGATTTTTCGTGTGCATATATTTAGGTAAGTTCACAATTTTACTCTTAAGTGTGAATATGGTCCCTTAGCTTTATCCCCCTGACTTGGTTTCGTGAGTTGCAAAATATATTAAGTGAATTCATTTGGATTGGGCACCATCCACGTCTGAAATGAGATGTTTTATCACGACGAAAAGAAAAAGGTGGGCTTCAACTGCCACACTTCCCTACTTACTACAAAACCACCCTTCTAAATAGAGTCTTGGACTGGACATGGGGAACTAAATCCAAACAATGGATTCAAATTGAGGAACACCATGTTGGGTTCTCAGTCGCTTTCGTGCTGTGGGTGTCACAGCATTCTCTGACCCCACACCCTACCATTAACTCCCCTTTTCTGTGTTGGAAGAAGTCAGTAACTTCCCGCTCAAACATGACCCAGGTGCATAATCCAAGTACTTGGATTCAAATCTTTCAGCGCACTATGAGTAGTTCAATCAGTATCAAGGTTGAAGAGACCATCTACAAGTTCCTCTCCAGATGGTACAGGTGCCTTGATATCCTGGACTGAATTATCCCAACCTACCTTAATCAATGCTGGTGATGTCAAAAGGGACCAAATGCCATCTTCAAAGGCAAGGAAATCTATAGAGCCACTATGCCTCTGCCTGAAGAACATACTTTAGTGTGAGAAAGAGAATACAGCCTTTTAATCTGTAGCCCAAAAGATCTGTTTGCCCTTTAGATAGCGTTAAATTTCAGACAAAGGGCTGTATTCACAGATACGTTTTTGCATACTGTTGCGTTCATATTTTTAGGAGCGGATTAACAGTGCATGTGTAGTAACTCTTTCCACACAAATTACGTAGTATTTACGCACATAAGTACTTTAGGCACGGACTTGTGAATCGCACTTAGGGACATACGTACGGAGAGGCGTGGTTTTCTTCCGTACGTTAAAAGTTACATGAAAGTGGGCAAGGGGAGGCATGTAAATGGTCATTTGAGGGCGCAGTTAGATAGGCACGTACGGAAGTAACATATGCGTGTAAGTACACTTAATAGTAGATAAGGGTGGCTTATGGAGGTGTAAGTCACTGAAAACCCATCTGGGCGAGGGGAGGGTGATGGGTGTTTCCTTGCTACGTGCATGCGTAAAAACGTGCACGTAGTAAATACGGATCTGTGAATCCGATCCAAAGTCATTGAGCTCTCCCTTGGTTTCTAATTGTTGTCTATGGAAGGAGAGGACACTCAAGACCTTGCTCATGACCATGCTCTGTGGGCTCCATTTCTCATTCATTTTTTTCTATAAGTTTGAACTTTTCTGGATGCTTTGGCATTCACCACAGACACAGGTCTTATGGTGAATGATAAATCCCGGTATGTCACAGTGTGCTTTGATTTGGAGTTAATGTCCAGAATGTAACACTCTGTTAAGTGGTTTTTGGGTTCTCTCCCTGTCAATTACCTTTTAACCAGCCTGTAAAGAACCTGACACAAGTGAGACAGCAAACTTAAAAGAGTAAAGGTCATAAACTTTGCAACCAAATAAAGCTAATAGCACTGTTTCATGAGTGGTTTTAAACAAAATGTCTGTCATTTTAAGTTTGATACGACGAGCGTACGTTCGCATTCGCCCGTCGTTGCGAATTTTCGTAGCGCTGGATCAGGCCCCAAGAGTCTGGACAGTTAACATAACTTCTAGGCATTGTGCCATGTGGCAGATAAACATAGTGGAACCACATTCATGGTTCCATCAGCAGACGAAATGAATAATCCATACAGTAGCTTGTCACATAATTCTGCTATCTTGTGCGCTGTACACTGAAACCTGTGGACCAACCCATAAATCTATGACCATTCATGATGTCATCAGAGAGTATATGTTTATAAAAACATAGAGGAGCCTTGTGACAAAATCATTGTCTACCAATGTTACTGCTCACAGCAAGAAGTGACCCAATAAACGGGCCAATTTTCCACTGTCCAAATATATGGAACATACTGTCAGTAGATGGATAAGTCTTCAAAAAGTTCATATATAAGGACCTTATTCATACTTAAGAATGCGATAGGTTCCTAAATATACACAACTAATACCAATGAAACTTCCACGCCACACCCCCCAGTTTTTAGGATCTTATGTGACTTACGAGTGCCATAGGGCATCCTTAACTGTAGTTTCGCATTTCAATGCATAGGGCGTCTATTAAGGATCGCAAGTGCATAACCGCACCTTCGTTGCATGATTTAAATGCCTCCCTCCACCCACCCATTTCTGCGTATCGTCCTATTTACTTATTCAAAGAACGCCCATTTCTGCGTATGTTACTACGAACCTACAGATTTTAAGTTCGTAGTGTATAAGCACGGAATTTGCGATCATAAGTCCAACGCAAATAGCGTATAAAAGTTACTATTGCATTCGTTCTTAAAGATACGCACCTAAAATCGGAAGCATTCTAAAGTGTGAATCAGGTCCCTAGTATCTAATGCAGTAGGTATAGAAATTTTCATCAATAAATTGCATCAACACTTAAGTATATTCTTTCACAACCACAGCACTACCGCAATTGGCATGAGTAGCGCTTGGTGTGTTTCATAAGACAAGTGATGCCGACTCTAACAAGCTGAAGTATAGTCTGTGAAAAGGTAGATCTCACCACTTTTAGGAGGTCCTGGGGAATCACCTTAGATGTTACAATGGCATAACAATTTTGTCTCCCACCATTTAACCTCACCTTTACTTCGTATGATGCAATACTGGAGCGCTCTACTTATTAGAATGTGGTAGAGTGTGCACCCACCAGCCTGGTCCTATGGCGGAGATACATCGATGATGTAATTTTTAGATGGGATGGATCAGAATCTGAGCTAAAAGATTTTGAGATCTATCTGAACACTAACGATAGAAATCTTAGATTTGAATTCTCTATTAGCACTGAGTCGGTTACCTTTCTTGATCTAGAAATTTATCATAAAGATAACAAACTTCTAACTAAAACATTTTTAAAAAAAGTTGATGCCAATAACTATGTAATGCCCAATAGTTGTCCTATCCTATCCACCTTGGACAAAAAATATTCCAAAAGGGCAATTCCGTTGAATAAGAAAAAATTGTACGAAATTAGAATCCTTTGTCTCACAAGCAGAAACTCTCACAAAGAGGTTTATTGATAGGGGGATATTATAGGGATATCAGTGAAATGGCCATCAATGAGGTTAAAGATTTTGAACAGATGGATCTAATTTCAAATACCAATAGTAATAAAAGAAAAGACTCAAAACAATTAGTGGTCCCTTTTATCACTGAATTTAATGATGACCACAGATCCACCTTGGACAAAAAATATTCCAAAAGGGCAATTCTGTTGAATAAGAAAAAATTGTACGGAATAAGAATCCTTTGTCTGAATTTAATGATGACCACAGATCTGTGAGAGAAGTTTTTAAAAATCATTGGCACCTTTTATTGATGGATCCAGAATTAAAAAACATCCTTCCGACTAAACCACAATTAATATTCCGCAAAGGCCCAGATATCAAAAAACAGTTTGCTCCCACAGTATCTCGACAGTTAGAACCCAGCAGATCTTTTGAGACTGAACTCTGCGGGTTCTATCCTTGCGCTACATGTAAAGCATGCAAATACTGCACAAAAAGAAAAGAATTTAGGAGTAATCAAACAAAGAAAAATTATCAAATCAAAAGCACCATCAATTGTAATACCAGCTATGTGATTTACCTCCTGGAGTGCCCATGTGGCCTCCAGTATGTAGGTAACACCTCAAGACCTTTCAAAACTAGATTGAGGGAACATATTCTCAACATCACTAAAGGGGTTGTGAACCATAGTGTCCCCCAACATTTTTTGAAAGCTCATAACTGCAACCCTTTGGGGCTCAAGGCCACAGTAATAGAATCTATAACCATTGATATCAGAGGAAGGGCAGGAGTAAATGTCTCTCCCAAAGAGAGACCTTCTGGATTTTTGAATTAAAGACCATGAATCCAGATGGTCTCAATATTGATATTGATATTGATATTGATCTGATAGCATTTTTATGAGCACTTTTATGGGTTGTATACTTGGCCTACTATATATGGATTTTAGGAATATTAATATCTAAATTTTAGTAAAGTATTTTTATATATATACATTTTTATGTGTATATATATATATATTATTTTTAGTATGCTATGTTTGATTGACATGCATATATTTACTACTTTTCTTAACTCACAAATATATATTTTTATAAATTTTCCATAAATTATTTTGTATTTACACTTGTAAAAAATGTTTTACTTGAAAAAAGCTGCTAAGGGTCTGTTTTTATAGAAAACCCTTGTTTTTGTATCCTTTTTTTCACATATGCTTTGTCATAAATATTTGTGCACTATCATAGCTGCTTCCCCAATCATGAACTTTGTTGCTACTCTGTGCTAATGGACTTTGTCATATTTTTATTGTTTCATTAATTGTGTTATTTCTATTATTATTCTTTATTTTTTATTTTTTTGTGATTTTTTATTTGTTATTTATTCAGTCATATGTATGAATGGACCAAATATTTATACAAGACTGACAGTTACTAGTATCAAAAGGATTTATTGGACACAAATATATATATTTATTTTTTAGAGTGAGCTCTAATTATGTATGTATAGCTCAAACACTGTTCTCTTTAGGACCCAACGATTCCTAGGTTGTATGCCCTATAAATATGCCTTCTGGTTTTTATTTGCTTAATTGTAATTTTGCTCTTGATGAAGCTGTCAGTGGACTGCGAAACGCGTTGAGTTGGACTTCTATCTGTACACAGATCACAGATTACTCTAAGAACTTTAGTGCTCAAGCTTTGGGTACAGTACGAGGAACACGTGCCTGTACCATCTGTTCCTTAGCTGCTACTTCTGCTCCGCTATCTGTAAGGATTCCGGTGATCTGGTACCCCTTTGCAATATTTTATTTAAACATATCTAAAAACGATTGTACATGCCGCTGGACCGCATTGGGATTGTGTTTTGAGTGCATACAGTGGAGCCTGGAAGCTCCTATCTCTGGTGAGCAGCATTCCACACACACATGGACAGTATATAATTACCCCTGGATGCGGCACCATTATTTATTTATTTTTTTTCTATACAGGTACACATATATTGAAGATCTTCCCTGGACTTCTGAATATTGCTATTTGAAAACAGCCTCACATCACTCTCTTTGTATTAGGTAAACGTACTGGTGTTACTGCATTGGACATCAATTGTTCAGTTCATTCAGGGTGGTTCTAAGTGGTAAATAGGTTGGCTAAAATAAAATTAAGATCAAAGAACTGCCTGACACGTTTCTTTTTACAAATGGAGATTTCTTAGAGGTTAAAGCTTTTACTACTAGAACGCCATTTAAAGCCCTGCATCCATTAATTAATCACCACTTGGTTCAAATCAAACACACTGTAATCACTTAACCTCCGATGTTCTAAAGGGCTTTTTTCAGGGTATATAAAGTGGATTACTAATTAATAACATATTTAATACAAATTTGGCTGCTGCAATTAATAACATATTTAATACAAATTTGGCTGCTGCACAGTAAAAAAAAACCTGTTAATATAAGTGACTTTTTCATCTTCCCATGTACATTTGGTTACCTAAGGATGTAATGACCTTGTCTGAGGTTTGAACCTATCAAAAACAAAGCAAGCAGCCCTTTTAGGTTCAGGATTGGAAGGGTGGTATCTCCACCACAAGAAAACAAAAGGATGTTTTTTAGATATAAGCATAGCGGGTTAAAGCATTGATTTTCCCATGATGATGGATTTTTATTTTTTGCTTCTTCTAAAGTTAGTTAATAGCCGTGTTTCTTCACAATAGAAATCTTTCCATCAATACCACTAGCTCATGTTGCTGATATGAAAATAACATAGGAGAGCTTGAAACGCCTGCTGGATAAAAGAATAAAAATGGAATGAAGAATACAAATGGAATGTCTGTAGTGACATTGCTCTTTTGCTTGGATTGCAATTTTGTTTCACAAAGTACTATTGTTTTCTTTGTGAGTGGCAAAGCAGAGACTAGAAAAATAAAAGTTCTCAGAAGCAGTGGCCAACGGGAACATAAGGTAAGAAGGATGTTGCCAGTACACAACTTGGTGATTTAGAAAAGTACAATATATCTACCTCAACTTCATATAAAACTTGGGGGCTGATTCAGAGATGCACTTACACCTCTTTTTAGGTGCAAGTATACAGCTTGGCTAAACCATTTTTCAAAGTAAAAGGGGTGTTAATTAATTTAAAATCCTTTGCATGAAGGGAAAATACATTATATTTACACATAGAACTAAAATGATGCATAGCTTTATGTTTATTCTATAAAATCGAGTTGAGCTAAGAAACTTCACCTCCTAATTTTAATTCTAGTTTTACAATTTAAATCTGCCTCCCCTTGCAATTCAACATGGTATTGTTCAGGTCTACACTTGCACCTAAAAAAAGGTGGAAGTGCAACTCTGAATCAGCCCCTTGGTCACATTAACAACTTTAATAATATAAGGCATCAAAATGAACTTGAATTTATACCAAAGAAGCTATCTTTGTAGGACATCAAAGAAAAGAAATGATTTAGTGTGAGAGCTTCGATGGTCTGTTGAATCAGGTTGAAAAAGTTGCATGGGAGTCTTTCAAAAGTATTAGTCAGAACAACTACTAGGAAATAGTGAACAATCTTTTAAAATCTTACAAGATTGTGGTTTGTAACATGTTGTTGAAAAAACATTTTTATTATTCTCAGCAAAACTTGGAGTGGTCAGTGATAACCATGGGAAACAGTTCCACAAGGATATTCCATAGTGGAAAAGCAGTATCAGGTCAAGTGAAGTACAAGTATGTTTGCTAAATATTGTGGGACCCATAAAAGGGATGCACCTGAGGCAAAATGCAGAAGAAAATCCTATACGTCTGCATTTTAAGTGTGTTAATCGTTTACTATGTATTGAGTATATGTATTGTTAATAAGCATAATGTTGTAAATTTTAATTGGGAATCATTTAAAATCCTTACATGATATAGACATACTAAAATAATGTTTGAGTTCAGCACAGAAAATATACAGATTGTCCTATAATTCTTATATAATTTATCTTATGACAAAGGGTAAAAACATTCTATTGAAAGTAGCAGTAAATGCTCCAATACTATCATTATGTATTATATATTTAAAGTGGTGACTGTTGAATTTATTGCTCAGTATTACAAGAAGTTTGCAGACATGCTGGTGGCTAGTGTCTGAATCTAGGATTAGCGATGTCATTCTGATAAAAAAATGAAATCAAATAAATGATTTAAAATATGATAAAAGCTACCTAGTCTAACTACACAATGGATGAAACTCCATAACCTGAAATGGACAAAAGGACTGCTTAGAAAACTTTTAAGTCGGTTAAATAAGTGTGGTTAATACATGGTGGACAAAGTCAGATATTTTTATTTATCTAATTACTGTTAATGTGGTCAAAATGTTGGCTATATCAATATGTGTAGCAGAGTGCTGTGCATTTCTGATCTAGGGGCTGATTCAGAGTTGCACTTCCACCATTTTTTAGGTGCAAGTATAGACCTGAGCAATACCATGTTGAACTGCAAGGGGAGGCAGCTTTAAATATTAAAACCAGAAATAAAATTAGGAGGTGAAGTTTCTTAGCTCAACTCTATTTTATAGAATAAACATAAAACTATGCAGTATTTTAGTTCTATGTGTAAAAATAATGTATTTTCCCTGCATGCAATTTTTTTTTAATTAATTAACACCCCTTACTTTGAAAAATGGTTTAGCCTGTACACTTCCACCTAAAAAAAGGTGTAAAGCTGGCCATACACTACAACGATTATCGGTCCCAGCAGGGGGTGGGCCGATAAACGGGACGATTTCCCACAATGGAAATGTCCTGTTATCGGCACCATACACCTCCTTTGCTGGGACCGATAATCCTAGCAAAAGAGGGGAGGGGGGAGGCAGCGCTCTCTATGGCGCTGCTGCAGAGCCATGTGCAAAGCTGCTCTGACATGCTTAAAATATTACCTTCAAGGCTGTCAGAGCAGCATAGTGCATAGATCTGCAGCAGCATCTATTGCAGGGAATAGCACAGAGAGGGACCAGCCATACCCGCACTGTGTAAAGCGCGGATTCGGCAGATCCCTATCTGTACTACTCCCTGCAATAGACACTGCTTTGAAGGTAGACTTCTAAGCTGTCAGAGCAGCTTTGCACATGGCTCTGCAGCAGTGCCATAGAGAGTGCTGCCCCCCCCCTCTTCTGCTAGGATTATCTGTCCCCGCAGAGGAGGTGTATGGTGCCAATAACAGGACATTTTCCTAGCGGGAAATCGTCCCGTTTATCGGCCCACCCTCTACTGAGACCGATAATCGTCCTAGTGTATGGCCAGCTTAAGGGTAAATCAGGTGTAAGTGTACAGCTCGGCTAAACCATTTTGCAAAGTAAGGGGAGCTAATTTATCTTAAATCTTTTACTTGCAGGGAAAATATGTTACTTTTTCACACTAAACTCAAATACTGCATAGCTTTGTGTTTAATCTATGAATCAGAGTGGAGCTAAGAAATGTCATCTCTTAAATATAATTTTGCAAGTGTAAGTGCAACTTTGAATCAGCCCCAGGGGTAATAAACAGGTGTATTAAAGTCAGGAGTAATAAACAAGTGCACTAAAGGCCAGGGTAATCTATACTGCAGCAAATGAACATTGCCCTAGCATACTGCTAATTAAGCAGTAGCCAACTGGTACATAAAAAAAAAAGTCATATGAATTAAGAGGACAATAGGATGGGAAATAGACCCCTGGTTATTCTTACCCATGAACTGAAAAAGATAAAACATGAAGTGATGGTGTTCTTTGTACTAAATACTATAAACCCATGTTTTAGGAAAACAATAAAGCTGCACAGTATTCAAACTTTTGGGTTTTAATTCACTATTCTGTCTTGTGGTAAAGGTGCACTAGGGATGACACTAGATGGCTCCTGTCCATTGCAAAGGACATTTGCCATTTTATTATG
>WWET01000858.1:26941-40966 GCA_011038615.1 Limnodynastes dumerilii | reverse complement strand
AGCTTATAGCCCCTTCCTTACGCCGGCTGAAGTTAGGGTATCCTTCAGCCGGCGTAAGGAAGGGGCCATACGCCCGCACAGGGGGAGTGCCAAGTGAACTGAACGCCGATACGTTGTGCTTTAGTAAGCACAGTGCATCGGCGTATCTCTGGATCAGGCCCATTATCACTGGTGAAGCACCGGAGAATCTATTTACAATAACACTGGAGCTCCCTCTGGACTCAGCCGGCGTAAGGAAGGGGCCATACGCCCGCACAGGGGGAGTGCCAGGGTAAGTGAACGCCGATACGTTGTGCTTTAGTAAGCACAGTGCATCGGCGTAGCTCTGGATCAGGCCCATTATCACTGGTGAAGCACCGGAGAATCTATTTACAATAACACTGGAGTGCCTCTCCCTCTGGACTTTGCATTAACCTATAAATTGATCTGAGCAACTTCCATTTAGTGTATTTTGTTAGAGATTGAAACATTTATCAGTTGTTATTTAAAACCTCAGAGTAATTGCACAAAGACTCAAAATAAACAGCCCTTAATGTATATTTATAGTAAAGATTTTAAAGAAGTTGAAATATTTGCAAGCTACCATAAGATTACCTATCATTCACCACCTGTATCACTGTATAAAGCACATGTAATTTTGTTTATATATTTGCTTAGAAAAAGAAAAAAAAGAAACCCTGCAAACAGAATGATTCATTTTCTTATCAGTGGGTCCTGTTATTTAAAAGCCCCACTGAGTGTAATAAATACTAAAACATTTAAATGCAAGGGTCAAAATAATCTAGCTAAAAAATTAAATATGACACTCTGTGGTACAATTTATGTCTATTAAAATTAAAGGTGACAGTTATGGGAGAAGCAATTTTTCCCCTTCAACATATTTGCTGTAATTGCAGCCCAAGGAAGTTCAAAATCATTCATCAATTTATTTACTGGAAGGAAGTTTCTCTCTTGAAGAATAGAAGAGTTACTTTAGAAATTAACTCCTAGGTTTCTAAATGTGAATATGTGTAATACATAAGATACATGATACTGAAAAAAACAAACTATTATTAAAGGACTAAAGTAAATGGAGGTGTTTAGGAGGAAACTTACATACAAAAAAGATTTTGATAGGGCTCAGGCATTTAGTCACTTTAAAAGTGTGTTTAGTTGAGTTTTGGAATTTAGTCTTTTTAGGGGATAATCAGAAAATCAAAGCTTTCATTAATATGATTTCTTTGTTATGCAGACACCAGGTAGTGTGTTTTCAGTGAAAACAGGGTTGATCGGAGTATGAAATAAAATTAACTTTTGTCCCCCTGATATTTATTAATGTAACAACAAGAGATGAAGATATTAATTTAGTAATGACTTAGGGCCAGATTTACTAAGCTGCGGGTTTGGTAAAGTGGTGATTTTGCCCATAGCAGCCAATCAGATTCTAGCTGACATTCTCTAGTATGTAACAGGAAATTGAGAGCTGGAATCTGATTGGTTGCTATGGGCAGCATCTCCACTTTTCCAAACCCGCAGCTTAGTAAATCTGGCCCTTAGAGGGCATTGATCACAGTTTAAGACACAAAGTGAAAGACATTAAAACAGCTCTCCTCACCACAGCAGCTGATTTCAACAGACATGGGTATACACCTCAAATACCATTACACTCCAGTGTCCATATATACATTGAAAATACAGTTAGACAGAATATGTGTCTGAGAGAAATCTAAGCGCCAGGCCTTTGAGTCCCTTTCAACAGTAAATTGATGTCTTATTGCTCAGTTGATAGATGTGTTCAATTCTTATTGTAGATGTACATTTAAATCCTCCAACATATGTCACTGACGTGTTTCAAGCGCAATAGATTCTTTTTTAAATTGTGTCTATTGCACTCGAAGTGCGTCGGTGGTAACAGGTGAAAACTAGGTTAACTTCTCTGATCGATCCCTACTGGTCTCCTTTCCTCATAGCAGTACGCTGTATAAAGGGCCCTTTGAGTCGGTGCTGCTACTTATGCTGATTATTACAGCTGTGGGGATAGGTTGCGGGTCGGGAGTACAAAGCTACCTTTCTAATGGAACATTTATTTTACATTTTTTATGGGAAATAAAAAATTTTTTGATCTTGCATAATAAGGGGTCTATTTACAATCTTTATTTTCATGCAATAATGAGCATTTTCACATGAAAATGGGCATTATCGCATGAAATTGAAGGTTTTATATTTACAAACAATGGATCGCCATGGAAAATAGCAGTTTGCATGGCGATCCATTTAAATATTGGGGCTCTCTGCTGGTCCGTTCTTTTCAGAGCAGGCCGGCGGTTCCTAATATTTATTAAATGCTGGAGCAGAGTTTTACACCTCGCTCTCGGCGTAAAACTAACCCCATCTCAGGATGGCATTAGTGCAGTTATCCCAGAGGTCTTCCCATACATGCCCCCTTTTCCTCCCCCTAATAACAGCTATTATGGGAGGAAAAGGGGGGCATGTATGGGAAGACCGCTGGGATAAACCAAAGTGTGTACATTTAAAAAAATTTAAAATAAATGAAGCGGACCTGGAACAGCTTTGTTCATTAAAAAATGAAGCTATTTGTAAATAGAGCCCTATATGTGTTAGTCAAGTGAAACATACTAGGAAAATAGAAGGAGGAGATCGATCTGGAGACTTCAAGTTATGATATGATGATTACCAAGACGCCCGAAAGGTGAATTAAATTTTAGTTAAAGGCTGAGTATCACCTTGCCATTTCACACTACAGTGGTGGATATTTGTCTTATCTTTTATATGAGTGAAACTAAGAAAAAAGAAAAAGACACACACAAGGACTATTGTTGTGGGAGTGATTTATTTTGATAAGCTGTGTTACAAGACACCAAGAATGTGATACCTGTGGAAGGCTGATCATCACCTTGTCATACCACACTATGGTGGCAAATATTGTTTTTTTTGTCTTTTATAATAACAACATAAGTGAGCCCAGCGGAAGAAGAGATTACCTCACTCCAAGGGATTTCCTCCTTGAAGAAAAATAAAGAGCCAGGAGGACTTAAATGTACATCTACAAGAAGAACTGAACTCAAGTACAAGGAAAGTGTGGTCTGGACATCAGACACAACATTACCTGTGAGATTCAGTACAACTAGTGAGTGGTAAGACATAGTGGAAAGTGACTCAAAGGGCCTCATTCATTAACTCAACACTGCCCCCAAGTGACCTGATCGTCATAAGGAGCAGCCCCGATGGAGTTAAGAAGCGTTCCTGCGTTGTGGCAACAGGAGAAGACAATCTAATGAAGAAGAAAAGTCCAGAAGACATTCTACTAAGAAGAATTGAAGGTTTCCCAAGATGCTGACATCAAACAGTGAGTGTACAAATATTGTTTAATATTTTTTACACACGATACAATGCACCCATTTCACTTTAATTAGGAGAGATGACCACCGAAGGTAAGTCCACTCATTTAGGGAACATTGTTAGTTAGGAAATATTTTTTTCTACATGCATACTTTATTTTAGGAATGTAGGGGTTAATGTATGTTCTGTGGATTTTTATTTATTTATTTTTTTACACACTAGAAGTCTAACCATGTTGTGCTGATAGAATTACAAGGGTCAGCTTTGCTGATCCTTGTAGTTCCATCAGTACAGCATGGCTAAGGATTTCAGCCATGCAGCACTTAGGTTTTTTTCTATCTCACGCGATTTGTTGCGATTTGCTAAAGTGCTAATCGCGGTGGTCTTCTAATGAAAATCACCGTGATTTAGCCCTTTAAAAATCGCACACAATCGCCTGAGATTGAAAAAATCACGATCAAATCGCTTTTTAATGAATTTGAATTTTTTTAAAAAAAATTGCGGTAATATTGCCGCAATGGCCCGCGATGCAAAATCGCAGATCAAAATAGTTTTTAATGAATGAGGCCCCAAAACCAGGCACATAGATTTCTCCCAGACACATATTCTGTCAGACTGATCATAGTTTAACCATTGTGGCAAAATAATATGTTTTCTTATGCATTTAAAATGGCTAAACAGTCCCAAAACACAATAAAATGTAATTAAGGCACAACATTTAAGCTGTTGATCTCCATTTTTGCAGCTTATTATCCACAGTATCTAGAAATCATAACTTCAAATCATATATCACTAAACTTCTTTGTTCCTTTAAAAAAATACAATTTTTATTCAAAATGTTTACAGTGAAATATGAATTTTCCAGTTAATGTAAAAGTATTATTTTAAGAACAATAAATAATACTGAGAGGTTATGTGAATCATGGGCTTATAATCATGCAAATAATGCTACTAACTTTATAGACATGGTCACGGCAGAGAACACTCCATTTAGGCTGTTACAGTAGAGTGAAACTATTATTTATGATTGCTTTGAAGCTTCACTCACTATATAATTTTCCAGAATACATGCCATTAATCTGTAAAGGGCGCTGAACCTTACAAACATTGAAAAGACAGTAAAAAAATTTATTTGTTTTACTGAAAGACAGACCTGTTTTAAATGGAGGAAAATTTAAGCATAAAATTATTTAATAAGATTAATAGACACATATTACTTAACAAAACTTTTATTTTTCTAAGTGATAAAAAAAATAATTTTTATATAATATATTTTCTTTTGTTCCCAAGAAATAACCACATCTAATGAGGTGAAGGCATGAAAATAAAATTAGAATTATAATGTGGGTGGAAGTATGATAAAGGAAGTTTAAAATACTAGTGGTGTTGAGATGGGGTTTAGTTATATGTTGAGATTGATTGGTTCTTTTTGGCACCACAGACTGGATCCAGACTTTAGATGGTGCTGCATCTAGAACTCTTTGCTCAGCCTTCTGTGCAAGCAAATGGGACACCAGCCCCTTGCACTAATTTCTGATGGGTGGTAGGGGGAGAGGCGCAACCTGAAAAAATCTGATCACTTCCTACCTAAAATGATGACAGGTCATAAGTCTGGATATTGTGGGTGGTCATTAGACCCATGACCCTGTACCTTTCACATCACCACTAAAAACCTGGGTTTCAGCCAAGGTTTTTAGTGGTGATTTGAAAGGGGTAAAAGACTGTCCTCTACTCTCCATACTTTTAAGGGCTCTTATTATTTGTATACCATATAGACAACTACCTTACTATCTGAATTTCAACACAACACAAACTTAGACAGTCTTTATTTCAAAAGTCATACAAACCACTGAACACTTTTACTATACAACCTGGCTGGTCCATTGTTTGATATATAGAACTTACCCCTATGTTTCAAATTCCAATGTCCCTTTTACCCACCCAGTCTGTTTGTTACCACCCACTATCACCCCAGAACCCCAGAACTCTTGCAATTAACCAGTTCTATCTTTAAAATAGAAGTCAGAGAAATGTGTTACATACATTTGCAAATATAGGATTAGCCAGCAGCCACATACAAGGCTTCTCTGTTTTGGTGGTCCTAACTCTAAAACTGTCAGAGTCCCAACTCAGGGTCATATATCATGAATTTTTATTTTAAATTCAGAGCTCACCCCCGGCAGAGGTCCCAAATTCTCAAAAACAGCTACTCTGAGACAGCAACCCCTCTCAGCTGCTATTCCAGACACGCTTTAAAACAAACACACAAAATGGAGGTTTCTCAAATAAACTTTATCTTGTACTCTCTTCTGGATTCACACCCTGAATTAAATCAACATCTGGGTGATTAAAATATTGGATGATCATTTGGTAAACTTTATCAGACTCTTCTGGGGATGAGTATATATACAATTCTGCACCCAGCTTCCCATATACAGGTTTACGAAGCTGGGAGTGAAAGCTGTCCCCATTGCAGTTCCATTTATTTGCAGGTAGAAGGCATCAAAAACATGAAGTAATTCTTTTTTAGGAGAAACAGAGCACATAAGACAATGATCTCAACCAAAGTAGGGGGGAGATCTAGATCCATTTCCAATACCTCTCATAGGACTCCAAAACCTTGTGAATGGGGTTTTGATGCATATAACACTTGTACATCAATAGTGCAACAACTATAGTGTGGTTCCAAGGCTATGTCTGAGATACATGCAGAACCTGTGTTGAGTCCTAAAAGAAGGAGTTCAGTTTAGGGACATATTTTCTTATATAAATAACTACAAATTCAGAAATACTTGCTGTGACAGACCCAATCCTCAAGACTATAGGTCTACCCGGAGAATGAATGTCTTTGTGAAATTTGGGGAGCTGGTAGAAAGTAGCTGGTAGAAACCCTTGGTGTTTTGTAAAAAGGAAATCAAATTAATTCTTTGACGTGCATTTAAAAAAAAAACAAAAAAAACTTTCTTGTAATAAGGATTCCAATTCTAACACAAAATAATTTTTGGGATCCCTGGTTCATTTCACATATGATCATACATATCGTTGCCTCCATCACATATTGTTCTCTATCAAGAATTGTAATCCCACCCCATTGTCATCTTATTTTATTACTATACTCTCATCAGTTTTTTTTTTACTAAAAGATTTCTTTTCCCATTTGTTGAGATTTCCTACTGTTTTAGGCCAGCCCTTCTAGGTCTTTTTTGATCACATCAATAAAGAGTTCTACAAATGGACCCTTTGACTCTAGGGGATCATTTTTTATTTTTTTATTTTAGCCCTTTGTCATTTACTGAAGTGGCTTGACTGATAAAAGTGGGACTTTCAAACTGTCATCTCTCAGATATTTTTGTTCTGACTTTTAAAAATTGCATCTAAGGTCAAATTTTGAGAAAACTTCAGCAAGTCAATCATAAGGTCAAAACTATTTAGTGGGAAAGTGGGGGCAAATAAGAATTCTCCTTCTCGTAATCTCAAATCAGCTTAATCTGGATGTTGGGAGGTTGATTTCTGAAAATTTTTTGGAAGGATTTGTCATTTGTTCCTGTACTAAAAAGGTATGGATTCTGAGGTACTTGGGACCAGAGAGCTTGGAAGAGCATTTTCAAAATATGTAAATATGTAAATATGTCTCTAAAAGAAAAAAGTTTGCTTAAATTGCCAATGACTGACCAGGTTCCCCATGAGACGCACTAGAAATAACTGAAACACAACTGTATGGCTTTTAAATAGGGGACATAGTTTATTGAATAATTAGGTATTAAGACTATTATTTTGAAGAAGGCAGAGGTGGCATCGATAGCAGGCGGCAGGTCATCTAGCAGGAGGCCAAAATGCTAACGGAGGGCAGGGATACCCCTGCCCTCAGGTGCCCCAGAGGAAAATGGCCACCGCAAGCACACACCCCCTTCATACTGCCCACCCCGGGTAAACCGAGGTGGCAAACCAGAAACCAGCCAGCAAGCACAGTCTCCAAGTTCCACCTCAAAGGTGTGTGTCTATCCCGCACCATTCCTCAAGCCTGAGCCTAGCGCCATAAATTGCTGACCGCCACCAATACAGCCAAGCCAGGCCCTGAAGGAGCCTGGCCTGCCACCTAAACCCTCTCCAAAACCCCTAAAACTTACCCAATAAACTTGACCCCACCTAAACCCTCTCCAAAACCCCTAAAACTTACCCAATAAACTTGACCATACCGTCATCTGAGAGGTGCACCCTGTCCGGCCTGTACAAAGATGGAATATCCCTAGACAGCTCGGGGTGGTATATAACCACCCCCCCTCCCCCCCAAATCAGCCACAAATTTAGATATATTACTATTAAGTTTTTTGCGTTTTTTTTTTTATAAAGCTCGTAATGAGCCAATCAGCCACAAATTTAGATATATTACTATTACGTTTTTTGCGGGTTTTTTTATAAAGCTCGTAATGAGCCAGGGTCATGCCATTTAACTCTAGGAATGATCCTGGACCAAATGATCTTTAAAAATGGGATGTATGGCGGACAGATCCACCTTAATGGCCCCTCTTAATCGGCAGAATTCCACTAGCCCCATATCATTCCCACCTAAATGAATTATAATACAGTCTGGGATACTTGTTTCGGTCTTAACCAAACCCCAGAGCCAATTCAACTTGGACCATCTCATACCTCTCAGGCCCAGCCATTCTACATTCCATCCCGGTACCTGACTAAGGGCACCTCTCCGACGACTAAAAACCCCCGCCCAAAAAACATAAGAATGACCCAGAACCAGCGCCCTCCTGTCAGGAAGACACACCCCTGTAAAAGAAATACGCTTGATTACCAAATTATAACGGAACGCACCGCACATAAACCCACACTCAAACTACCTACCACGTATTACTTGCCCTTGCTGAAATTACTACCCAAAGAATGAGAAGGGGGGGCAATGAACATCTGAGAGTCAGAGAGAAAACCAACGGGGGCCAACACTCCAAAACCCCTGGGTTGCCCCAGGCCAATTGGACAACCCATGTAGTGGAGAAAAAAGGAAAAAATTCCCCAGTCCCTCCATAAAGGCAGGGGATGGTAAATTCTGGCTCGCCCCGACTGAACAATGAACACAGGCCTAGAAAAATACCAAACACACTAACTTACCTCACATATAAAATAAAGGTTAAACCCAATCAACACTTAACAGGGCCTAATATACTTCCTATAAGCCCGCGACTTCCACCGCCTGAGGGCCATAATCTGCTATTGCGAGCGGCCATCCAGAGCAACAGAAGAGGCAGCCCCTATCCAAAAGGAATGTGTACCAAAAACAGATGAATCCAAACGCAACCCCTGCACGCACCACTTAAATACTGCGTTAAACTGGTAACGCGTCAGCAGAGAACTGATGCGCGAACCAGTTCACCCTGCTACTATTCGCACGACTCGCAAAACGATGTGCCAGTGCGACTGGGCAAACGCTGGGATCGGCCTGAGCTTTGAGCAACACCCATCGTCCACGGCCCGTCCACGATACGTTTTGGATCTGTGGATCCTGGACGATATGGAATCGTCCATAAGGACAACATTCTGGGTGAGCAAACCTATGTCTGCTGACAACTTGCTGCGCACTACCAACTCTGAAATACGAAAAGGCGCAGAAAAAGGCCCATGCGAAAACCACCCGGAACAGACGTAATTTGAACTTGCTCCGCGTCATGACCGCCAAGACCTCCATCATCCTTCCCAGCATACTTAGATCTATGGGCCACCGCTTGTCCGCCGGGCATGGGTGTTTCCTACCCCAGCCTTTCAGAACCTGTGACACCACGAAATCCTTTGATGGGTCATACACCCCATACCATTTGGAGAAGTATGACATGCCCGCTAACAACGACCCCATAGATGCTCTGCATTTACCTGCCCGGTACTCACTCCATAGCCACTTAAGCATTACCGCTCTATTCGGCTTACCTTCACTGCACCTGGTGTTCCTGAAAGCAACCCATGTTGCCATGCCCGCTTGTAAGCCCGGAGCCAGGGAGCCATCTGCCAAGACTCTCAACCCAGCTGAGCAACCTGCCAAAGATGACAGGGGCAAGATAAACCCAACCCCTCAGCTGCAGGCACCAGCTCCTTAAAACGGGGCCAGTCAAAGCGTGACAAGCATCATCAATGCAGTTGTCAACACCTGGTACATGGCCTAAACTTAATATTCAACCTCAAACATAGCAAAATCAAGTGCCTTAACAATCTAACCGCAGGCAGGGATGAGGCTTGCTGTTTGTTAAATGCCTGGACCACCCCAAGGTTGTCACACCAGAAAACTATATTTCTGTCTTTAAGGGCATCCGCTCATAACTCTACTGCGACAACTATTGGGAATAGTTCCAGAACAAGCAAGTTTGCGGTGAACCTAGAGTGCACCCACTCCAAGGGCCACTATGCAGCACACCATTGCCCCTGAAAGTATGCACCGAAACCTTTCGCTCCAGCCGCATCCGTGAACAATTGCAAACCATGATTGGACTCCGTAGGTCTAGGCCACAATTGGACCCCGTTAAAATCGACTAAGAAGGATAGCCAAATAGTCATGTCTTCCTGGATGGAGGCCAACAAGTGCACAAAATGATGCGGGCGCTTAACCCCCGCAGTAGCCCTCTTGAGGTGGCGACAGAAGATTCTGCCCATCGGGATAACCCTACACGTGAAGTTAAGAAGGCCCAAGACTGATTGGACCTCCTTAAAAGTCGCACGATGCCGCAAACACAAGGTGGAGAGGGCAGTGTGCAGCTTGCCGACTTTGTCCGCCAGCAATATACAACAACCCGCCTCAGTGTCTATCTCGATCCCGAGATAACACAAGCAGTAGATGGGCCAATCTTGTCATCTGCAACCGGAACCCCAAAATGCCAGAATAACGACCGCGCCGAGAACAAAGCCCGCTGACAAACGTCCAACCCGCCCGGACCAACAAAAAGAAAATCATCCAGGTAGTGAGCAAGAGAATCATGCTTGCCCCCTACCTGTACGCACCAGTGCAGGAACGAACAAAATTTCTCGAAAAGGGCGCAGGAAATCACACAACCCATCGGTAAACACTTGTCAACAAAGAAACCTTCCTCCAACCGGAAACCCATGAGTCGGAAAGAGTCTGGATAAAGGGGAAGAAAACTGAAAGCCGACTCAATGTCCAGCTTTGCCAGCAGCGACCCTCGCAAATTAGCTCTAACCATGGCCACAGCCAAGTTAAAAGACTGATAAACAACGGAACAGACCCGAGGGTCGATTGCATCATTTACTGACCTCCCCAGCGGGTAGGATAAATGCTGGATAAGACGAAATTTACCGGGAGTCTTCTTAGGGACCACTCCCATGGGGGAAATAACCAAATTCTGGATGGGGGAGGAGCGAAAGGGGCCGGCTACCCTGCCGAGGACTACTTCCTCCATTACTTTTGCCAAAACCACCTCAGGAAATTGTCTTGCCGACTTTAGGTTACTGATGCATCCCGTGTCTATCTGACCCCTAATGGGAATTTTAAATCCATCCTTAAAACTCTCCATTAACACACAAGCATGCACCCTATTAGGATACCTGTGTAACCATGGCAACATGGACTGAAGCTTAACCGGTGACCTGGCCTTGACCAGATCCCCATGTGCTTGCCCCGGGCTAATTCTGGGTGGTTGATGGCTGCGAACGGGTGGAAGACTGGTTGGAAGAGTTGCAGGTCTTTCCAGGATGTGGGTCTCCGCAGCGCATGCACAGGTGCCGGAACCTAAAACCAGGCCCCCTGTCGCACTTCCCGAAATTAAAGGCGAAGCACTTCCCCTTGCTTTGCCCACCTTGGGAAGTCCACCCAGTGGGCGTCGCAGACTTCCGAAAGGAAGTTTCCTCTGCTACATCATCCACTGGCTGCACTATGCGCAACCAGATCTCCATGTCATGAGACCCGAATGCTATACTTTTATGCCCATCAAACTTTTTATGAAAATGTTCGCAGTATAACCGCCACAGGCCAGACTTAGCCAACGCATGGCGGTCCTGTACGAGGTAAAAATATTTCCATATGTCAATGTACTCCGCCTCTTGTCGCACCAAATAACAAACCGCAAACATGGCAAAACTAGCCAACCACCTCTGGAAAGTCTTATAACCTTACTCGTCTATGCCACCCTTCGCCTTAGCAGCTGCCAAGCCCTTCTTGCCCTCGTGAGTAACACAACAAAGATCCATTTAATGGCCCCTCTTTATCCGCTCCTGAGACGACTGCTGAACATCCCAGAGGATTTCGGAATTATCGCTAAGGATTGGCGGGGGACCAGTAGGCTTCTTCTGCTTCACCAAAGTCTTTTTTGACCCCTTTGACTTGCTGCCCTTCCCCTTTTTACTATTCCCTTTGAGGGTCTTCTTGAGTAAATGCATAATTTTTACTGGCCTCAATTGCGACTCAGAGGACCCTATACTGGAGCTAACAGACCCCTGTGAGGAATCGGCCAATACCGGCGACTCACCCGACCTGCTACTGCTGCTGCTGTAGCGATCCCGCTCCGCTTGCTCCTTGGCCTGTTGCAATGTGCCAGGTTGTTCTCCATCTTGCTGTGTTCCCGATTCCTGCAGTGCTAAATCGGTATCTGGAAAAACAAGAACATTAGCAACCCCGCTATCTATTCGCGGAGCGCTCACCGCAGGTGCCACAGACTTCTCCTTGTCCTTCCTACGCCTGCATGACCTATAACATCTCTCAGTGTGCCCTTGCTGAGTAGTAAAGATGAGGAAAGGCATTACCATAAAGGGGGGGCTAAATTGAGATACGCCAGCCCCTTGCGCTGTGGGTGCGTTCTGAGGCCAGAATGCCTGAAAAAAGTTCTGGGGGCAAGGCCACTGATAGCACTTACTGAAGGCCCTAAAGCGACCACTATGGCGGGAGCCACTAGTAGCGGAGACGCGTCCGTCCCTGGAAGTGCTAGATAAACTAGAGGATCAGCACCTTGAACGACCCCAAATATGACCCCCAATTCCCACATACGTCCCAGTAACCCTGTGAGGGGTGTCAGGAATACAAGATAAACCAGAATCAGAAAAACTACCCCTGGGACTAACTGGAGCCTCTGGTGGGGGAGAAGGGGAGGAGGGGGGGTGTTAGGCTGCCTAATATTAGCCTCCCTGGACCTGCCATACTACCCCTGTTGCCTGCTGGGCTTTGCTTTACTTACAGAGTGGGTAGATGAGGAGGGAGGAGGGAGTGGGAACCGCTGCTGAACTGCCAAGATGGTGGACGCTCAGATGCCCCGCCCCCGCACCACACTAAAAGGAGAGGAGCCTTGCGACTGCCTCCCAGCGCCGCCGGCAGCTCTACCACGCTGCTGGCACCTGCCGCAACTTTCCCTGTCCTGAGCAGACTTTTCACCTTGCTCAGGCTGAGAGGTCTGCCTTGAAGAAGCAGCCGAACGCTGCTACAGAACAGGGCTGAAATTAAAACAAAAGGGCAATAAAAGCACACAGAAAATAGCAGTAAGCTGCCAATTGCAGATACTTATCCAACTTCTTGCAAAGAAAAATCCAGAAGCTGGGAGAAAGAAACCACCCCTTGCCCTTATATAACCTAACAGAACCCTCCCTCAAGTCCTAATGTAATTGGCTACCAGACTACACAGCTAAAAACTCTAAAGCTGCCTGTCATGAGGAGCCCAGCAGCCAGGCATTTATAGTCCTTCATTCTTATTCAGAATTCTCTCCATTAAATTGAAAGGAAATAAAGAATTCCAGATATTTCCACACATGTAGTCTACCTTTTGGAATGCAGGTGCAATTTTTTCATATGTGGGCAAGAATAAGCACCCACTAAAAAATAAGTGCACTTAAGCACTTAAGAAATATTGTGAACCAAACCCTCAACCACAGTGCCCCCTGTCACTTTAAAATGGTATATGCAGGAAAACTGGACACTATGACGATTAGGGCAATAGAACAAAAACCTGTAGACAAAAAATGATGCTTAACACTTTAAATCCAAAAGGACTAAATGAAATTATTGAACTAACTCCTTTTTTTATGAGCTGAATAAGTGACTTTCATATGGTGTGTAAGTCTTGTTGATAAGCTGTATAAGTAATTCTCTAAATTGTAAAAGTTATTGTATTTGTTCCTACACTTATTTTCATTTCTATTTTATATTTGCAGGGTTCCCCTTAAGAATTTTAATCCATGCATTATGATAGCCATATAAAAAGACTTCTATTTTTTATGTATTTATGTCTTAACTGTTTTTTTTTTTATTCAGTGTTTTTAAAATCATGTATTGAAGTATTGTTTTTAGCTTTGACATGAATATATGAGTAAGCATTGCTTGAGATATCTGCTTAGGTAGTATGAGTAAGGCTTAACATTATCAGTTGATTAATAGATCCACATATATCACCTGGATGCTTAGCTATTTAAACCTGATTACCGAAGTATTGTAACACACCCCCCTTATGAAGTTAATCCAATGAAACGCGTTGGGTCGGAGCTGGGATAACCTTCCACTGTCACGCATGCTTTTGTGGACTAAGGAGCCTCCGACAGAGAGCCTTGAATGAGATCGTGACTGGATGCCGGGAGCTGCTTACCGGGACACTCGCTGCTAGCGGCAAACTCATCTTGCCTTAATGAATCAAATAGTTTGATTCTAGTCTGTTCGGCACGCTTTGCTGTTTTTAATTTGTTGTCGTTTTATATATATAT
>WWET01000858.1:8300-20087 GCA_011038615.1 Limnodynastes dumerilii | reverse complement strand
CGATCTTAACTACACATTACCCTCTCCCCGTTACATACTATAACTACACATTACCCCCCTCACATACTATAACTACACATTACCCCCTCCCCCTCACATACTATAACTACACATTACCCCCCTCACATACTATATCCACACATTACCCCCCCTTACTTTAATCCCCAATAAGCTTTTATAAGTCTTACCTTTTTGCTGTCTTCCCCTCTCTTCTTACTAACGCTCTGTCCTGTGCGGTGCCTCTAATTCTGAATGGTGACTACTAATGGCGCTGTGTTGCCATAGCAACACATACACGGTGTCTGGATGCAGCAGTCTGGTCACTGTGTATGTGGCAACACAGTGTCCAGGAATAATACTATTTCTATAGTTACATTAAATTTAACGTAACTCTAGAAATAGTATTATTCCTGGACATTGTATTGTCTCAGGGAGAAAAGGGTGCTCTTCTGGGAGAGTCGGCAACCATGGTATACATGGGATGCACTATGTGTGTGTGTGTGTATGTATATGGGATGCACTATGTGTGTGTGTGTGTGTATGTATGGGATGCACTGTGTGTGTGCGTGTATGTATATATAGTGCACTCTGTGTGTTTATTTGTATATGGAGTGCACCGCACTGTGAGTGTATGCTCAGGACTCTCTGTACTATCCAGACTACCAATACATCCTCATTTTACATGACAATGCAACAGTTTTAAAGAAGGAGTCTGGGGGTGGAAATACTTGTGAGTGATGGGAGTGACCTATCCTTGCCTGCACAGAAGTCTGGCTCTAGCCTGGATCTGGTGTCATATCCTCACTGATGCTGAGCTCTGAGGGCAGCAGTGGCAAAAACCTGGATTGGGTCCTAGAGGACTAACATTGCAGGACGTACGATGCAAACATATAAATACAAAAAGAAATGCTAGGACTGTATGCAACAAGTGTGCACAGAACATAATTCATTTTTAATACTTAATATAATAGGCATATATCAGATAGTAACACACACTCACACCGACACACATTATGTTATTTATTATAGTATTTATATCAAATAACTTATGAATTGCTAGTTTTGCATTGTGCATAATACTGTGAACTGAGGACATTATTGTGGGATATAATTATGTTAATTGGGGGCACTGCAACATAATTAACATAATGTGAACTGTAATACCACTTTTTGTGCCATTATCTGGTGAATAAGGAGCATTACTGTTTAGCATAATTATATGAGTTTGAGGCATTGTTAAAAAAATTTAAATAAAAAATGGCGATCTCGAACATTACTTTTTGTAGCAGAATCTAGTGAACTGTGGCAATTAGTGTGTGCTGTAATTATGTGAACTAGGGACTGGATTCACACTTAAAAAGCTTGTGCTTCATAGGTTCGCGCTACTAAGAAATGAGCTACTACGCATGCGTGAGATTGAGTATGTGCGGTCTTTAAAGAGGCGTGCCATGGCTGCCGCAGGGAAGATTTAAGAAGAGTGGGGAGGTATGGTAAGGAGGTGGGGAGGGAGGGGTAGAGGAAAGTCCGTTCATATTCTCCTTCCTTAGGGAAACCTGAGGGCACTCTTAAGGGAGGTGACAGGGGAGGGAGCTTTAAGATAGGTGCGGATACATGCTTATCCGCACCTTCTTAAACATTTCTTAAGCTTGCATTAGGTCAAAAATATGAGCCACTGTTTCTCACAATAATCATATTATGTGGCAATATCAAGAGAACTGTCAAACACAGAAAAAGAGAGGTATGGAAACCCAGAACTAATAGAAGTAAATGCACATTTATAGTTTCTCAGTTAGATGTGGGAGATGTGACAGTATGCCATACACCTATATACAGTCTCTCTTTGAACTGTGCCCCAAATCTAAAAATGCTCTTATACAGCACAGATAATACACGTTGTAGCATTCACTGACTTCTTTCTGAAACAAACCAGGAATAGAAATTGATTCCTGGATTTATGAATGTTTCAATGATTCAACAATTCCATTAGGATTCTTATTTTACCCAATTAGGTCATTTCTTCTAGGCTACATTTATGTGCTATAAGAGAAAATTTCCAGTGCAGACCTATAATTGAACACTTTTGTTGTAAAATAGCATAATAGGGATAGTCTCAATGCACTGACAATGGTTATGCTCTGACAGCATTGCTGATGGATTTTTGTGACAATTGTTAAAGACCAGTATTTACAAAAATGATTATTTTTTTTTTAACCATATCTCACATCATTCTAAACCCAACTGGATTTCAAAGCCTGATGAGTTCTGCTTTACAATAATAGCAAGAACGAACATCAAAAAATCTATCTCTGGTCTTCTATTATGTTACTTATTTTTGCTAAAGAACATAGAACAAGAAAGTGGATGCAAAGTAACTGAACCACATGTGCTTCATGTGCTCTACGTTAGTGTAATGGGATGCTGGAAAATGTTATAATTAGGAAAACAATGCAACTGTGAGTGCAGCAGCAGCCATGTTTCCCTGTGCTTTTTCCATAAGTCCTGCACCTGCTCAGGGCTAGTGTAATTGACTAATAGAGGAAATTAGCACTTATTAAAATCCTATATTCTTAATTATACCAGTCTTATACACCTTATGAAACTGTTAAATTTAATAATAAAACATATTTTTTAAAAACTCTGCAAACACTTAACTATACTTGATTGCACTTGACAAAAAAATATTTATTATTGATTGTCACAAGATATGAGTGTATTATTATGTGCTGAATTCAAGTAAGTGTTATAGAATGAATCTTCCACGAGTGAGACCCAATTAAAGTTTATAATATTAGGTTTATTAATAAGACACACATAATAAATGATTAAATAGAGTATAGGGTAACGGCGCTGCACACGCCCAGTCAACGTAGCAGTCTTAAATGCCAATTCAGGCCAAAAATCAATACAACAACAATATCCTCAAAACTAGAGGAAAGACAGCGCTGTAGTCTGGGGCCCCAAAGGTGGGCTCTGTTCTAACCTTGGAGGGGTGACAGTTGTTGGTTCTGGTTTTTCTGTTTTTATTATTGATATTAATATATTTTTTGGGGGTTTATATTTATATTTAGTTTCTCTCAGGTTTGATGTACTTTATAGGGCCCCGGTCCCCTGGAGCCACCCATGCTTATTAGTAATACTTTTACCTCCAAGCGGTTGCTATAGGTGATAACTGAATAAGCCCTTATTCCCTCCAATCTACTTTATACTTTAGATTTCAGTGGACCTATAGATCCTATCTCTAAACCCTCGTTCTTACCTTTAAAACGTTTGTTTATCGTCCTTATTATTAGGATTATATAAGAACTTTTATGTTTATGTTATATTTATGTTATTGACAACACCATTGTATATATAGAGTTATATTGTTAGATTACTGATCTTATGATTATTTTTGTGTATTTCTCAGAAAATATATACACATTTATTCTATTATAACTATTTATTATTTTTAAT
Organism: Limnodynastes dumerilii; assembly: GCA_011038615.1. Classification (NCBI taxonomy): domain Eukaryota; kingdom Metazoa; phylum Chordata; class Amphibia; order Anura; family Limnodynastidae; genus Limnodynastes; species Limnodynastes dumerilii. The sequence continues at coordinate 16,634 of WWET01000858.1, read as the reverse complement.
TTTCAATTTTTGAATATATGACATAACGGATGGCTTTAAACCTTGTGGACTTTCTGTGGAAACTATGGCAATACAGAACAGGTGCCTAATTAACTAATTACAGACCTCCTATAAAGGTGGGATCATCCGGTACATGGCTTCAGCTTGAGAAAGTGCCCTTGCGGACATGAAACGTGTTGCTGGAGATCACCATTCAATTTTATAATATCTTGCAATATCCAACTGAAGCTGTTCAAATCTCTAAAGCTGACTCGAGATCCCATTGTGGGAATTGTGCGATTCACGTACCAAGCGCACTGCGCTGCATCGGGCTATTAATGAGGACTACGTGCACACGCTGCCTGTACACCTTCTGATTCGGGTTCCTGTGTGACCACTATCAGCCAAACAGGCTGTTTTCTTGGGAGACGCAGCCTAAAGACCTACCCGAACTAACTCTATGGTGTCTGGAGAAACAAGGCATCGTGTCAGCCAATCCCTGGATCATCAGCCCTGAATGTATCCTCTGGTTAGTGTTTACACACATATTGAATGACTTTGGAGTCTCGAGCAACATCTGAGGTACAAAGTATTATTGCTACTTATTGGATATATATGGGCTGGCCACCCATTGCTCTATCTTCACACTTTATTATCTGCTGGACAAATTAAATACTTTTATTTTCCTGAACCATTTATTAATCCAATTCCATCAGGATTTCTTTTGATTTTGATTGTGAAGTTTTATTACCTACATTTCCATATATTATATGTCATGCATATGGTCAGATATAGGTATTAATTGGTGATCGTTTACTATCTATTATATATTTATTTTTTAAACTGTTAAATTAAAAATAAAAATAATTTTGTTTTTTACGTTGATGTTGTCAAATTTTCAACCATCACGGATCTATATTAACTATACATTTTTTTTGGGCCCCAGACTACAGCGCTGTCTTTCCTCTAGTTTTGAGGATATTGTTGTTGTAATAATAAATGATTAACACACTTAAAATGTTTTTGCATAGGATTTTGTGCTGTGACATCTCTGACATACCAGCCAGCATACCTGGATTCCATTTCCCTGTAGTCAGCCAGCATACCTGGACTTCATTTCCCTGATACCATTTTCTCATTTTCAAAATATCCTGTAGGAACTGTGCACCATGTTCATCACTGACTTACCGAAGATTGGCTGGGAAGAAGTCCAGGTGAATCCAAGAAGTGTCATTTCAGAGACATTTTACAATCCCTTGACCTTGTAAGATTTTAAGAGATTGTCCATTGGCTCTTTGTAGTTGTCTACCTCACAGTTTCGTAAGAAGTGCTGGCAAATGAGCCCAGGGCCGCCATCAGGGGGGACAGCCGGGCATAGTGTCCCAGGCCCGGGATAGCCCCTGGCCTCCTCTCTGTCCTGCCCAGGACACTAGTAACAAAAATTGCCGCATTACAGATCGGAAGGTCCGCACCACGGCTCCCACAACCTCTCAGTGGGCTGGAGAGTTTAGTTGCTGGGCTGGCAGTCAATGCTCCTCCCCCTCTGTCCCATCCAAGGGCTTATCTATAGGGGGTGCAATGGGTTCAGTTGCTGTGGGGCCCGGCAGCTTAGAGGGCCCAGCAATCAACCCATTGCACCTGTGCCTTCATTTGTCCTGCAGATGCTGACTGCATCTTAAGCAGTGCTCTACAGAACTACAATAGAGGGTCAAGGTGGATGGACTCTCTATCCACCGTGGCCCTCTATAACAGACCTGTGGAGACAAATTCCATAGCACTGCTGCTTAAGAAACAGCGTAGTGGCTAATTCTCTTCCCCTGAAGGACCTTGTTACATCAGCAGCCTATGTGATTCATGCAGTCACATGGTATGCAGTGCAGTTACACATTACAGGCTGGATCCAGACCTAGTTAAGTGCTTGAACTTAGTTACTCCTGGGCTAAACCATGTTGATTTCAGGGGGAGTCAGGTTAATTGTATTCTGTTATGCAGGGATATATCTTTGAATTGCTTACTGCATACAGATACTGACCAGCTTTACTACCACACTGTTATTTAGACTTGGGATAGGAAACATCAGCTCTCAACTCTAATACTGTTTGCAACAGATGAAATATGACTCCCCTGCAGTCAACATGGTTTAGTCCAAGAGTAACTAAGTTCAGGCACTTAACTAGATCTGGATCCAGCCCTAAATGAGGAACTTGTGCTATCTGGGAAGTTCCCCAGGAAAGAGGTATAATGCACAGAGTTTGCAAAGTATATTTCGGATGCCTGTGATTGCTGCTTTTTATATCTGTACAGAGCTTATAGTGTGCAGTTTGGTCAATGTGCAGTGCTCTGTCTGGCTCTAGCTGCACTGTCATTGCTTTAGCAGGCTGCTGTTCCAAGCTGCTTATGAATTTCTAACCTTCTTTGCAGCAACTACTAAAAGTAACAGGATTAAAACCCCCTTTACCTCCCCCCTCATTCCTATAAGACCTGCTTTCCACGTTCTACCCTAGGATGCTGACACATCTCTGCTTCCTGAGAGTAAGGGCCAGATTCAATTAGCATTGCACTCGCAAATAATGTGGGTGTAAAGTTAATGTTGCGTGTTTTTCGGCAACGTTTTTTGTGCGCGCCTCATAGAGGTGCACATAAAAATCAGCTACCGTAATAGACGGGAAAATGCGCAGCACAAATTTTTTCCCGTTTATTGCTGCGCATATTTCTAATTGAATCTGGCCCTAACTGTCTTGCTGCTTTTGTAGGGTTTAGCAATGGTATTCAGTCTTACAGCCCTGTCCTGTCCTCTCCTTGGACCGGATTCAGAGTATCGCATCCGTGTGAAATTCACACGGATGCAATGCTTTTTAAAGGGACTGCGCATGCGCAAAATGCGGAAGGAAGGCGGATTGCTGGCGGAGTTTATGGTATCCGCCAGGATCCGATTCCGACTCCATTCCGAGGAAATAGCCCTACGATTCCACCAGCTCAGGGCTGGCGGAATCGTAGGGGCAGCAAACCGGAGCAGAAAAAAAGGTAAAAAAAACCCAAAAACCCTGTTTAGTAAAAAATGAACTCCTTCCCCCGCCTGCCCCGCCGCCGCAGCCTATGTGTAAAAAAAATCAATTAACGACCGACAGGTTACAAAACCCTACACATGGCCATTTAGTAAAAAAAAATACATACAGTGCCTGCTCCATAAAAAAAAAAAACGCTTCACGTGCCCCCACAAAAATGACTAAAATACATTAATCCCCTCAATAAATAAAGAATAATGCCACCAGTGCCCCTCAATACAAAAAAAACAATACCACCAGTGCCCCTCAATACAAAAAAAACAATACCACCAGTGCCCCTCAATAGATATAGAATAATGCCAGCAGTGCCCCTCAATACAAAAAAACAATACCACCAGTGCTACATAAATGTAACTATAGCCAGCACTCAATAATGTAAACAAATGAGAGCACAACAGTATATGGAGATGATGAATGTAAGAATAGGTTTATTCCAGAGTAGTCCACACAAAAAAACTCTTGGGGATAGAAAAAAGGGGAGGTAAAATAAGGTGAATATCACACTGTAGGATGCTTTAAAAAGAACAACAGCATCAAAAAAGCACCAAAAGATCCCACAGAAAGTCTATGCAAACTTCTCAAAAAATTCACAAAAGGCAGGGAATGTGTATCCTTGAATAAAGTACATGGACCTGAAGGAGTGTCAGAGCAGTCAACATAAATATCTACAAGGGTTCAAAAAACGCACAAGGAGGGGAGGCGCCAAACAACGGCGGGGGCAACAAACCGGAAGCCAAGCAGAAGTAGTCATTTATAACCTTTCATCTCATACCCCTTCTGCAGCTGAAATGCATGTCCTCAGTAAGGGGTTACAATTTATTGAAACTCATGTTCATGAGAAATTTGACCTGGAAATTGAACTTTTCCGTTTCCAACGGCAACTCAAATTAAAAGATTTCTTTTCCCATCAACCCAGACCTGCTTCTGCTGCCCCACAATTCAAGGTACCATCTACTTTCGATCCACAAGTCCACAATGCATCCATTGATACATTCATGCGACTAGTCAAAAGGGATATACTTAACTCATGGAGTAAAGGCTTTGTCCGCAATTCTAACCTCTCTAGAGAGGAAAAGTCAGCTATCAAATCTCTTCAGAACAATAAGGACATCGTCATTAGATCGGCTGATAAGGGTGGCACAATTGTCCTGTTGAACAGAACGGCATATTTAGCTGAAGTCCAAAGACAGCTCGATGATACGACTTGCTACAAAGCTTTGCCATTTGATCCAACTTCAGACTTTAAAAAAAAAATTGATAATGTAATATTCTCCGCCTCCAAGGCAGGCATCATCACTGATGAAACGTCCCGGTTCCTACGACAGGACCATCCCATCGTACCCATTATCTACAAACTGCTGAAAATACATAAAACTCTGATTAATCCCCCAGGCAGATCATTTCATCAAGAGGCTCATTGGGTCAACCCCTGTCCCAATATATAGATTTTTACTTGCAGCCCATCTTGCAAAATACTGCCAGTTTTGTCAACGACACTACGCATTTTCTGAATTGGCTGAAAGACGCCAACCACCTATCTGGACATTGTATCATGGTAACCCTGGATGTAAGCAGCTTATATACCTGCATTCCTCATGATGATGGTATCAAAGTGACAAAGGAAGCCATTATCAACACCACCCTCTACAAGGGGCCCCTGTTGAATTTCTGATTACCCTCATAGAAATTGTTCTAAAAAAAAAATGATTTTCTATTTCAAAACCAATTCAATTACAGGGCACGGCGATGAGGTCCAATATGGCCCCATCATATGCCAACCTTTTTATGCATGCCTACGAGAACCCCTTTCTTCTCAATGATCCCCTCTATTCTAGGTATATCAGCTTCTGTATTCAGTATATAGATGACCTTTTCTTCCTCTGGTCCGGCAAAACGTAAGACTTAGACTTAGACTTCTTTACCCAGCTCAACTCGCTAGAGTTTTAAATCATCAGCATGTTATATTAGCATGAACCATATGACTGATTATTGATGTTATGTAATCATAGTAACTTGGTAAGTTCATCAGAACACAATTGCTTCTGATATCTGTCATACAATATGTTAAAAAAATATATAAAATACAAAATAAAATTAAAATATCAAAATGATACTCTCACAATTAGCTTGCAGTGCATTAGAATATCATGCATAATGGAAAAGATCCGTTTATGGTATTGACATCTTGTTGTGTGATCTATATCAAGGTTATTATTGTTTTGACGGAAGTCATCTATAGGACAAGTGCTTAACACAAAATATGGACATAGGTACAGAGTTAATTTTAAGGTGTTGAGATTACATGCCTTTGGTGTCAATGGCTTATTTCTGACAAGGTGTAGGTCTAAAGATCCATGCTTTAGACATCTAAAGTAGGTCTATCAATCAAATTAATTTATTTACCAGTACTTTGCAACCAATGTAACTTTAGACATGGTATGATTGGCAGGTGTAATAGAAATTATACCCCTGGCAGTCAGATTGCCTGAATGGGTTATTAATGCAAAACCTTTCCTGGTGAGTTCTGTGCCCCTTTCTGGGGAGGGGATGTATCCGATTGATATATGGCCATAGAATTACTGGAGGCCTATGTATAGTGAGGATATCCTATTTCTCCTGCATATGGATTTAATAAATATTCTCCAGGGTTATGCAGTGCTTTTTTTTGCTGACGCATCATACAGGTGAAACTCGAAAAATTAGAATATCGAGCAAAAGTTCATTTATTTCAGTAATTCAGCTTAAAAGGTGAAACTAATATATTATATAGACTTATTACATGCAAAGTGAGATATTTCAAGCCATTATTTGTTTTCATTTTGTTGATTATGGCTAACAGCTTATGAAAATCTCACAAAATTAGAATAATGTGAAAAGGTTCAACATTGTAGGCTCAAAGTGTCACAATCTTAACAGCAAATTAATTCCAAACACCTGCAAAGGGTTCCTGAGCCTTTAAATGGTCTCTCAGTCTGTATCAGTAGAATTCACAATCATGGGGAAGACTTCCTTCAGCAGACAAGCTTTGTGGAGATGGTGACTTCATTTTCCAGCAGGACTTGGCACCTGCACACACTGCCAAAGGAACCAAAACCAGCAAACTTGCATGAACCTGAACCCCATAGAGAATCTATGGGGTATTGCCAAGAGAAAGATAAGAGACATGAGACCGAACAATGCAGAAGAGCTTAAGGCCGCTATTGAAGCAACCAGGTCTTCAATAACACCTCAGCAGTGCCACAGGCTGATAGCATCCATGCCACGCCGCATTGAGGCAGCAATTCTTGCATGATTATATTTTTCAGAGGGCTGACATTTCTGTATTTAAAAACCTTTTTTTATTGATTTCATGTAATATTCTAATTTTGTGAGATTTTGATTTTGGGGTTTTCATAAGCTGTAAGCCATAATCAACAAAATTAAAACAAATAAAGGCTTGAAATATTTCACTTTGCATGTAATGAGTCTATATAATATATTAATTTCACCTTTTAAGCTGAATTACTGAAATAAATGAATTTTTGCACGATATTAAAATTTTTTGAGTTTCATCTGTATGTAAGGGTTTTTTTTTCAGTAGTTAACCAATTGACACAGTGCTCTAGTGTACTAGAGGTTTTCTTGGAGTACAATCTATTCAAAGCTTTAATATTGCACATTATGTATGCTTGGGACAATCTAGTAACAATTTCCATTTTCCATCTATATTAATATATTTTCTTTATCTTAAATTGGTGTTATTACAGAAGTTTCCAATCCGAAATCTAGATTTGCATGCAGCACTAAAAAGGGACAAGTACCTGTGTCCTAACAACGTAATGCGACAGAGGTTTATAAAAGAACCCCCTCCTTTCTAGAGCTCTCATTACAATTGAACATTAATTATGACACAGTCGTTTTAGATTTTGCACATCGGTTTCAGCCACAGATCTTCTGGTGCCTATGTGTAAACATTGCAAGGCTGAGAGACATGAAAATGTAACCACTGTATGTTGAAAGCCGCAATGCACGGGCAATTTATTTGGGACTTTACAGACATGTCAGCTGAAATAGGTTGCTCAATGTACCAGACAGAAATCTGCACAAACTTCTCATCATTCTGGCCAGCATTGCCACAAGTTCATCATTAAAAAATGATAGCGTTAAAGCAAACCTTTATGCCATGTACTGCCACTCGATTCTTAATACAGTGTAATACTTATTGGAAATGGGCAAGCTTTTTGTAGAATTACAAGGTTCCTATACTGGGGATTTTCAGTGTTTATGGGTCAGCATTACAAGTCAATACATCTTTGTGGTCACTTGGTATGCCCATTAACCCAATGAGAAGGACTCTATATTGATTTGTAAATGGTCTTTTTAGATCACATAGGCACCAGGATTATTATTAGACCATGTTTAGGGTGCCATGCTTGGTCTTTACCGGTGGGGCTACATTGGATTTGTTAATGTTTTCCAGCTTTAGAATACTACTGCCAAGATATAAGCCGCCTGGGATTAAAGGTTTATGGTATACATTTATTTGCCATATAGGAATCCCAAAGGCACAGGAGATAATATTTACTACTAGGGCTTTGAATTATAGCAGAGTCTGGTGCGGCTGTCAGAGAGCACATACACAATCTACAGAGCCAGGGTGTTCTGCTGTATGGTTAATAGTCTGCCCCTGGTTTTCGGTTTAATTCCATATTAAACTACAGTTGGACATGTCGCCTATATTTGTCTATCTCTAACCACAGAGTTGTTAAAATTTCTGGGATGCTTACACAAGGTCAGTGGGTTGATGCTTGCATATTTCTTCATTAGCACGGCTGTGAGGATCTCTATTCACTGAGCATAGCACGGAAAACAGCGCAGACCAGACGGCCATCAAATTGTAATTTGACAAGTCTGGTTAACTAGGCAGCCATGACACCTGTGTCACGGAATCCAAATCTTGTGGACCCTTTTCAGGTACCAAGGGAGTAAGGTGATGCGTAGGCATAAATAGGAAACTTGCAGGTTTAATAGGGGTTCGGTGCATGTAGTAAAATACACAAAGGGAATGAAGAATAAGTGCGATAGTCCGAATAGCTAGAACAGAAGTCAGTGCTATAGTCCGGATTGGTAAGAACAGGAGTTGGAATCCAGGAATGTCGATTGAGCCAGAGTCTCTGGAAGAATGACCAGGATGGTGGATCCAGGTGGGTGGTGCAAGAGAACCGGAGACAGCAGGAGAAGATCAGCGGCAACCGGAGTAGCAGAACTGGTGACAGCAGGGATGAGCCAACTGGAACGCAGAACTGGAACT
>WWET01000857.1:497632-510894 GCA_011038615.1 Limnodynastes dumerilii | reverse complement strand
AAGTTTATGAAACTACAGCAACAGGGAGCATAGATGCAGAGAGACCGGCGGCAGGATGATTAGCTTGCATGTTTTATAACTCTGCGATGAAATATTCTCATTCACCTGACACACAGATCAGCTACTGCTTGGTGCTGGCATGCTGCACTCATTAATATGCTTGTTAGAGAGCATTAATCACTGTTAGTATTTTGCTTGGTAAGAGTTTCTTTTCTCCCTAATTTTATTTTTACCTGTGCACATGGAAAGGATGCATAAAGTTTAACCTCTCTGGTGCCAGAGAATGCATCCACAGCAAACATCGGATTATAATTATCCAGAACTAGGTATAAGTAGAAATAGTGATGTCATAAGGAGCCATGACAGAAAGTCAAACAAATAATATATTGCGTAGGCACAGGACAAGGGCTAATGCAATACTGTCACAGCATCCAAGATGACAAACAAAAACAGTCATTGTAAAGCACAGAGGATAAAGCAGAATGATGTCACAGCACATGCAATAACACACGGATTTCAATGTCACAGCACAGAGAATAATACATAGTGATGTCACAGCACAGAGAATAATACATAGTGATGTCACAGCGCAGGGAATAATACATGGTGATGTCACAGCACAGGGAATAATACATAGTGATGTCACAGCACAGGGAATAACACATGGTGATGTCACAGCACAGGGTATAATACATGGTGATGTCACAGCACAGGGTATAACACATGGTGATGTCACAGCACAGGGAATAACACATGGTGATGTCACAGCACAGGGTATTATCAGGAGAAAGGAAACATTTATTTACACTGTAATGGAGGGTTGTGCACTGTACAAGACATCAATCTCTGTTTCCATCTCTTTGCATTTCTCTTAAATACATTGTATGCATTATAACCTGTGCTGTGTCATGACAGTGCCTGCATTATACCCAGTGCTGTGACATAACAGTGTCTGCATTTAACCCTGTGCTGTGACATAACAGTGTCTGCATTTAACCCTGTGCTGTGTCATGACAGTGCATCTAAAAAAAACAAAAAAAAAACAACTTGTGAACAGCTGCCACCTTGTGGATTCTTTTCATCACTGCAGGACAAGGACTAAACTTTTTTCACTCAATGGTATTTGAGTGAAATACGAGGTCTTAAAGACCACTTTTCTCAAAAATTTCTCAAAACTCCGGCCTCAATTGCATTGCAGCCGGAGCTCTGAATACGGTCCAGTGTTATTACCCCAATAACATTAATTTCCACTCATTTCCAGTCTATTTTGAAAACCTAACAGCTCACAATATTGTTTTATATCCAGTTTAGGCTAAAAGGTTGGCTGGATGACTAAGCTAAATAACTGTATTCCCATAATGTCTCCAGCTCCTTAGAATTTCCATAATATCTCCAGCCCCTTATTATCCCCCATCATATGGCTCCAGCCCTCCAGTAACACCCATCATGTCTCCAGAACCCCAGAATCCCCCATCATATTGTCTCCAGACCATCAGTAACCCCATCACATGTCTCCAGCCCCTTAGTATATCCCCCATTATATGTCTCCAGCCCCCCAGTATCATCCATCATGTCCCCAGACCCCCTAGAATCCCCCATCATATGTCTCCAGACCACCAATAACCCCATAACATGTCTCCAGCCACTTAGTATCCACCCATCATACTTCTCCAGCCCCTCAGTATAACCCATCATGTCTCCAGACCCCTAGAATCCTCCATATACAGACCACCAGTAACCCCATCATAATGTCTCCAGCCTCTCTCCAGTATTCCCATAATGTCTCTCCAGCCTCTCCCCAGTATTCCCATAATGTCCCCAGCCTCTCCCCAGTATTCCCATCAGATCACCTCACTTACTTTTGATGTTCCCTCGTTCTTTCCTCCGCGCTCCTTCCTCTGACTCATCATTGCTGTCTGTGAGCAATGCCAAAACCCTGCGAGATCCGACAGCAGGGTGACGAGGTTTTGCCTCAATGACGTCATCGAAGAGTGATCCGGATCCCGTCTTGTATCCCAAAGTTCGGATGGGTACGGTTCTCATAGAACCAAACCCGTTCATCTCTAAATTAAATATCAAGATAATTGTGCAAAATCGGTGGCCAGTCAGATGACGGCTCCTGTTACTAACTGGGAATTGTAATTGAACAGCAGCTGTGGAGTTGTGTGCTGTCTACTGCTGTTTTGGGGAAGTTTCACCCATGGACAGGGCCGCCATCAGGGGAAGACAGCCTGGACTACTGTCCCGGGCCCGCAGCTGATGGGGGCCCGCCATCATTACAGGGCCAATGCGCATGGAAGAATTTCCCTATGCACCTGCCAGATGGTAACACAGGTCTGTGGGGCCCCGCTTATGTAACATCAATGATGATGTCACATAGGGGGCAGGGGCCCCGCTGGTGTGGCCCCACAAATTCTGAAGACAGCCCTGTCCATGAAATCTGAGCGGCCTAAGATGGCTGATGTTCTCCATTTTATGTGCTTTTATGTTTACGTGTTATTAATACTGTGTAGAGCTAGGTGTTACAAGGCCAAGACCAATAAGAGTGTGTATGGTAAGAACACAGGGTATGTAATACTAACACATGTCCAGGAGACTCCCGAAATTCGTCCGGTTCTCCTGGTATTCCGTGAGAGCCGGCAAATCTCCTGCAGAGTGCTTGAGGCCTGTGGTTTCATTAAAAAACAGCCTCAAGTCCTGCTCCTACCTGGCAACACTAGTATCCTAGTGTTGTTAGGGACAGAGAGGGACTTCATGACGCAAATTGCATCCTCAAGCCCCACCCCCATCACTAGTAAACCTATGAAGGGGGTTATTAATAGCCAAGTTGCCCCCTGCATGCATCTATGGCTTTCCTCTGGGATCTCTCATATTACATTGCCCTGCTACTTAGTGGACCTCCATCAGCTCCAGTCCTGGCTATCTCCCCCTGATGGCGGCCCTGCTGATTGGCCGCATATATTGTCTATTAGTTATGTTTATAAGAAGCTCTTTTTTGGCCTGGTAATCCGACCTTCCCCCATTTTCTATGTGTTACCATCAGATAGTGGCTGACCCTGAATACAATATCATGAGATACGTGTGTGTGTGTGTGTGTGTGTGTGTGTGTTTGTGTGTGTGTGTGTGTCTGTGTGTGTGTGTAAGGGTCCCCTTTGGATAGGCGCCAGTGGCGTCTTGATGCCTGGATAGTTTGGCACAGCAAATCAGATCACTTAGTTTCTCTTCCTTGGGGATTTGATCTCAAGAAAATCAGATTTCTGAATCAAGATCCGTTATTATTTTATTTACCACAGATGTCAAGTAAAGATGGCAAAAGTGGTTTATATTTCCATATTCATCACTACCCATTATAACGAATCATCTTAATTTTATTGTGAAATAAAATACAAATAACTCTGGGCCTCATTTGCATAAGTCCCCTTGACATGTAACATTAGTGGATGCACGTGGCAGATGTTACTTGCTGAGAGGACTTTCATACAGAACTTCTGTAAAAGGGGCCAGCACTCAATTTCCGCATGCCGAATGCTAAATAAGTCAGGGTTGCCGACTATTGAAAGCTTCCCTCCGGGAGAACCCGGAGGGAAGCCATAGATTTCTGCGAGAGGCAGAGCTTAATGACGCGGTTTATGCAAATCACGTCATTAAGCCCTGTCCCCTGTCAATCACCAGTGGTATCTCAGGTGTTAAAGGGGTGGACGGGACTCGTTGACATCATCAAGTCCCGCCCATTCCTAGTAACTCTAGGGATTACACGGGTGACTGTATAGGTGTCGGGGCATGCGAGAGATTTGCTGGCTCTTCCGGGATACCAGGAGAACGGCCCAAAATTTGGTAGTCTCCCAGATATTCCAGGAGAGTTGGCAATCCTGAAATAAGTGCTAGGGGTGGTGAGATGCTTTAGTTAAGGTAGGGTTCTGGACAGAAAGGGTGGAGTGACAGGGGCGTGCACTCTCCTCCGTGCTTACTTTCAGATCTCGAGATCTGAATCCGGTCTTCTTTGAGGTCATTTCAGGTATGGAACATCTGGGCAATGCAAAAAATAGTTTGTCCAGCAGAGGGCGCTTTATATCCAAAGAAACAAAAAAAGTAATCAGAAAACAAATAGTTACAGTCTAGTTGCAACTGTTCCAAACAGGTCTCTCTCTGACAATTCCCTTTGTTCTTTGCATTGACAGAACTTTCAGGAAGATTATTTTAATAAGGTAAACTTTAACAATAGTAATGTTATCCATTCTCAGTACCTATTTCATAAGGCTACATTCTGGCAAGCAAACCTCATGAATAGTTTCACTCATAACATATTTATTTATTCTTACTGTCTCTATTGCTGTCATTGTGTATGTGCTGCCACAATACTTGTTCTGTTATCAGTATATCAGCATTTTAATAAAAAATGGAAATTGTTATAACTTAGCCTGGATCCAAAGTATGTGCAGAGGTTTTCCGTATGTTTTCCGTAGTTCTGGTAATCCGCACGGAAGAGGCCATAAGGCTACCGTAAGTGTCCTGTGGTGTGGATCAGTGATCCGTACAACCTCTAATCCGCACAGAACTGCTTAAACCCGCCCACTGTAGAATTTAAATGGGAGGAAGATGAGACGAGGACACGATACATAGGGGAAAAACAGTGCTGGCTACACAGATGATCAGTACCAGGAGCCTTTGAAAGACATTTATGAGTTTAATCCTCATGTAAAGTTGAGCCTTTCAAGCAACGTGTGAACACCTGGAGTTTAGGTGGAGTGTTGTCGGATCTCCAGACGTAGGAACTAACTTCTGTATGGTAACATCTGGTGTGCACTGCCAGAAAGACACCGACTCCTGCAAGCAGCTGGTGGAAGTTGGGTGTTGGACAGAAGTCTGCATCCAGCACTTTGTTCTTAGATTTTAATATGTCTTTTTAAATATCATTGTAGCCAGTAATCCAGCTGTCTGACTGTTGCAGTGCACATATCGTCTGACTTTGAGAGTTACTGATAGTCATGGTCATGGACTGAATCTTGAAATTTCCACAGCTTTATCCTTAAGCCTCATACACACTACAAGTTTTTAAACCATGGACGATATTATAGAACATTTTAATCGCCAATCAGCCTCCATACACACTACGCACCATTATCGGTTGAACCTTTATTATTCAATGGTTTGATTGATAAAATTAAACTTATTAAAGATGCGATTAAACAATTTTGTGTGCTTTGCAATGGGCATGATCAGGCAGCACACATTTATCGGGTGATTTGAACGATAATAATAGAATATAATTGTTATAAAAACTCATGTCCAGGACCCTACGTTAATATTCATACACCGACCCCACGGAAGAGCTTAACCAAACCTTTACTGTACGGCTTACACACCTTCCCCTCCTACCACACATACACACTGTACGCTTGTCTCCCCGTCACCAAGAAGTGAGGGGGCCCTTGTGCAAGACTTTGTACATGTCCCCTCTCTGCTACACCCATTATAGATACGCCAATGCCTGTCATGGGCCTTGAAGATCCCTACGCACCCTCGCCCCATGGATCCGGTTCCATGTTATTTTAAATGTAGGTATTTATTGATATATTTGATAGCTAAAGTGCCAGTTCTTTAATTCTCTAATCATTTATCTGTAGCTGCTGTAAATATCTCAGTTTCTTTTAAACGTAACATAACACCTCGCCCCAAATTCACACCACCGGACGTATTGCTCATATGTCCGTATTTTACCGATATATGCTTTTGCGCATGTGTAGTAACTTTTTTATGTAATTTATGCAACAAAACGATACATAAATTACTTTAAAAAGTTACCATGCATGCGCAGAAGCAAATAAAAAAGGGAAAGTGGCACAAAGGTTCAGTAGTGGGTGAACAGAATACACATCATTATACAAAGGTAACAAAGCTACAATATACAAGAGAGGCCATCACAAGTCCTACAGAATACATCATACATGGACATAGGAGGAAGATGAGACGAGGACACGATACATAGGGGAAAAACAGTGCTGGCTACACAGATGATCAGTACCAGGAGCCTTTGAAAGACATTTATGAGTTTAATCCTCATGTAAAGTTGAGCCTTTCAAGCAACGTGTGAACACCCTCATCATAGCTACTTTTTGTTGTGCAAGTGTGACCTGGTCCTTCATATTCTTCCAAATGGGTTTTTATTAATGCTAATCAGACACCCTGGGCTAGCAGACACACATTCACCTTTCTTACTGAATCCATAACAAAGGAGAGGAATGGGGAGCATTCTCTAATGGGAGGTTCAGAGCTTTGTCAGATAGTCTGCCTTTATTGGCCTATCATCAGTGAAGAGTGTGTGAGATATCCCAAGTCAGGCTGTGACTTACTGTGACCACGGCACAGAGTCATACCACATACTTGTCAATTTATGCACCTGGACCTGCACTTTGTGTCCCCCCACTCATAAAAGCTTTAATGACTCTGCCTTGTCTTTGATGGACTATTGTCTGTGCGGGTAACATGGTCTTGTGAATTACATTTTTAGCAATTTACTGACCTACAGTAACTGTTGCAGTTAAGGTTCTTTGTTAGAAAAGTCTTTCTTCTCTCTGCCGCATCTTACGGTCTTGTGAAGTTACATTTCTTTTGTTGGACGCTGTAAAATATGCAGAAAAGAAGGTTATTTGAAAACAGTAATGGTGCAGAAGAAGAACGCCCCCATGCACTCAAAAAGGTCACCGCTACGAGAACACAACCCCATCCCCTAATAAGACATGTAATACAGGTACACGATCTGTTATCCGAAAAAACTTGGGGTGTTCCTCGGGATCCAGACTTCCGTACTGCTTGTGTCTCCGCATCACCTACCCCTAGATGGCCGGGTGGGTGTGAGTGTTAGTGGGAGGGAGGAAGTATTTCAATTGGACGGATTGGAAACGTTAAGGTAGGGCTCAGTGATGGAAGCCAGTGTGAGACAGGGGAATGGCATAAGATCACCCGCACATAAAGCTCCATCCGTTATTGGATCTCTGCTAGCACTGAATTTGATGCTCTGAACACAGCGCCAGCAGAAGCCAGAATCAATCTCCATCATCCATAAACAAAAGTCTATATGACTTAAGTATAAATGATATGTGATTTGTGATCATTTTACGGTTGCCAGTTAGCTGATCATAAGGTCGACAATCATACAGGTCACACCATAAGGTCCACAGTATCATTGTACACGGGTCTGGATCTGGCCCATATGGATTTGTCAATCATGCATAAAGTTCAATCTTGGGGCTAGATTTACTAAGCTGTGGGAAAGGAAAAGTGGAGATGTTGCCCATAGCAACCAATTCAGATTTTAGCTCTCACTTTCCTATTTCATATTAGAAAATCTCAGCTAGAATTTGATTCGTTGCTATGGGCAACATCTCCTCTTTTACATTCCTGCAGCTTAAATCTGGCCCTTGGTGGAAAAACTGCAAAGATTTAAATATTTAAAGATTCAAATACATGGCGCCCGAGATGCACCGAAACTCAAACTATCGCTGAAACATGCAACTCTGGGTAGGACTTCGTAGGCGTCAGCCCGGCAGTGAGGGTATTATGCATTTCGTATGCGTTTCCTGTGCATTTAAATAGGGTTTATAATGTTTACATTAACAAGATGTACAGCAGTGTTTTTTTTTTGTTTTTATTTAAAAATGTTTTTATTTTTTAAATTGAGAATCCCGAGATGGTGAAAGCTTTTCATGGACACGCAGCCACCTTTAACCGATACTGCACCTACTTATATGAGAAAAACACCCCTTTTTTTATTTAAATATTGTGGAACTCCCTCTTCCATTCACGCAGTGCAGATAGATGCAGTCACAAGCGGATAGGCCATCTTTCGGCGCTCGCTCCCATTCCCGCTGTGCTTCCGTCAGAAAACACATGGATCCCCCAGCTCTGGATGAGCTCTGTATCTGTGAGTGAATGTGGAAGCTCACATAACAGTGAAGCAGAAGAAAGTGATTTTTTTTTTTTGTCATCTTCAGTCATCCACCCGCAAAAACAGGATTATGTCCCGATTACGTGTCATAAAAATGTTGCTTGAGCTTGGTACTAGCATTGACTGTTAGTTGACAAAGCGAATGTACTATAATATATATATTTTTATAAGATTTATTAATAAATGATCTTTAATAAAAATAAATTAATCAAATCGAAGAAAAATCGCAAATGCTTCTGATTTACACGTCCAGAGTTTAACGTCTTTGACTTAAATTAAGTTAAAGACCGCATATACGCAATCTACGTATGGAAAAGATACATAGATTATGTTATAAATTTACTGCGCATGCGCAGTAGTCAAAAGTGTTAAACTTCGGACGTATACGTTATACATCCGGGGGTCTGCATACGGCCCTTAGCTGAGATGTGAGCATAAAGCATGAACAACATTTCCATGTCTTTAGTGAAGCGATCACACATTAAAATGCTGCTCCAATGGTCATAATTGACTGTGGGTTCGAGCCCATTATCATGATCCTGTACCTAGACATGCCCTGTAGCTGGTGCAAATAATAAAGCTCAAAATGTGTGCACTTATGCAAATGTTTGGGTTTGGATTGGGATCATTACTGTAAAGTGGCCTCATTACTGCCTCCCTCATAGCACCCCTTTGATTTCAGACAGTCGTAGCTGTACATTGCATTCTAGTGCTGATCGCTGCCGTTGTGTGAACCTGTGTTCTGTACGAGCAGTGCAAAGGTTTGTATAAAAACGCTCTGCTATCCTTTGCACATCGTGGACTGAATCAGCCCTGATCCAGAGGTGTGTGTAGCCAGCTGACGTATTTGTACTTGGTTTTCTACTGCGCATGAGCAGAACCGTAAAGCACTCAAGTACATTGCAACTAGAGCAGAACATAGCGTGTACTGCAGCGGGTTGTGTTCTTAAGGGCATGGGTGTAATTATGTGCAGTCGTACATTTATGCAATCTACATACCAGTTAGGTATGAAGATTGCCTCCGCATGGTCTTTAAAGACAGCAGGGAGTAGATTAGGAAGAAGGGGAGTTTTAGTTAGAAGCGGGAGGGCGGAGGAGAGGCAGGGAGAGGCATTCTTCTTAAGAAGGAAACTACGCATGGTAGGGTAGCCCTAAAAATGAGGGGAGGGGGCAGGTTAGGGGCTGAACGAGTAAGTTAGGTGTGGTTCTATCCGCACCTACCTCATTCTTAACTGTGAATACGGTCCATGTAGAGGATGTAGAGTAAGGGCATACGCCAGCAGATATAGGCAATCCTGAGCCGAATAGATACAGAAAAAAGCAAGGTTCAAACGTTTGCAGCACACACAGGTCGTGTCCAGGGGCCTGATACTGACACACGTGTATTGTTCATGAGGCAAACACACTACTACAGTTATGTTATCACTGCTGGTGAATGGATTGATGTCATTTTCTATATACATTAAAATAAAATGAAAAAAACATTTTTATAAAGAAATACACTATATTAGAATTTACTGCGATCGCATGTCCATAAAAGTGCTTACACTATTCATAACATTAAAATTGCATTAGATTGGGCTTCTTTCTGCACATATACAACATACCGTTACTGAATGCCATACAGAGGAGCCGTTGTCTATGCTTTTGAATGAAATGTACCACCCCCATAGTTTTGGCCCCTGCAATGCACTAGGGATTAAGTATAGATTGCGGGCTGTATGCAGACTGCCGGACGTATAATATAATATATAATATATACGTCTGGTGGTTAGCGTTTTTTCCTACTGCGCATGCGTAGTATATTTTTTACGTTATCGACATATCTTTTCCTTACGTAGATTGCGTAAAATGCAGTCTTTCGCCTTTAGTCTGCTTACAGCCCTGCGTCAGGAAACCGAAATTAGTTTTATAGTAATGGTCAACTTACACCTCTTATTCAGATACCGGTAAGCACAACATATCACCAATGCACAGGAGCCAGCAAATAGGTCAAGTAGTGCAAGTGGTGACTGTAGCAGCCCTGGCTGGCCAGATTGTGTCATGTGACTTGCTTCTAGGTGGAATAAAGACACTTCTTTGTGATGTTTTTAAGAATATATCTGAACTATTAAAAACAATGATGAGAAATACTTTATTTTTTATTCTGTAATTATCAGGAGATCGTCACGCACATCCAACATAATTACCCTCATACAAGCAATTAATAGAACATAGTAATCCAATGCAAAGTGTCCTGGAAAATGTTATACAATCCAGAGTAATTAGATTTGCTTCTTGTTGTAGGTTAGAGGACAGGCTGTGGAGACATTGGGCTGGATCCAGACTTAAGTAAGTGCTTGAAATGAGTTACTCCTGGGCTAAACCATGGTGATTGCAGGTGAGTCATATTTCATCTGTTGCAAACAGTATTGGAGTTGAGAGGTGATGTTTCCTATCCCAAGTCTAAATAACAGTGTGATAGTAAAGCTGGTCAATATCTGTGTACAGTAAGCAATTCAAAGATATATCCCTGCATGCAAAGAATACAAATAACTTGACTCCCCCTGAAATCAACATGGTTTAGCCCAGGAGTAACTCATTTCAAGCACTTAAGTCTAGATCCAGCCCATTGTTCATACCAGATGTCAAGAAGAAATAGTTTATATGGATGATGTATAACATTTAAAATATTTTATGTTCTCTTATTTAATAAAGCAGATAAGTTTGCCCCACAGATGTCTCAGTTGAAGGTGCACTTATATAGAACTGAGAGTTGGTGGGCATAGGTAATGGAACTTGTAAACAGGAGATGTGGCGGTCATATTATATCTTTCAGGTATAAACACATTCTATAAAGTGACGGCGGGAATCTGATTGGTTGCTATGGCTCCATTAAATCTATATAACACATTATTTAAGCTGCTGCGTGATTGGAGATATATTAGGTACACTCTCACACTTCCCTCATGATTTCATAGAGATAAAAACCATAGAAAATAAATATGTAAACATTGCTATATACTGGCGCAATAACATTAACAACATGCTCATGTAGAAAGCTCAGGAGTGCACTGGAATATTTTCTATAAATCTTTCAGTCCTAGGCACCCCTAGGCGTGCTGCCAACTAATCTGGGGAAGAAGAGACCCGTGAAATCATAACATTTTATAGGAAATACATAAAAGACATAACCCCATGATTATTCTGCTGCAGATTAAAATAAAAATGATTATTTCATGATTTTAATCATTAGAGGACTAATAGATGATCATAGAGCAGGAGTGGCCAACCTGTGGATGTGCGGCTCCTGCCCACAAGACGACTATTTCATAGAATGGACGCTATTAAATAGCATTACACGTAGAAAGAGATTAGCAAAAGAAACAGGCATCACGTGGGCAGCCTCTGGGGGCCTCATACAGCCTGTGGGTGAATTTTGTGTATATTTGTGTGTATGGAAGCAGAAACACACACACGTTTCTTGCTCCTCCCATATATTATATATAAAATTATCCCAGCTCCTTGTAATTTCAACAGCGGTTTTCTGTCTCTAAGGCCCAGACTGGTAGGCCACCCCTGCCTCAGAGACATGCATCTTCTATACAATCCTCCTGGGAAAACTTGTACAATATAACAGTCAGTATGGTGAGCCTTGTAGGACAAAATACGTTCAATGGTAAAACTGAAATTGTAATGTTACAAAAATACCTAACATTTTTTTTTACCTGTAGCCAGAATATTTTAGTGTTTAATGGCCTTTCAAGTGAACCCGTCACCTTAGCACAGTTTAAATGGGAATATATCCTATGGTGTTCAGGTTGTACCTCGTGTTTCAATGATCTTCAAAGTTCCTAGTGAATTATTAAAGTGATTGCTGCTGTAAAGTGATTGGTCCTTAAAATACAGATATCCTATAATAGCAGCAGTAAAACACTCATATAGCATTGCATGGATTTACGTATCACACACATGATGAACACTAAATAAAATTCTAGCCGATCCTTTTCCAAATGTATATTGCAACTACCAATCTCTTTCATGTGGTTCTCTGAAAGGAAGGCCAAGGCGCTCGAATACATGTTTCTCGGTTGGCGTTGGCAAAGGGTAGCCAGCGTTAACCTTCACACTCCCATTCCGCACTACATCCTTATTGAGGGAGTGCTCGGATAAACTCATGCCCTTGGTTTTTGCCAGCGCCCGCATTGAGCGGTTAAAGTGAGCTGAGCCGGTGAAGTACATCAGGGCACACGCAAACTCTCCGTAAGGCACAACTATGATGTCCAGTCTCCGGTGTCTTTGTTTCGGTCCCGGCAGACGACAAACTCCCATGTATTTCTTCTGGTTTCCGTTCTCCTCGCTGCTCACCAGATCATCAGTTAGGAATCCTGGGAGGATCAAAGACAGAGACATATCAACATTAAAGGTTTAAAATTTATTTGTAAATTAAAAAAAACAAAAAAATAAATAAAAAAAGAGCAAAGACTCTCATTTGTCTTCTTTTACTTCTAAACGTAAAGCCGATATTCTGTGATATCCATGATGCCAGGTGTAAGACACCCAGAGATTAATAATGTGTAGGAGTTCCTCTTTATCAATAACACATCTAAATTACAGGCTTCCCTGTGCATGCATTCAAAGGAGCTAGTTCCTGTTCTTTGATTAATACTAAGTACAGGTTGGCTGCGGAGTGTCCTAAAACACAGCTTGGGTATGATTTGCGACTCAGACTTTTGTTTAAAGTAACTTAATATATTTCTTCTCCTGTGACGGACAGGGGACATTTACTTACCTTGCAACTTAAGGCCGTCAATGAGTTTGCTGAAGACTCCTTTGTGAGACTTTCCATCGGGATGTGTAATTAAAACATCTACGTCACCACATGTTGGCTTTTGTCGCCGATAAGAGCCACAGGCCACACTGATCAACTCTGGGTTAATGGCTGTAGCTGCTCTTCTAACCTAGCAGAGACAATAATAAAGGTGATAATGTTACATTGTAAAACTTTATTTTTATTAACATCTTAACATTAGGACCTTATTCAGACTTAAGAATCTTCTTAAAATAAGAACTTAAAGTCACACCTTGTCTAAACCATGTTGATTGCAGGGGAGTCATATTTCATCTGTTGCAAACAGTACTAGTGTTGAGAGGTGATATTTCCCAGCCCAAGTTTAAATAATAGTGTGATAGTAAAGCTGGTCAGTATCTGTGTGCAGTAAGCAATTCAAAGATATATCCCTCCATGCAAAGAATACAATTAACTTGATCCCCCTGCAATCAACATAATTTTGCCCAGGAGTGACTTTAAGTTCTTATTTTAAGAAGATTCTTAAGT
>WWET01000857.1:472204-492883 GCA_011038615.1 Limnodynastes dumerilii | reverse complement strand
CTTCCAAGCTCCTAACCCCCCCCCCCAATGCTAAAATGCATCGGGAGGTTACTCACCGGGTATGCGAAAATGAATGGGAGAGTATGCCGATCACACTCACCCATTCATAAAAACAATTTCTAAAATGTCCCCTTATTCGAAATAGAGACAGCCGAAAAGTAACTTTCAGCTGTTTCTATTTCGCAAAGCGGGCCATCGGACCGGAGACTGCAACCGGAAGATTTCTTCTGTAATAATCACAATCATAAAATGACCGTGGGAAAACACTCACTCTCTCTCACAGACACACATTCTGTACAGGGCAACTCGTATTAAAAGTTCTTGAACAGAGTACACACCTGCTGGTACCAGCTTTGGGCTGTCTTGACACCTGCTCCCCAGATATTTGAGAACACTTCCAGGATAGCTACGTTGTCACTTATGTGGTCCAGTTTGCGTAAGTGTCCACTGTCCAGTATTTCTTCAATCTTCTCAGCCATTTTCTGACCAATACCAGGTATTTTAGCAGCTTCCTAAAAAAGAAAAAATACATTATGCATAAAGAGTGGTTTCTGCTATGGTTGAAGGAAAATCCATTTTGGTGATGGATGAGGAAAAAGCAGTAACAATCGATCGAATACAGAAAAATAAGAGGAAAGAAAAGGTGAAAATATAACACTCGGCAATGCCATGTTTGAATTGCAGGGGAGGGAAATAAGATTTGTTGCAAACAGAGTTGAGAAGTTACCCAGCCCAAGTGTAAATAACAGTGTAAAAGTAAAGCTGGTCAGTATCTATGTGTAATAAACAAAAGCCAAGAATTCTTCCTACATGCAAACAATAACAATAATTTGACTGCCCCTAAAATTCAACATGGTTTTGCGCAGGTGTAAAATACTGCCTGTTTTCCTATTATATTCAAACTCTGGATCCGGTCCAATAAGTGTAAGTTTTTTCTTATTTATTTTTAGACAGATTTTATACAATGACGTGTTACAGAATAGATATGCCTGTTATTTATTTAGCTGAAGTTTATACAATGAACAATGGTCTTGCAAACATTAAGTACAAAAACATGCATCATACCATGGCATGAAATACACAAGTATAGGTGAATTATTACTACACACTATGCATAAGATAACGTTATAACATAGTGGATGCAATAGAAGTTGGTGACCATATATGGGGGTAGGGATGGATTAATGAACTAGGAAAAGTATATGGGTATGCGGGGAAGTGGGGGCATAGGAGAAAAAGAGATTGCCATCTGAGTGGGGTAGGGGGAATAGTTTGGTCGGTGTAGGTGGGTCAATGATGTTAAAGGAACCATGGGGACAAAATTGCATAAAATCTATCTTCCTTAATGTGTAAATAAGAGGTTATTTTCTCCATTCCAGCAACAAACCATATGTAGGCCCTAAGAGCAGGGAGTCTGGCGGGGTCAGTGTATTCCCATTTTTCCCATGGCCTGCCAACTTCTTCTAATAGCAGCATTTTGCGGTGGCGACTCCCACTGGTTAAAAGTGAGGGCATGTTCAGCTCGATCTGTACTATCCCCACTTCCCGGCCACCCCTTTTTACATGAGGACGGCGTGCAAGTGTTAAGGTAAGGTCTGCGGAGCATAAGTCTGTAGGAACGAGGAGCCTCCCCTCGCCCCCAACTTAGTTTGCGGCTGCGAGTGTAACAGGGATGGCAGCCTGGATCCAGTCCAGGTTTTCTTTAAAAATCTTTTAAATGTAATATACAAAAACTAAATTTTAAGTCAAATAAGGTGGAAGATATTTTCTGTACATTTATTCTTATGATTATAAATAAATGCAGCATTTTAAATGACTTTTTTCTGTGACTTTAATCCACCTTTCATGATATTCTTCAATAGGATACAATATTCAAATAAATGGTATTGTAGATGACAATTTAGTGACAATATATATGGCTGTACGTTATTATATGTTGTTTCTTTACCTGTGATGAAGTGACGGGTTTATGGTAACTTTTGAGTGCATTTATAGCTTTTGTATAACCCAGAGATCTCCAGCGGTCTCCCTGAACTGAATAGGCCTTGGCCAGCACCTCCAGCTTGTCCGTGATGAAGCTGTTGTAATTCTCCCTCTTGCTCTCTGAGGAGTGAGCACACACCCACCTTCCGGCCACCGCGGTTGCCCCGTCATTGGTCTTTTCAGCCTCTGTGCTCTTTGACAGACGCTGACCACATATTAATGCATCCAGATCACCTTGAGTTACACTGACATCTTCTCCATCGCTGCATTCCTCCTCAGATGTCTTCATAAAACAGAAATAATTACTGTCATTAGGACATGAGCAACATTCTGGTGCAAAGTGTATTGAATGATTATTGATATAGGATTGAATGATATTGACATAGATCCATAAAATGAACATGCTTTTAAATGTCTAATATTACAGCATAGCTAACACATATTACATTACTACTTCATTGCATGCAGAGAAAGCCCCTCCCACATCTGTCCTAATGGGATTGGATACAGCTCTAAACTTTAGAGTGCAATCATTTGTGCTGCTGTGACATCATTAGCGCTGCTACACATTCACACTCATCACAAACTTGTTTGGTACCATAAGCACAATTCATTTTAGACCCATCTCACCTCTAACACAACAATCTACTGCAGGAGAATTAAGGGCAAAATTAAGTATATTGGGGAAGCTACAGACCTAAGTGCAGGGCACGTACGATAGCATAGGATATTTACGCTATCGTGAGTACAATGCACTCGCCCGAGCACTCCCTGCGGCCGTACGTAAAATCCGATTTACAAGTCCCAAACCCTACCTTAACTTTTCCTAGCGTAAGTAATGAATTGACGTACGAAACTGTCTAACCCATCCCATACTGTACAATATAAATGCCTCCCTCCACCAGGGTATAGTAACGGATAGCGTATGGTTGGCACTCCCCTTCGAACGTAGTTATGACATTGTTACGGCCGCCCTGAGTTACGAATTATAACATCTGCCATGCGCATGTGCAGAACGTACAAACAGCCGAAGTAGTTCTGGATCTGGCCCAATAAGTATAATATAATACGCATACTAAGTATAATATCCGCACCAGCAGATAGCTCTGAACCTTTTAATCAGAGATTTGCCTAATATTCAGAGGTCCAACTTCAGTCCATTGTGTGGTAATGTGAAGTGCATGGCATTCCACCTAACATTACATTATTTACTACATTTGGAAGAAATGATCCTTTACTGCATACTAAAGCCAATGTACAAGTCAGTTAATTAATATGCTAATAAGCAAGTGTTTCAAATGTATATTATAAAACTTTGCACTCAATTTCTTATTCAGTTCTGTGTAGTAGATATGAAAATCAATTATTTCACTATTACATATGTCACTGAATAAACGGACCTGTGTTGAGAATTCAGTCTAACACCAAAGCTGGGTACACACTCGTGTATCCAATGTACAGTGGCAGGATCTTTTCAGTAGATTAGCAGATGTAGGTGGGAGGTCTACTGTAAAATCTATGTATCATGGCCTGGGTGTTGTATCTGTGACCTTGGTCTGGAGGATTGGAAACATGTGTACCAAGCTGTGTGGTTAGTTGATGACAGCACACAGACAGATAATTATTTTACTGTATTATGCAACATAAAAAAATATAATTCAAATGGAGTGTGATCTGATTAACTAGCCATTAAAAATGGCAGATATGTATTTTCAACTTGTGATCACTATTTGTAATGTCCAAAACGTTTTGCTGTATTGATTACTGTAGTGTGATAACCTTATCTTGTATGTGCCTTTTGTTTTGTTACATTACAAGGACATAACTTGTTTTATCTATTTTTGGTCTTAATTACAGTTGTATTCAGAATTCAGTATACAGTTCAGTCCACTGTATTTTTTTGTGTTTTAAAACCAAAGAACAGTTTGACAGAAGCCTCCAAGACTTGAAATCCCTAATGGTTTCATTGGACTGTATCCCTACCTAAGAGTGAGTTAGGTGTGGACAGAACCGCACCTAATTCACTTGTGCAGCCCCTAACACGCCCCCTGTTTTTAGGGCTACCTTATCTTACTATGCGTAGTTCCCTCCCACCTCTAACAAAACACTCCCCTGGGCGGCATAAGCACGCCTCTTTCTAACTACACTACTAACTAAGGCCCAGATTCACAGCACCGGACGTATTGCGTATATGTCCGGTGTTTCCCGATATTTGACACTGCGCATGCGTAGTATTTTTTTAACGTAATAAACGTAACTTTTCATTACATAGATTGCGTAAATGAGGTCTTTCAGACCACATACACGTCAGGTGTTGTGAATCCGGGCCTAAAACTACTCCATGCGGTCTTTAAAGACCAAACGGAGGCATTATGTACTTACCTGGTACGTAGATTGCGTAAATGTACTATTGCGCATGATTAGTAGTTACATTCGGCAAATTACGCACCTAAGAAGCCCGAGCTTCGTAGGTGTGAGGACGGTCCATTATGAGGAGCATATTATGAGGAACAAAAAGATATTGGGCTGGATCAGGACCAACGCACGTCTTATGGACATGTGTGCTCTTTAGCTACTGCTGTGTAGAGGGGAGTGCACGCCCCCTGCACTCCCCGCTCAAGGTAGTAAAATCTACACTTACATGTCCAGATTCCTACCTTACAATTTACGACCCCCCTTAACGTACTAAAATTACATACGCCAATCGCTACGCTAGCGTAGTTATGATGTGCACGTGCGTAATTCCTCTGGCGTCCATAGCCCAGAATTTGCAGTGCAGAAAGGAATATAGCTGTAAACCTCACCTGTACTTTCACAACTTTGTCATTGCTTGGCTTGGAAGCATCAGGAGCTGGATCCATGTGTGAGCAGCTGGCTGTGGTATGTGGCAGTTCATCATGTGGCTTCCTGTCAGTCACTGTACACTTGTCACTTTGTTCTGCCTTTGCCTGGTTCTTCACATCTAGGTATCTGACCCACAATTATAGTTATTTTAAGTTTACTTGTGGTTCTATTGAAGTTTCAGACACACAGAACTTTTATGCCCACAGGGCGAATAACTGAGATAGGGGGAAGTAGAAAGATAACTACTGTGTGGTAACATGACATTGGGTGCAGGAAATCATTTAGAATTATTTATCAATGCTGGAATATCCCTGGGCACAACTGGCAGTATAAGCCCTATGACTGACAACATAATAGTATTATTTGAAGGACAATTAACCACTAGACTTCCTCATTTAACTAAATCATCTTCTACAGGATTGGTTGTCTGTATTTTACATAATCAAATACAAAACTCTTTTACTAACCTTAAACGCCATCAATAACAATGCACCCACATACATATCCTCAGTTATCTTACGATATATCTCAACTCACACTCAAAGGATCAGAAAATCACTTTTACACTTGAATAAAATGAGCTTACTCCTGGTTACAGGACTTCTCCTGAGCTGCGCCCACTCTCTAGAATAACCTTCCTCTCCCACTCAGACCATCCTCTACTCTCCAAAGTTTCAAGCGCTCCCTTAAAACTCCAAGGGAGTTCCTCAACCTACTTGTTAAGC
This sequence comes from Limnodynastes dumerilii, assembly GCA_011038615.1. NCBI lineage: Eukaryota > Metazoa > Chordata > Amphibia > Anura > Limnodynastidae > Limnodynastes > Limnodynastes dumerilii. The sequence continues at coordinate 487,331 of WWET01000857.1, read as the reverse complement.
TTTGTCAAACCTATTTACAACCATTTTGCTATCCCAATTTCCCTTTCTATTACCTAATTAACACAAACTTTTCTTTCCATACTAAAATTACCCTCAGTCCTGCTACTAACACTGCTGTGTGACTGGATAATACATAGCACTGTTACAAAATTCATTATCAAGTTTTTAATAAGCATGCATTCTTATGACAATTTCTGTGAAAAGGAACAAAATTTGCTATTGTCCAATCAGCTCGCATCATATATCTGACTTGCTAGTGAGATATAGGATGCCAGCTGATTGGACAATAGCAAATGTAAAAAGACCCTTCTGAATTATCACCTGTAAATACATAGTCAGTCACATTTTTTATGCTTTCTCATTGCTCCTGTCAATATATTATATGCAGATACATATCAGCCATCTGAATTAACAGCAACGGCAATCAGATGTTAGAACGAAAAGCCCATACAGCTTTTTTTTTGTATAGACTTTAAAATATGGTTACATTTTTCTGCATTGTCTTAGGCTTGTACCTACCTCTCTGGGATGAAGAGGCTGTAGCCTGTGGTGTTTACAATCTTCTTTTCTTTTATACACAGGCTTACCCAGATAGCCTTCACAAGCTGCACACCTGTGGGGAGTTTCTGTAGTTTTAGAAGTCGGAAGGCACGGTCACAATCCATTCCTTCGTCTATTATAATGTGTGTCACCTCTGGGCAAAACTGGGAGGAGACCTGGCCGCCATTTTGAATAATCTGCTTTTGAAATATTCCGCATCTGGCCTGGCCAATTCCTGCCTGCAGGATATGTGCATGGACTCCCGTGAAGAAATTTTCTGAATAAACAAAAGAAATTAATTTTGTGTTAGATTATAGCTTTATAGATGGCAGAACCAGGGAAAAAATGACTGACATCTAAAAATTTGAAAAGAATGTAATTTATTAACTAATTATAAAAACAATGGGATGGATCCAGACTTAAGTAAGTGCTTGAAATGAGTTACTCCTGGGCTAAACCATGTTGATTGCAGGGGGAGTCATATTTCATTTGTTGGAAACAGTATTAGAGATGAGAGGTGATGTTTCCTATCCCAAGTCTAAATAACAGTGTGATAGTAAAGCTGGTCAGTATCTGTGTGCAGTAAGCAAATCAAAGATATATCCCTGCATGCAAAGAATACCATTAACTTGACTCCCCCTGCAATCAACATGGTTTAGCCGAGGAGTAACTCATTTCAAGCACATACTTATGTTTGGATCCAGCTCAATGACATATAAATACACTCCACCACACAAATTATAAACATTTTTATATATCAGGCCCGGCCAAGCTATTCTTTCCAGGTGAAAACTACGAGTCCCAGTATGATTTGACTGCATAGACATAGCTGATAAATGACAAAGCATGCTGGCACTTGTAGTTTCATAACACACAGGCTGAGAGTCACGGGTTGACTGCTATATAATAAAGGGGAGTAAAATATATTGAAGACGAAACAGGGAAATTTGTTTCCACCTCAATCCAAAAGCATCAAATTCCATCTGTAGCAAAACCTACTCGGTCCTCAGGGACCACTAACAGTGCATGTTTTCCAGGTGTCACTGCTGGAGCACAGGTGTGTTCATTACGAACTGTCACATTTTAAAAGCTCCGTGTTCATTACTAACTGTCACATTTTAAAAGCTCCACAGGTGCTGCTCATTATATCACTTGTGATTCTTTAAGGAAACCTAGAAAATATGGACTGTTAGTGGGCCCTGAGGACTGAGGTTGGGGACTACTGCGCTAGCGTATTTACTCTATCCAGAGACGTAAAAACACTCTTATGCTACGTAACTCTGAATGTACGTGCCAGCCTAGTATCAACAGCGTAACTACGAACGAAGAGGCGTTGCCAACCATACGACCCCCGTAATTACGCTTCGGAGGCAGGGTGAGGCATTTAAATCGTATGGACGTGCTTAGACACTTATGTACATGAAGCCTTTACATACATCAGTAGTTACGCTTTGAAAAGTTAAGGTAGGTTTTGGGAAGCGTAAAGCGACCAAAGTACTATGATTGAGGGGAGTACCTAGAAAATACGCTAGCGTAAATATGCTACGCGATGAAACGTAATCGGAACGTAGGGCTGGATCTGGGCCATAGTCAGGTCCACGATTAAGAACAGATACTAAACTTGATCTAAGCCAAAAGGCAACTATATCTATTTACTATTTAGTTACAGAAAAGATCAGTAAAGGATAAAGAAACCCATAGGTCTAACTCTCTTAATCAGGGCTTGATACACCAATGGTGACTAGAATTTGGGACCTGGCGACAGGAGTAGAGTGAAGGAGAATACGCCGGTGGGGTCACCCTGAAGCCTCCTTCTCTCCTGCTCAAACAAATGGGACAGAAGCGCAATGTTGACTCTCCCTGTAGTTTCGGCTGGCGAGCAATTTGTGATCGCAGAGGGAGCTCCCCTGTGGATAATCTGCAGGTGGTTTCTCCCCAGCATTATCATACAGGCAAAAGACTTCAGCGGGTAAATAAACAGGTTTTTTTAAAATGTATATAAATATGTGTGTATGCATACGTCTTTTTACCCTGGAGCCTAAGTTTTTGGTGTGGCGCCTAACTTTACTAAAATGTGTCGAGCCCTGCTCAAAATAGTGGCTTAGGAAGATATTCACAATTAAGAGTCACCCATACTGTCCCTCATCCCGCCCCCATTTGTAGGAACCTTATGGCACTCATAGTGCCATAGGGTTTCCTTAAGCAACCATGCATATTTTCCTTCTTAAGAAGGAAAATACGCACATAGAAATCCTCCCCCGCCATCCCCGGCTAATCTAAATCCCTCCCCCCTCCCACTTCTAGCTAAAACCCCACGCCTAATTCTATTTAAGTGGTACATAGATTGCGTAAAGGACCTACTATGGATGCGTAGTAGGTCATTTCTGAAAAGACCGTACTTAAGAAGCAGCTGTTTCTTCTTAAGTGTGAATACAGCCTTTAGATTGAAGCTTTGAGGGTTTTTTTCAACTTGCTGTTGTTTATCATAGTAGCACTAACCATTCTACTGTGTTGTATGTGGTAAAATCAATCACCACTTCATCTAACATCACAGCAAAATAAAAACAAATTAGAACATTTGTGGTGACCCCCTTTCTGAAGCAGCATAGCCTACTCTCTGTATATATGGAGTATAAGACTGTATATAACTTTGCATTCTTATTTTATATTTAAAATGTAAATCATACAAAGAACAATGAAGCATGTTACGTAACCAGAAATGGGACCACAGTCATATCTGATTATTGTTTGCTACCTCTTACCTTGATCATCAACATCTGCTTTGTGTTTTTTTGTGTCCTGTGTGGAATCAGTGTTTTCTCTCAATCTTTTTACCTTTGGGAAAGCCTTTACAATACCTTTTGGTTCCATCAACACATTCTAGAAAGAAAGATTTTTTTTTTTTTTAAATTGACATTAAATGGCATACTATAATATCAAAAATACAATAGCAATCTACAGAAATTGCATTTTCTAAATGAAATACGTAATATAATACTCAGAGAATGTATGGAAGCATTGCACTTTACAGCAGTAGAGCACTTCGCTCAGCAATCAGATTGTGGGGTAAGTCTGTGTTATTGTTACCTGTGAAATGGTGATGTACCAATAACATAACATAGGGTGATATTAAGAGTCTATTCCTCCCAGGATATCACCTTTGCTGGCAGATGTCTAATGGACAAAATCATCCTGCACTGTTGGTATTGTAAACATGGATGCATTTTATGGGATGTTACATATTTAAAATAAACCATTCAATATTATTTAAGTTAGGTCTCTCCCCCTTTTCAAAGTATGTTGATAATTCTATATGTCCACTGTCTCAATTAATAAAAGTTAAAGAAAAACACAAATGCATGTATTTACTGTTTAAAAGGAACCATTAAATAGAACTTAATAAAAAATGAAATAATTTTTTCTTATTGCATTTAAAACAAGGATAATTTTTTTTTTGTTTTTTTTTTAACATTACGTTTTTTTTTAAGGGGGAGGAGGGGAAACAGCATATATAACATACGGTATAAATAAGGATAATTTTTTTTAAGTGTAATCTTTTAATAATTATTGAAATGCTGTAAAAATGTCCTTACAAAAGTGTTAATACATTTTACTCATTAATTTAAAATTATGTCTCAAAATGACACTTTCTCAGTTCTGAATATGTACATAGGTATATGTATTTTTAAAATTTATATTAGCTCTGTTGTAATGTTAAGCATAAATAATGATAGTATAGTATAACTTCACAGTAAAGTAGTAGAAATAAAGTGAAATATTCGAGGCACCAAAACATCTTTGGTGGATGTTTCAAGGTTATCAATACACATTACCGCATGCTAATGTAGTAGCGGATTGTATGTTCTGTATGTTCGCCCGTTCCTACGTTCATGTACAATTCTGTACATGACTGGATGGGGCACACCTCTACTTATGTATGAAACTTACATGCCCATACCCCTACCTTATCTTGTCCATACGTAAACGTAGCACTATTAACAAGACAATCATACATAAGAGCTATTCCCAGCCCTTACTGTATGATTTAGGTGATACCCCATGTTTGGAAACAATTTCTGTACATCCAGCACTTCGATGTATATCCCCATGTTCTGGACATTTGCATTATTGAACCACAGCCAATTTCTGCATGAGAAACTCAGACCTTCCAACATGTCCCATTCTATTAGGTACAATATACTCTGCTCCTGAGCTTACAACTGTCACTCACTTGGTTTTAATCAATTTACTGATTATTGTAAAACATATGTTTTCTTCAACAAATGTGGTTACTATAGTAACAGACAGTTGGAAGCTCAGGTGTAGAGCATTTTGTACCTAGTGGAATGGATTAAGCCATAGTTACCAACATGTTCTGCAAACTTTTTGGGACTTTACTAGAGGACTGACACAGATCTAAGCAGATCTTGCACAACGTTGTCTTTATGGACTTCAGAGTTATGAGAGCCATTATTTAATTTCTATGGAATTAGTTTTCTTCTTCCATAGTACAGCAATATAACTATTAGAAAATAAAAAAAATAGCCTGTGCCATATACGAAAAAAGGCCGACCCTGTGGCTGTAAATCAGGGACAGCTTCTAGTCATACACAAGAATTAAGTAAAACACCACGTGACACTCCAACTGCAGAGGGACTATAAGTCCCAGCAATGAGTGCCAGACAGAAGCACATCAAAACTTATTAGGTGTTATTATTAGCATTAATGATAGCCAGTGTTAGAAATTAGTGGGTACTACAAGTCCCAACTACCATGAAGTAAATGTTCCTTTTTATCCATTATTACTTACAAGTCCGCAGCCCGCAACTAATGAGGTCACTGCCGCTTCCGGATGACCCGGATGTTGTTATAATTATTATTATGTGACAGTAGTTGGAAGAGAGGAACTGCTATTATTATTTTGTCCCCATTATTGTTACTGCTGCAAACTGAGGCAGCTCGGGCAGGCTTGTAGGAGCTGATAAGAAGGGTGTTATGAATTGCCGGGTTTAGCGCTGGGTCTTGTTGTCATAGTAACAGGCAGCGGGTCCCGGTCGTTGCCATAGTGACGGCCTTGTTGCTGCAGGGACGCGTGTGACAGCGGAGTCAGTGGTTGGGGAAAGATGGCGGTGCAGCAATGGTTGGAGAGTCTTAGAGCTGCTAAGAAGACCTGTCTCCTGAAAGATGGTGAATGTCCTCTCTGACCTACATGTCTGTCTCTCAGAACGTTATTACCAAGTAGCCCAGACTCTATTTTCATCTTAGTTACATGGGTCAAGGGCCAAAACGAGGTGGGGGAGAGATGGTCCTTTTGGCTAAGGCACCTAAATATTAGTCCTCTTTCTGTGCATTGGTTTACTCAGGCAGGGAAATACATACAAATGTTAGGCTAATCATTTAAGACATGAAAATATAAAAAAATCTGCATTGGACACAAAGGGGCCGATGCAGAACTGCACTTACACCATTTTTTATGTGCAAGTGTAGACCTGAGCACTACCATGCAATGGGGCGCAGATCCAGAACAACGCTACCAAGGGAATTTACACCTGGCGGACACGTAAATTCACAATTTTGTATTTACTGTGCATGCGCATGACAGATGCTATGCTACGTCATGTAACATAACTCAGAGTGTATGGGCCAGTCACAAATCTGCTACGTAAATCCGTATATACGATGGGGGCGTGCCAATTTTACGTTAGCCAAAAGTATGCCTAAATTACGCAATAGGTAGGGTTTGATAAGCGGAAATCAGTCAAAGTACGTACATTCAAGGGGTGTGCGTAGGGGAGTATTTAGAAGGTATGCACGCGAAAATACACTACGCTAGTAAAAGGATTGCAAGCAGAGTTCTGGATCTACCCCAATATGTGTAAAAGTAAAGTATTTGCCCTGCATGCAAAAGAATTTAATTAGCCCCCCTTACATTGCAAAATGGTTTAGCTGAGCTGTACGCTTGCACCTGTTTTGCCCTTACTCCCAAACTGGATCGGTTCCGGTGTATTGAAACCATGCAGTGTGTGTATTTCATATAATGTTGTAACCACAGAGTAGGTTAATAGCAACATACATATGCCTGTGCCTATAAATGGCATTGATTAGTGTTAGATATAAATGTGATACTTCCTGAGCCACATAAAATCTTTATCCTGATTACTAGGGCTGTTGGGGACTGTCTGCAGGACACCTGTGCAATCCAGTACTGCTGAGGTATTCAATAGGAAGAAAGAGACTGGGGGTGAATGAGTACTTGTAAACTGGTAGAGACAACTACATGGATTGTGGAATTCCTCCTGTATGGCATGAACAGGCGTTCTTTGTGTGTGCATTACTTTCTAGGTGGTTCTTTGTAAATCATTCTGTTTACTTTTTATTTTATATACTTCTAATATAATTCACAGAAGAATTTGTTACTTTAAGAACTGACGGAAAGCAGAGTTTCCTACACAAATTGTGGCATACATTTATTGACGAGAACACAGCAAAAAAATATGTTTACCTAAAATTGGTGCTTTATTGAATTTAATTACTCTTTATTGTTTTGCAATTTGCTGTCTGGAAATACAACAGATGAGGAAAATTTAATGTGTTGCGATTATAGATGAGAGGTTATGTTTACTAGCGTAAGTCTAAATGACAGTTTAAATGTAAAGCTGGAGAAAGTAAAGTATATTTCCTGCATGCAAAGAGTAAAGTTAATTTGACTCCCCATGAAATTAAACCTGGTTTTGTCCAGATGTAATGTTCCACCTCGTTTCCTTTATTTCTAAATCTGGATCCAATCTAGTAATATCAGTAGATATGATTTGCAAAGTTAGGAAAAAGCTGCACATTTTAGGATGTATGCACTCCAAGAGACTTGGATGAGTGTATGTTTAAGTTTATTTAATTATATTACTACATTCATTGACATTTCCTAAATGCTTTTTATTCATTTCTAGGTAGAAGGAAGGTGCATTATCTCTTTTCAGATGGCAAGGAAATGGCTGAGGAATATGATCACAAGACAAATGAACTTTTGGGTAAGAATTATATTTAGTATACAAATTCAGGATGAAACTTATATTATTATGGATGAATAACTGAAATTTAACTTTACTGTTCCATATGATTTTTTATCACAATTTAAAATTGGAAACTATAAGTTGAAACTGGTAGTATTTGACAGACACAAACATCTGAGACATACAGTAATAACTCAATAACACGTTCAATGGCAAATGCAGGGTTTTGAAAGGGGAATTTCCAATGCATGTGATACATGTAGTGATATATTAGGGCACATACTATAACATAGGTGATTACATTAGCATGCCATTCCCAGACCCCTAATATATCCCATTTATATTATAGTATGTGCCATTCCCAAACATATAATATACCTGACATACTTTATATGGTGTGCCATCTCCAGATTTATGTATTACATGTGGGTTATATTAGAGGTTTGGAGATGGTGCAGAACCCTGCACAGTACTTGTCTTACAGAAGCACAAAACTTAAAGAAGCGCTGTCTGATTCAAGTGGGGGTTGATAGTAAGGCTATAAAAAAACTCTGTGAAATACTACCATCAGCAAGCTCTTGGGTGAGATAACTTCCATAAATGAGTAAAACAACACACAAAAAAGAGAGCGCTTAAGGGTATTACTAGAGTCCATTTTTAATAATACAGATTTAAAAAAAATACACAACAATTAAGAAACAAAACAAATTCATTAACTGCATATAAATGGAGACAAGTTCACGACTGTTGATCAGGCAGCTGGAAAACATGTATGCACATAACCACGTTAAATTTTCCATTGAGAATATGAAGAGGTTATTATTTAGTAACTCAGCCAATTAAAGACAGTCCGTTATTCATATAAAGTTCCAAAATAGTATTGATGACAAGAAGGTGCTGAAGATAACAAGCAAACGAGGCACAGTTTGTTACGGACAGAGTGTGCCGAATGTTATCTTGTATTTTATCCCAGTGTTTTTTGGTTTCCTGCAGTTACCTTCTAGTTTTCTACCAAAGGCCACACACATTCATACGTGTGACTTCTGACTTAACTGGCCTACTATGAGTGTGCCCAGAGTTTTCTGTCTGTTTTAAATAAATTAGTTTGTGGTAGATGCTGATATAGGCTCCAACGCCACAGTATTTTATACCACTCAAGTGATTAGGCAATGCAGTAGCACAAATACAAGGCATAACTATACTTTTCCATTATAAGCTGTGTTGCTGGCAACATTTGTAAATATCAGAGACAGTTAGCTTTATAATCAGGACTTTTGGATGATCTGTTAAAGAGAAACTATATCTTAAATATAAAACAGAGGTCACTGAAAAGTGCCATTTTATGATTTATTAACAGGTTTTTTTTACACATATTATATATTGCTTTACAATCCAGCTTATAGCAAATAATAGCATTTTATCATATATAATTGGGTTGTGATAGGAGGGTGCCACTGCTCTAGTCTTCAAAATAATTTTTAGCGTTATTACCTTCCCACAATTATGAAATAATACAAAGAGGATACCAATGTATCTTATAACCATACCTTATCCTGTAATACTAAAATAAGGTAATACAGTTATAGTGATCTCTACCCAATTAATATGGGTTTATCAGGATTCGGAATGCTAGGAAAATAAGAATGAATGTCAGATGTATAGAGACAGATGTCTAAGCATCATTGGGGAGGGGAAAGGGGGTTACTCCTCTGCATTCTTGGGTAGAGGAATTACTAGAAAGTGAGTACTAGATATTACCTGCATGGTTATTGTTATAGAATACTGGGGCTATCCACGATTCTGTGTTTTGTTACATGTGCCCTCCAACCAAAACACAGTTTCATGGCTTGAATAAAAGAAACCAGAAATATATAAAATGTTTTCATTTGAATTACTTTTTAATTGTGTAATACCAAAAAGACACACATTTCAGAAAGCATTAATTAATTAATGGGCTTATTGTTTAACTTGTAGTTACTGCTCCTAGAATCCTCATTTTTGTCTCACAATCAGCAAGATATTATTGAGCAGGAGACAATGGAATTGTGGCTACACTGCGTATAACCTCTCCTATGGCTTTATCTATGTACCACATTCTACATATTTTTCTATAATGTTCTGTCCTAATTACAGTTCGGAAATGGAGACTGAAGTCTGCACTGGGAGCATATGGACAGTGGGAGATTGAGGTTGGAGAAACACCTCTGTCTGTCGTTGGGGCTCTACAGCCAGATTTCTTGATGGAAAACAGTTCCAATGTATGTATAACTGATGAGTTAATATGAGTGTATAACTGATGTGTAAATATGAGTGTATAACTGATGTGTAACTATGAGTGTATAACTGATGTGTAACTATGAATGTATAACTGATGTGTAACTATGAGTGTATAACTGATGTGTAACTATGAGTGTATAACTGATGTGTAACTATGAGTGTATAACTGATGTGTAACTATGAGTGTATAACTGATGTGTAACTATGAGTGTATAACTGATGTGTAACTATGAGTGTATAACTGATGTGTAACTATGAGTGTATAACTGATGTGTAACTATGAGTGTATAACTGATGTGTAACTATGAGTGTATAACTGATGTGTAACTATGAGTGTATAACTGATGTGTAACTATGAGTGTATAACTGATGTGTAACTATGAGTGTATAACTGATGTGTAACTATGAGTGTATAACTGATGTGTAACTATGAGTGTATAACTGATGTGTAACTATGAGTGTATAACTGATGTGTAACTATGAGTGTATAACTGATGTGTAACTATGAGTGTATAACTGATGTGTAACTATGAGTGTATAACTGATGTGTAACTATGAGTGTATAACTGATGTGTAACTATGAGTGTATAACTGATGTGTAACTATGAGTGTATAACTGATGTGTAACTATGAGTGTATAACTGATGTGTAACTATGAGTGTATAACTGATGTGTAACTATGAGTGTATAACTGATGTGTAACTATGAGTGTATAACTGATGTGTAACTATGAGTGTATAACTGATGTGTAAATATGAATGTATAACTGATGTGTAAATATGAATGTATAACTGATATGTAAATATGACTGTGGGCTGGATCCAGACTTAAGTAAGTGCATGAAATGAGTTACTCCTGGGCTAAACCATGTTGATTGCAGGGGAGTCTTATTTCATCTGTTGCAAACAGTATTAGAGCTGAGAGGTGATGTTTCCTAAGTCTGGATCCAGCCCTGTATGTGTAACTGATGTGTAAATATGAATGTATGTTTGAACACAGCAAAATATTCAAAATGTGCAAAATACAATTTATATATAAAATATATTTTTATGAAAAATGCACTCACAAAATTCTGATTAAACTGTAAATGAATAGTTGACAGCTATTTTGTGTGGTGAACCAACATTTGATGGGCTGCATTCTAATACACATCGGCACAGATTGCAAAGTGATGAACTTCCACAGTATGAAGCCAGCAGGTGCTATTTTACTGCGCTCTAGTGAAACTCAACATAGTTTATAACAGTGACAGTGTTTAACTTTGTTAAATAATCATACGACAGTGGAATATGAATGTAATTGTATAACACACTGAGATCTGCCTTAATAAATGAAACAAGCAATATCTAAATTCATATTACGCACGTTTCTGTTTCTCCAGCCGGTTTTTCTGCGGAAGGATACTAAAACCAGTTTCCAGTGGAGAATCCGTAATCTGCCTTACCCCAAGGATGTATATATTATTACTGTAGACAAGAGTGAGCGCTGCTGTATCGTAAGAACAACCAATAAAAAGTGAGTAGCCGCCGCTCTCTTATACCGCTATTCTGTTTAAGATCAGCAAGTGGTTGCAAAAGCTACTATGATATCGTCATTCATGAAGTGGTCATCCTTTATACCAATAAGGAAATATAATCCTTTCAGACCAGATTCAAGGGGACGCGCTCCAATTCGATTGTTAACAATGCTGGGTTTCGCTGGGTTTCCAAGACGGATTTGGATCCGGAGTTCCGTTCTGGGAGCACTTCCAATGACAGGAAGTGGAAAGCACTTTCACTGTGTGAGAGGGGGTGGTAGGTAGGTAGGTAGTACAGCTGAGCGTCCTCTATACTATTTAGACTTCCACACCATCCACATTACGAGTGAGGACAGTGCAGAAGGTTTCACCCTCGCCTGCATGGATCCAGTGAGGATCGGAGCTCCAAGTGAAGCGGCATCATAACTCTGGATCATTCGTGTGTCATGACATACAGTGCGTTAAAGGAAGCATTGTACTGGCACTATGTTGTTAATATTATATTCTTTATAAAGTGTTTACTTTTCAGAGCCACTACTTGTAAAATGCAAGTTCCCCTAAATAGAAGAGCCACAAATGACATTCAAGTATAGTTTTAGAGAACGTGAGCTATTTAACAACATATAGTTTTGAATGCTGTTCAGGCCAAGGGAATCTGTTGTCTTATGTAAACAGCATTTTGACTAAAATAGACTAATACAGTGGAATTAATGGGAGAGTCTGTAATGTGTAGGAAATTGTTTAAGCTGTTACATATATACTGATATGCTTATTTAAGTCACCTTTTATGTCCTGTCTGTGTTGTGCATTTCACTGTACACAGCCACTTGGCGCATGGCACCCACGACAAGCAATCTTGAAAACATAATCTAGGTTTTATATGTTTGTGCAAAAGTAATTTTTATTCAACAAGGAACCCCCCTGACTGTACATAGCTGCATACACAAACAATCATATCTAAACATGCATTATAATAAGTTCACACTATATTTAATCAAAGAAAGAGACACTTCTATTACTACCATCCCAGCAGACATCTTACACAGTTGTTAAGCTGGATTCATTTCCAATTTTCAGGACGATCATACGATTCAAGACCATTTGGAACGATAGTACAAGAGTGTGTATGCTCAGACGATCCTGATTTGTAGTGATGAAAAAAAGCTTCAAATCGGATGATTTGGTTTTTATGAACGTCCTTAGAATCACGAGCACTAATTGTGGACAAATGTGGGCAGTCTTCTGTGCAGCATAGGCAGATATCCATAGAGTCTGTAGGGAGTATGAATGGTTAGGTCAGGTGATGATGTCAGATGGTAAATTGGTATACTGTGTACATGAATACAATAGACTTAATGGGACTTGTAAGTGTCACTGAAATTGTAAAAGCTGTTGCATCTCATGTATATAATTGCATAGGTGTGTACCTAGCTTAACAAGCTGTAACATACAAATCTGACCTCAAGAGCCACAGGCTCCATTCACACCATCCCTCCGATTATAACATATATATATGTCTATATAATACACTAGCACAGAACTGGGCAGACGATTGCATTGTGTGCTTCTACTTTTGTAGCTTTCAGATTTCTTTCGTTCTGCCTTCTGTGTCCCCAGTTTCCAGTAAATTTATAAGCTGCATCCTCAAATTAGCTGCACCATTGTGTCTATGTTCCTGGTGCACTTTATTTACTTAAATCTCTTAGCGTTCCACTTATTTCTCCTTTAAATATGCATAGCTATTTATACATACTTCATTTTAACATCACCTCTTGCAGTTCTTAACTGTCTTTAAATGGAGCAAATAAAAGGGATTTAGAGGTTAAATTGGTAGGAAGTTTTGCTAGAGAATTCCCAATCGCTTAACATCCCTGTGAAATATAATTGTCATAAATCAGTAGTTTTCAACCTAGATGGAATCAGGACACACACACTTACTTTTTTTTAATAGGAAACAGGAACCCCCCCCTTTTTTTTTTTTTTTTTTTTTTTACTATTCTTACTTTTTACAGATGTTTGCAATGATTTTGAGGGTTTATTTTATACCTACTCTATTACATTTAGCCCCCAAGATATGTTATTAAATATGTCCTCTGCCTTCTGGTACCACAATTGGTGTGTCCATTCATTACGAGTATCACCAGACAGTGGTCCCAGTACCTTCAGCAGTACTAGTGCCACTGGTTGAGAACTGTATTTCCAGCTATATTTGTAATAGTTTATACAGCTTTACAATGAATATAAGAAAAAGAAGGAATCTATTCCTTATTGGAATTTTTATGGTGCACAGGAATACTATTTGACAACAAACTTTAGTGACCTCACATATTTATATTTATCCAGATAGATCCTTCCCCATATATTAGACGACCTTATATTCCCTGGCAAATGTGAATAGTAATTGTGAGTCATATGCTGCTGGAAAGGTATCAGTGATTGTCTCCAATTATATATATTGTGCAATGATTTCAGTGTAAATGAACAAGCCCTAAGTAAACCGTGTGCACTTGTTTCTGGTAAATTAAACTTTTCCCTGCACGTTACTTTGCATATTGACCTATTTCCAAAACTTGATGGTTTTAGAAGTTTTTACTGCAATATCGTCATGTAGGCTCCAGTTACGCTCATTAGAGGGCGCTCTTGTAGAGATATGGTGAACTTCTTCACTAATGCAGTTCATGAATCCTGACGAGATAAGTCACATTAACACACTGTCATTTCCTATACATCAAGATCAATGTTGCTTAGCACCACAAGTAAACGTCAATACAAAAATAGAAGAACAAGGCTATATATACATTTACTTATTTAGTTAATAAAACAGACAAAATGCTTATTTGGGATAGAGGAAGAGTTTAAGCAATAATAAGGGCTACTGCTGGTTATGTGGATTAACATTATTTCAAGAACTGCCTGCAATCACTTTGGGTGGTTACTTCTTGGGTTATTATCATGTGATTCTAATGTTTGCCAGTAAATACAATAAACAAGCAATGTATATATCTGTATATATTTATACAGGCACAATTTGTAGGGACAGTCTGAGAGCTTATTGGCAGCTTAACCTGATATTGTAATTTGTATAGCACTAAAATGATTGGCAGCACTGGATGTATTTTTTTTATACATAATTGAGTGTTATTATTCTTAAAAATGTATAACTCTGCGCAGTCCATTATTTAAGGTAAAGATAGTCACATTTTTAAGGGAGTATAAGTTAAATCCTAGCTTGGATAAAGTGTTTGTAAGTCACAAATCACGTTAGATGATAATTTCTTTAATGATAGTGGTGTCTTACATGGATTCTGTAACTGCAATGTACACCAGTGAAACACTGGTCAATCTATGCTGTACAAAGATTTGAGGATCTATAAAAAATAAGAAACCAGTGTGAGGACTATGGGCTGGATCCAGACTTAAGTAAGTGCTTGAAATTAGTTACTCCTGGGCTAAACCATGTTGATTGCAAGGGGAGTCCAGTTAATTGTACTTTTTGCATGCAGGGATATATCTCTGAATTGCTTACTGCACACAGATACTGACCAGCTTTACTATCACACTGTTATTTAGACTTGGGATAGGAAACATCACCTCTCAACTCTAATACTGTTTGCAACAGATGAAATATGACTCCCCTGCAATCAACATGGTTTAGCCCAGGAGTAACTTTTCTCTCTTAGGACCTGATTCACACTTAAGAATCTTCTTAAAATAAGAACCTAAAGTTACTCCTGAGCAAAACCATGTTGTTTTCAGGGGGAGTCAATTTAATTGTATTCTTTGCATG
>WWET01000857.1:454290-472069 GCA_011038615.1 Limnodynastes dumerilii | reverse complement strand
AATTTTTTCAATGTGCTGCTATTATTTATTTTCCTTATCAGCCCTTACTGGCATTGACATAAGGACTATTAATGGCAGAGGTGGCGCAGTTCCAGGGCCCCTTTCTTTAGAAACAATGTATGTATGTATATGGGTTTTCTTTCGCTGTTGAAGCCCTTGCAAAACTGTTCTATGGAGTCTACAAACGTCTAATATCATCCCTGCAATTTAGCCCTTGATTAATATTTTCTTACTTAATCTTTTAAAAGAGAACATTTATGAAATAAGAAAACCTAAATTAGGGTTATCATTCATATTAACTAGCTACATATGCATATAATAATAGCCATTCCCTACAGGCCCTTGCCATCAAACTTTACCATGTGACCTGCTAGTCACTACAAGCATCCATTTAATAAGACTATTCTCATGGCTCTGCCATTATCCGTTTTTATTTATTCTTGCTAGAACATGTTTTAAAAGAAAAATAAAGCAGGTCTAATACAGGTTTGTTGAATATAAGGCTGTCTGCGTGTCTCAGCACCTCTTATGTGCAGCATGTTATCAGTTTTTACAAAGTATGAGATATATTATTTAGTAAGGAAGACTCATTCATTGGATTACTTGCTCAGTTCCTCCCTGTCCCAAGCAAAGTTCCGTGCTTTCTATAGTCTTTTTATCTATCACTGAGGAGTTAACACTTCTTTAACATGTCTTTGTGTTCATCTAATCTCTGCTGTTTAACCTTTGACATCTCCCTTATTATCCTTGTCTGCCACCTTTGCCAAATACCAAAAGCAGTTACATCACAGAAGACTTTAATCTCTGTCAGAGAGCACATTCTGCACCCAGTCTCTTTACTTTCATACGTTTGCCACTAAAACTATATTTGGTAACACTGATGTATACGTTTATATGGCTGCCTGGCCGATTTCAAACCTATACTGCGTGTAACATTTTCTACTTATAATATTTATATTGGACAATCATGTAAATCAGCGTACAGGTCACTGGTCCAAGTAGGAAAGCTCTGTTGAAAAGCTAAAGCTCGACTGGTAATGGGTTTTTATCTTCTGAGAATTCAACATCATTAATTAAACTTTGGATATCTAGAGTTTGGTTGCTAGCTCTCTGCACAACTGTCCTGTATCCATATAAGTCTAGAAAGGAACTGTAGTCAAGGCGATTCGGACCGGATCTAGAAATCAGGTGGAAAATGACACACTTTGGGCCAGATCCTGAGCTACGTACGCTAGCCAAAGACGTAAAAACGCTGTTTTGTATGTATTGCGCATATACACACGGCAGATGTTACGCCACATAACCGTGATCGTACGTACCTGGCTCAAATCAACAGTGTAACAGGGCGTGACAGCCGCACGACAACCGTAATTATGCTTCGGAGGCGGGGTGAGGCATTTAAAGCATACAGTCCGGGCGCTTAGGCAGCTACGTACGTGCAGCCTGTACATTCTTCAGTAGTTACGCTTTGAAAAGTTAATGTAGGGTTTGGTAAGCGTTAAACGGTAAAGTAGGTACGGCCGAGGGGGAGTCCCTAGTAATTACGCTATGCGTTGTAATGTAACTAGCCCGTAGGCCTGGATCTACCTCTTTCTTCTTACCATTCAGGGAGAATACTTTGCTTTTGCTTATTGCACACAGGTACTGACCTGCTTTAATTTGCAACTGTATTTAGACTTGTGCTAGAAAACATCTTAACTCTGATACTGTTAGCAACTCTACATGGTTTTGCCCAGGTGTAACAATCCACCCGATCTCCTCTTGTTTTTAAACTCTGGAGCCGGTCCACTGTCACCTGTGCTAAAATGCCCTGTAAAAGTGTTAGGTTATGCTGGTGTGTGAACAAAATGTTTTATCCATTATTTTATTAACTGTGTATTACCCTGCACCAGGGGTGTAGGAAGAGCTCTAGGGATTGCGTATAGCTGAAATTTTTTTTCCGATGGCTCTGATTCCTTTAGATTAAGCTGGGACATACTTCTCTGGTGCACAAATCATTAATCCTGTTACAAATAAAATGCGTAAATCCCATGTTTCTGGATTTGGATCATTCCATTAGGAGAACAGGTAGGAGAATTGACCTGTCAATGAACACTGAAGCAAATGTTCAAATTATGAGCCAGTGGAAATTCTTGTAGACTACAGCAATTCCTGACACCATAGCACTTTACAATGTGTCAGAAAATGTACTTATAAAGTATATGGCATGTTTAATATTTGTCGCCAGTTTACCTTCTTCTCCCATTGTGGTCTATGCTTCCTGTAATATTGTGTCTGTATACACAACGTCCTGCCACACAACTATTTCCCCCCATCCTCTCCTTGAGAAATCACAGACCTATCAGCTGTCTAAAATATCTTCCTCCACGTCTGATACCAGAGCAGTGAGGGAGAAGCCAGTCACTTGCAGAGATTTGTGTTTGGTGCCTTACAGATCTGTCTTCCATTATTACTGTACTGTGTTTATTACATCTCACGTCTGCCTTTACTGGTTTTACAGGTATTATAAAAAAATTACTATTCCTGACCTGGACCGATGTCAACTTGACCTGAACGAAAGTGCCCTAAGTTTTGCCCATGCAAATAACACTTTAATCATAAGTGTAAGTATTCAGTGTGTATACTCTAAATCAGTTGGTGTGAAAACTAGATAACATAGTTGATTGTCATAGATCTATTACTTGTGTGTAGATATTGTGTCTTTCTTGTATTGTTGCCTTTGCTGTACTATTATTATGTTATAACGTTATTACTGTTATTAAGTTTTTGGAACTTTATGGCACTTAAAATACACAGAGAAATCTAATTTTTGTCCTACATAAGTGTGGCTAAAGATATCTGACTTGAAGTCATGGAGGATTTGTGGTCATCACTGCCACAGAAAATGTGTCGACATTGGGTCCACATAACTTTTTATAGCCAGTGAACTGGGACCTAAGTGAATACAGCTGGAAGTTCTGTAGTATATGTTCCTGAATTTGGGGGTATAATATTCACCCATGGGGAGTAAATGTAGCACTTACCCATATTATTATATATGATCAGGTTATTATAGCTAGGACTTGGATGGCGATTGACCACCCCAATAAGTGCACCAGTGGCTAGCAGCAGTAAATAAGGAGAAGCACAAGCACTGTCTGTACACACAAAGAAAGGCCCTTCCTATACACCAAAGACAAGAGCCAAATGGTATGTGCCATCTTGGTATGTCCCCAGAGGATGACTAATAACCACACTACACCTTCTGGTTTAATGATTGGTGGTTGGTTGTAAATACTGGATTGTAATAAGTAATCAGATATATTTTTCACATATGATGTAATAGTGTTACCTCTGGAATTCTAATTCATTGAAAGTGCGTTGTATGTTAAGGGTTTTTGGGGTGGGTTGCTATTTGATCCATCGTGGCTCTTGCACTGTGGGTTGTATTATGTATAAACTGTTTTGTATTGTCTTGAAAACCTTTCAATAAAAATTTTATAGAATAATTAATAAAAAGTTGCTCTACCCATCCATCCTGACCACCAGCCATTACTCATTACAGTAATAACTCAGCCAGTACTCCTTCAGCAAAGCTATGTGGGTACCTGCTACACCATAGCGGCTACTGCTCCAAACACTCTAGCTGAATAACCTTGGCAGGAAGACCACGAGGGGCTGAGTTAGGAACAAACCTTCACCAGGACCTTTCAATTGTGTGTCCTGAAATGTCAGCTATAAAAACAATTGTACGATTATATAAAAAAACAGACATGCAGCATTGCAATAAAAGAGAATTTGTGTGCCCATTTTCTGACATGGCCCTTGTGTCTCTCCCCTCCATGTTATAATATGGGACTGGGTCCAGACCACTCCATGCTTTCTGTACATGCGTGAGAGCAATTCCCACCAGACACCCGAATTACACACTTTGCATGTGTTAAGTCGGGTGTGTGACAGAGATCTGGATACGGCCCATGCTCACTCTTGAGAACCATATTCTTACACCTTAAGCTGCGGAGTATGGCAGAGACTGATTTGCTGGAACACCAATGAAACGATCCAAAGACACACTGACTCAATAATCAGATCGTCCTGATAGGATGGACGCAGCGCAGTCTGCCTGGATGTGCACAATGCGCTGTTCCCAGCCATCAGAGCGTCATGTTGAACGCCAGGAACATCACATTGTAGGTCTTTAAGCGCTCAATCAAAAAGCACCTGTCCAGGCTAGCCTGCCCCTCCTCCACTAAACAGCCTCACTGCATCCTACATCTATCCTTTCTTCTCCTTCCTTCCCCCTCTCCTCCGCTCACACCAGCAGTCCATGTCCTTCCCCCCACCTTGGGCCTGATTCACACTTAAGAAGCTTCTGTTTTTTAAGTGTGTATCTAGCCGAAATGCGCATACGTACCAGATCGGTATGTAGATAGCGTAGGTGCGGTCTTTAAAGAACATGCATGGATTTCCTTCCATAGAGGTGGCGTTATGCCGCCTCAAGGCATTTTTAGGCAGAAGCAGGGGGGTGCAAGGTCCGTACAGACTTTGCATGGACTGATAAGGTAGCCCTATGACACTTGTAAGTGCCATAAGGTACCTAAAGATGGGGGGTGAGTTGAAGGCTGCCCGCACCTGACTCACTCTTATCTGTGAATAAGGTCCCTTATGTCCTCTGTAAGTTCATTCCTCCCATTTAGATTATTAGCTCACGTGAGCAGAGCCCTCCATCCTAGAGTTGTTCCCTCCTCTACCACTCCCCGCTCACTTGTACCCTCTTGTCTCCCTCTGCTATCCTTTTACCCCATCCCCACCTGGTGGCTCCCTCTCAACCTCTCACTGCGCTCTATCCCCTCCTCCCTGATCAGGCTTCACACCTCAAATTTTTCCTTGCTGTCTGTGCTTTCTTCACCTTATTGTATTTTGTGATATTCTTATATGTATATTGTATTTTATTATGTACTGTATTTTGTTGTATTTTGTATGGCGCTAAGGACACCTTGTGGCGCTTTATAAACCATAATAATAATAGCATGTAGCTAACAACAAATGATATATTCTCAGTTTGTGTTGGGTTTGGTGCTTAGGACTTTTATTATTTCTTCCATTTCTTTTATGAACAGTATCAAAAACCAAAAGAAATTCTCGATGTAGAGGCAGAACTTCTGAAGGAGCTCCAAGCGATGAAGTCTAATAGCGACGGAGATGTCGACTGCAAAACACAGTGACCAATCTCTTAGATTCTTTATAGTTTTGTAATAAAGATAAATAAAATGCTTCTGTATATGTCGAGTATGTCTCTGCTTATTCAGTTCCTTATAAATTACCTTTTTTATGTTTATTGCTGCAATCTTGACTTTATGGTTCGAAACAATTCAGCAATTAGATACAACATGTAGAACACACATAATTTATGTAAAGTTAATGGGGGGAGATGGATGGCTAAAAGGTGGTGGGCAGGGAATGTTTTTATGTGGTTGGATTAAGCCTTTTTAGACCTGTGCCAGTAAAATAAAGTTTAATGGCTCCAATTTACATAAAAAAATGCATTGCAGATTATAGTAACATTTAGCAGACATGCTTTACAGCCCTTGGCAGATTAAATGATGATTCAGGAACACTTAGGATAAAAGACTAATGTTTTGGAATAACACTTTATGAGAATGGATTGTAAAATTTATGTCATCAGAAGCTGCTATGGTGTATGGTTGTTTCACTGGTGTGCTCAGCTCCTGGGAACTAACTTACGTAACAGGTAAGCCACAGGACAGAAAATATATTCTCGTCACAGGAGATACATCAAAAAAGAAAGATAGGACTGATCATCCTAGCAGCAGAGGGAGTTCCTAGCAGGAGAGAGCCGTTCAGTGAGCTGATTGGCTCGGCTTAAAAAAATCAGGCTCTATGCACCTGATCCAGACCTGCGAGCGTAGCGTATGAACGCCCGGGCGTATAAACTTTCACGCCCATGACACTCCCATTGATTGTACCTACTTACGGTGGCTGAACCCTACCCTAAGTTTTTCCAGCGTCCGTGCAAATTTTTGTACCGATACGCTGGTCGTACGGGGCTTAGCACGCCCATACTGTACAATTTAAATGGCTATCCCCGCCTCTGTGTAGTAACTCGAGCGTCCGGACTATCTTCGTACAAAACGCACGCCCCTTGGGCAAAAAATACGCTGAAAATACGCTCGCTGCACGCTCATGTCCTTCGGACGACTGGAAGTTGTCATACTGCACATGCGCAGTGCGTTTTTTTGCCCGTTTTTATGCTCACGATCGGCGTACGATCGCTTGTGGGCGTAGGTCTGGATCAGGCCCTATGTGTGGTAAGGAGTGTGGCTCCATGGGGGTGAGTGAAGGACAAGTGTTTTCTTTATAATAACTGTAGGGGAATGGATTTGGGGGAAGTTTGAGGGATGCTTCACAGTAAGGTGGGTGTAAATGGCAGACTAAGTGGTTCTTACCGTTTGATTCTATGAGGTCCTGGACGTACAGAACTGGGGACAGACCTCTGTGCATAGTTTATAGGCACTGTGCAGTTGACTACCTATGTAAACCACTTACATGCGGGCAAGATAAGTTAATTACCTACGTGGGTGGCGGATTGCCCTTTCTACTCATGTACGGAACTTAGCAGTGGGTGGACGTACGGACCCCCCCCCCACACAAACACACTATGCTCTTAGTTCTGGGTCTGGTCCTATGAGACATATCTGTGCAGTTTCAAGTTGCAAATTCTTCACGTTTGCGTGGACCTCCTCTATGTGTTCTGTCTAGCAATGCAGAAAAGTGTGAGGAGAAAGCCACGGAGTTGCGATACCACTTTGATATTTTACTCACTTTGCTAATTTTCCTATATAATATATATATATATATATATATATATATATATTTATATTTAATCTAATTATTTTTATTGAGCTTTTTGGTCAGCACAATGCAGTGACAAACATAGATAAATTATCAGTCAAACATATTTAAAAGGAATGTCCTTAGAGAGACCATGAAATGACATACAACCATCACCATATACAAGTAGAGACAGTAACAGTTGTAGATAGGTTTTACTTATACAGAAAAAACACAGAAATATACATTATCATTTGCAGCTGGTAAAGCTGGATCTCCATAATAACTCACAATCTACCCATTTCTCCCGGATCTTATCAAATGTTTGCGGTCATCCCCTACTCGTCTACACAAATTTCTAATGTCCAAGCCAAGTGTTTTCTAGATGGAGCCAATCACCCAGCAGGGTTAGGTCAGGTGCACACCAGGTGCGTGCAATGCATGCTTTGGCCCACATGCAAAGGGAATTTACATAGGTTTGATTAGTGTTGTTAAAGGGATTTTCACGTCCTATGCCAAATAAGATCCTAGTTTAAACAATACAGTTAGTGGCCTTTCTCCAAAACCTCAGTGTCCTCGGGCAAAACCATAATAGATGTAGAAAATGAGCATCTGGTTCTCCACATTTGGGGCACTCATGGAGCGGGATTGATCAATTCTTGCCAGTGGAGCCGGCGTGAGATATACGTTGAATTAGATACATTTGAATCTGTTGTTATTTAATATTTACAGGAGCTGCTAAGTAAACCGTCCCAGTGCTCTTCATCTATTTGACCCAGATCCATCTCCAAGAGCGTCCGTAAGCGGACTAGAGCGGCCTCAGATACAGCTAACATTAAACGGGAGTAGATTCCAGAGATAGCTCGATGCTCCCCAATATCTATATTATTGGTCTGACCGGAGAGGCACATATAGTTGTCGGAGCACCGACAAGCTGAGCATTTAGAGCATGTTGTAAACACATAGTTAAACCAGAGTGAACCAGGAAGAGAAAAGTCAGCTTCAGAAAGGATTCAAGGGCACCTCATATATTTGATGCAAGGCTTGGGCACACCAGCTTGCAGAGCACTCAACACCAGAGAACTCCGGAAATGATGAATTATGCCAGAGTTGCGTGGCAGGATCCACTCCCTCTCCCCTCAGCAAAACATTGCCATACCCTCTGTGCCTGCAGAATAATAGGGCCGAGTTACGTGGGTAGAGACAAGCCAGTAGGTTCTGGCAGGGAGTGTGATGAAATCCCGCCTGCTCAACCAGGGCCCATTGTAGTTCCCCATGAGAGGACCAGAGGTGTGACAACTGGGCAACGGCATAATAGAATAGGAAATTTGGAAGCGCCATACGCCCCCTCCTCCCTACATCGATTTTCCCTGCTTATTCTGGAGCACTTACCCCGGGGCGGAACTACCATTGATGCAACGGCACCGGGGCCCATGCTGATACAAGGGCCCACAGCTGTCATCACCGCACCACTAAAGCGCCCCACCGGGTTACCTGGGATATAAGGGCCAAAGCATATTTTTTGCACCTGGGCCCACAACTCGCTAGTTCCGCCTCTGACTTACCCCCCTCCCCTATAAAGGAGGTAATTAAGGAATTCATTATATTAACATTTTATGTGGAATTATCTTCCCTTATATTTCAATCATCTGTTATTTGCTGCTTTTCCTCTGTACTGGGAAGCAGAGCGCCTAGTACTTTACACTACTGCCCCTATGAGTTGGATTCTGACCAGGACCTTATGCGTGTTCGTAGTTTGTGTGGTCAAAAATACATAGCAAACAATTAATTGTATTTTCTCTGTTCCTGCACTGTGCAACTGTGGTAATTCTAATAATTCTGGCCTGCAAGATCATATTGCAATTAATCTACATTTGTGTTATAAAAGCCTTTTCCCCACTGAAACGTATTCTGTCCGGTTGCTCCAGATGTCCATGTATCTATCTTTCATTCTTACATTAAATCTTCTGTCTTCTATTGCATTTTTCTGCATATAATGTTGGGACTTTCTGAGTACTGGCTAAATATTATTAACTTGTTCATAAGGTTTGCAGCTTTTGTAAAGCAAAACATAAGGAGCAAAACTGGCCGCACTAGAAAGATTTCACAGCAGGATAAATGGGACAATATTATTGTATGGAAACCTGTGCCACAGATTACTTGCTGCTGTGATCAATAATCGTAATGTGGGGCTTATTCTCATTCTAAACAATGAGATTATTGAAGCCAAGTGTTTAAGGACTGCTTTGTTGGCATTTTTAAAATCCATTGGTGCTACACTGATCATTGGTTTGATCTACCGATAACTGGAAAATCAGACCAATAATACTTTTAGTGTGTGGCCAGCATAAGATCAAGCAGTTCTAAAACATTAGGCTAGATCTTGAGCTACCTACTCTAGACGTAAAAACCGCAGTTTTGTATGCACTGTGCTTGCACGCAGCAGATGTGATCGTATGTACCTGCCTCGTATCAACAGCGTGACTATGATTGAAGGTGCGTGATAGCCATATGACACCCGTAACTTCACCTTCAGAGACTTATTTTTCCTGGTAGGTTTGGTTGTTTTTGTTACTCTTAGATATAACAACTTACCTTCAGTGCAGAGACTATTATATATAAGCAACTAGGGTCATATCCAAGGCCCTTTAAAATAAACAGACCTGCCTGAACAATAGTACTTGTACTTCAAGGGTAAGAGAATTCAATTTCCAAAAGCGAGTACACAGATAAATCTATGAATTGTTTTGCAATTCCTGGTTCTCAGCAAATTTCACTTGGATGCAGCTCACCAGTAATCGTTCCCGTTAAATGAATATATAATGAAGCAGAACTCCTAGGTTTGCTGTAAGGAAGAATAATGTCGTTTTTTTCATTGTTTAGCTTTGAAGTATGTCTGAAAAGTAGCAAGTACTTTTACCGTTAAATAATCCATTCCCCTACAAGGACTACATGCGTTTCTTTGATCTCTTTTCAGGGCTGTCCCAATTCTATCCACTATGTTCTTTCTTTTATAGGTGGCTGAAGAAAAAAACGACTAGTGAGCAGCAGACCATTAAGTAATGCATCTAGATTCACAGTGAGCTCAATCCCCAAATATCTTGATGGCAAGTCTGATTGACAAATGATGGACTGTGAGACCGACCCCCAGACTCAACAGGAGTAAAGCTCACAAAGGTTTCAGTTTAAACCACTTTTTTTTTATCTGATACAATGGAAACATGTTGCTTCTAATGCATTAGACGCTTTGGTAAAAACACAGAAATATGGGGAGAGAGTCAATTTATTTGTATTTTTTTTTTGTTACTGCTGTTTATATTGCCCCAAAGCTCAGAGACCTGGTTGACACATTACACTCTGAGATAAAGGATCCTATAACACTTTTTAAAGTTAGGCAAACGGTCTTCATTCAAAGGTGATCTGATTAGCTCCTGTTTCAGGTGAGTGCTTGTGTCCGTACATTTGACCTCTTGGACAATAGCGCACAACGTTACTTGATGGATCTTGAGCTCTACACTATTTGGACTTGTCAATAGTATCCTGTTTTCATAAAATTCTAAATCTGTTTTAAATTCACCCACATTGACTTCTAGATGATGAGATACTATAAACAAATATTTCCAAGGGGACTTAAAGACTTCCTTCATGAAAAAAGTAGGAATTATGGGTTATTAAAAACTAATTCTGCCAATTGAACGTTTACTAATATACATAAACTTGACAGAGTTACGCCTTTGTGCCATTATTTCTTCCATCTCATTGTCTCTTCAGATCCACATAATCCATGTTCAGATGACATATTTGATGTTAAAACCTGCCACAAAAGTGTGGATTTTACCAGCTGCAAAGGGGTCACATAACAAGCTTCCCCAGGTCTTAGCAGACTAAATCGCACTAATCCAATATAATTCCACCACTGTTTACCAATTGTGCATAATATATACCATAAAAAATGTTCTATAAAGAACTTGTAGGGATACATAAACTGGTATTCTAATAGGATCAATACTAAGAATTATTAATTGCAAAGACGACAATATAAAAGACGCACAAATAGCCTGGGTTAAACTTTTATATTATCTATTCTAAAATGGTATTATTATTTGAAACATGTTTATATATGGTCTGTGGAGACACAATGGGAAAAGATCTATAATGCATTCCATGACGATGGCAAGAAAATTGTCAGGTAACCTGAACTACCCAACGGGTCTAACGGATTGACTTTCCTCTCTCTGGCAGTGTCAATAAAATAGATAGTTGTCAGCATTACAATTACCCTGATCTCCACCACTTATTAATTGCCTCCTATGGATGCAGCTGTGGCGGTGGTATGCAGAAAAGAAGAGAGAGAGCAGGGGAACAGCACAAGAGAGAAGAAAACAAGACAGCAGAGGAAGAGCAGACGAAGGAACAGACAGGATAGCAGCAGAGAGAGAGACAGGAGAAGGGACAAGGGGCCTGATCCAGACCTACGGCCGCAAGTGAGCGTACGCCGGTCGGGAGCGTAAAACCGGGGGCGTGCGTTTTGTACGACGAGAGTCCAGACGCTCGAGTTACTACACAGAGGCGGGGATAGTCATTTAAATTGTACAGTATGGACGTGCTAAGCCCCGAAAATTCGCACGGACGCTTGAAAAAGTTAGGGTAGGGTTCAGCCACCGTAAGTAGGTACAATCAATGGGAGTGTCATGGGCGTGAAAGTTTATACGCCCGGGCGAACATACGCTACGCTCGCGGGCGCTCGCAGTCGTAGGTCTGGATCAGGCCCAAGGTACGGAGTTTTTAAAAAAAATTTCATGTCAGCATTTTGAAGAGATATCGGCCCGTATTCAGAGTACCGGACGTATAACGTATATTTCAGACCACATTTACACAATCTACGTAAGAAAAAGATACGTAGATTTCGTTAAAAAAAATGACTACGCATGCGCAGTAGTAACAATCGCTAAACATCGGACGTATATGTTATAAGTCCGGTACTCTGAATACGGGCCACCATGCCAAACACATAGCTATTGTACCACTGCCAACATTATACATTTCTATTATAAAGCCTATTGCCGCTGCAACATATTATGATGTGTGGGAGCTGCATAGTAAAGATCACCAGACTGAAGACCTTCCTAAAACATTAAAGAAACACAACTGAATTTGGTAACATTGAGCTGGATCCAAAGCAAAAGATTTATAGTTGTGCCCTAGGCCACATTATTGGACATCAATGTGTGTGCGTCCTAACCATTCCCAGGGCCTGACTTCCAACAAACAGGACATACCTTCAATTTCCTGTCTTAATCACATACCTCTGAGCATGTGCATTGTGTAAAAGGGAGCACAATCCAACTGAACTGCATGGAAGGTGATCATATACAGAAGTCTGAATCCCCTTGATTGTTACTCCAAAAACTTTTCTCCAAAGAAATTTTATAGAAAATCCTCATTCGGAATTCCTTTTATTTTACTTATTAACATGTTTTATACATAAGATTACATAGTGCTTTATAGTTTTAAGAATCATTATAACATGACTGGGTGGTAATAGACAGACTGGATAGGTAAGCTTACACTCTAAAGGGCATTGGGGATTGATACATAATAGGAAGTTCTATATATCACACAATTGAGCAGGCAGGTTGTATGATGGTAAAAGGTCTCAGTGCTCTGTATGATCCAGTCACACAGCAGAATTAGCAGAAGGACTGAGGGTCATTTTAGTATGGAAAGAAAAAGTTTCCATGTTTGGTAATCATGTAATGGAAAGGAAAACCTGATAGCAAATTAGTTGTAAATAGGAAAGACAAATGTTAAGAAGTAGGTTGAAGAATTTGGTTAGCATGTCTCAAGAGGTTAGTTTTAAGGGAGCACTTGAAAGTTTAGAGAATAGTAGAGGATAGTCTTAATGGGCAAGGAGGGTTATTCCAGAGAGTGGGAGCAGCCCAGGAGAAGTCCTGTAACCAGGAATCAGAATTTGGTTAGTGTAGAGAAGAGCTGTATGTCCTGAGAGAGTGAGCTTGATATATCTTGACACAATTGAAGATTGACAAAAAGGACCAGCTCTAGAATAGCGTTTTGCAAGGAAAATCAGTCTAGCTAATGTTTATGCCACAGACAAACACTCCAGAGCCATTCCATGGGCTCTCAACTCTAGAACCACTCTTTAAGAAAAAGAAACATCCAATAAAATTTGACTGTAAACCCAGCGATCAGCACGACTCAAGATCTGTTCTAAACTAGACACCCGATGACAGAGAAGTATTTTCTCTGGTGGCATATTCTTTATATTAGAGAAAATAGGAAAAATATATTAGTAGCTAAATTAAATTAACCTGGAAGGTATGGTATGGGAACCTCTCTAATTCTGGGCAGTCTTCCCTGAATACTGGGAGTGCAGACGATCCTCCTGCAGGCTGGTCCCTTTCTGTCCACTTTGAGGTTAAAAATAATAGTACTTAATGATACGATTCTTGAGAAATGCATCATTTTTGCTCCATCCCCCGATGCTGTAGACTGAAAGACTGCGCAGTAAGGGGCAGAGCTTAATGGAACAGTTCCCAACACTGTGTTTGACAGACTACCAAGAAAAAACAAACTTGCAGTCTTAAATTTGTGTTTAATCAAAGAATCACAGCAGGAAATTCAAAAACATTGATAAAATGTAACAATGCCTAAAAAAAAAAACAACAAAAACATTTATACCAAAACATTTTTGAAGATACAATAGTGTTTGTAATGTTCACATGTAACGTTCAGTTAGAAATGCTTTTATACCCGATAGCCACACCAATCGTAGAATGCATTCATCCCACTTCACAAATAAAATAAATATAAAAAATGTATCAAATGATATAGCTAATTATGGAATAAAATGTGACATATAAAAATATTTTTTATATAGTATTTCACACATTGGAAAGGGCCTCACACTTCCACTTCGGAGGGCACACATTAGATTAGCAATGAATCTTCGGAACCGCCCCACTTTCACAAATGACATCAGAGAACCAAAACGACTTGTATCTCTATGGCAAAAGACAAGTATTACTGCTAGTTATAGGTAGTGGATAAGCCATGAGACACCTGGGCAGATGGGAGTCCAAGGGTGTGAGGCTACTTATGTACCACTGGACCCCATCTTGCTCACCATATATAAACGCAATAACAGGACACAAATGCTTGGTATGTGTATAGCTACATTGTCAGACGGATAATGAATGATAGTTCATCATCTCTTTTTACTGGGCCGAATTCACAGTTAATAAAACCAGCAGACGTCCCTACGCTATGTACAGAGGTCTGGTGAATATTGGTACTGCGTGTGTACGATACCAATATTCCTACATCACCATGCAGCCGCCTGATGCTACGTTCCGTTTGGAAATCAGCCCCCTGCACGTGCGGATGAGCGGATGAGATACACATGGGGGGTTGGCAGAGGTATTTAAATTGTACAGTTAGGGCTACGTACAATCCAGCATTCTGCATGCTTGGAGATGCATCCGGGATACTTATGGTACGGTCCTGTTGGCGGATCCTCCATCTGCATGTAGTAGAGCAGGGGTGAGTGCCCCCTGGATTGTGGATCACAAATTCCATACGCTACCCTCTGCAGTGGAGAATAGCGTATGGAATCTATCGTTAACTCTGGATACGGCCCACTATGTTTTCCTCAGGGATTGACATGGTCTTTTTCTGTCATTATGGAAGAGCGATAGTAAAGGGAAGGCACCTACTGCTTTGGTATACAGCCATTACCTGCAGTCTGTGACAAGCAGCGAGACATTTTAAAATAGATTAGCCCTTTATAGGTGCCTTGTAAAGGTCCAGTGGAGTTGTCCATCACTGGCAGCCAGCCCCATCACCTGCCAACTCAAACACATTCTTTAGCTCATGTGAATATGTCAAGGATAATGCTTGGCCCTGATTCAGAGTTGCTCCTGGGCTAAACCATGGTGATTGCAGGGGAGTCATATTTCATCTGTTGCAAACAGTATTAGAGTTGAGAGGTGATGTTTCCTATCCCAAGTCTAAATAACAGTGTGATAGTAAAGCTGGTCAGTATCTGTGTGCAGTAAACAATTCAAAGATATATCCCGGCATGCAAATGGTTTTGCCCAGGTGTAAACTTTCTCATTTAATTTCAAGCTCCTTCTTGTGAATCAGGTCTTCTGTCTCAGGTCTCTTATATATGGCGTTGTTTGCCAGCATCTGCTCTCTGTTAGTAGTTTTATTTCTTTTCAAACAAATCTAGACGGCCATAGTGTCCTTCAATGGCATGTCTGACAGACAGTGTGCGGTGCACATTAAAAATATGAACACAACTTTATCTTGAGCTCAATATTTGCCAGCGATTACAGAAAGATGCAGACGATACAATGGGTTTCTTGATTTGAAAGAGCTTCACAAATATTGTGAAGGATCAAGCCACAATTATTAACCAATACCAGCAGATTATTTTTAATTGACCTGGGGAGTTCTGTAGACATCTTGGTGATGGAGACTGCACTAGGAGGGTGATTACCTTAACAGAAGGTTGAACGAAAACAAGCTATTTGAAGTTCGTTTCATTGGAAGGTCTTTATTTTTATTGTTGGAATTGTGCTATTTAAGTTTTGTTTTGTTTTTTTTTTCTTTCTTTTTTAAGGTAATCAAAGTTGTGCATTTTATAACACAGCCCCCTCTTCCCAGCTCTACCTTAGGGATTGCCATTATTTGTTGTGTCTCCAGTCTGGAAAAAATATTCTTGTTTAAATGTCTCCTGAAATCATGTAATTAGCTCCGTTCTTCAAGATCTTTTCGACTTGTTCAGTGTTCAGTTCTGGAGGCCATATCTCCAGAAAGACATAAGTACATTAGAGACTGTGCAAAGAAAAGCAACTAAAATGGTCCATGGCCTGCGTCACACAACATACCAAGAAAGGCTAGAGGAACTAAACATGTATAGCTTGGAGCAGAGAAGGGAGAGGGGGGATATGATCGCAGCTCTCACATATATCAAGGGTTGTGACCAGCTAGAGGACGGTGGCATAGAGGTGTAATAGAACACGAGGGCATGAATATAAACTGGAGGGTGGTAGATTCAGAGGAAATGTGCGGAAAAATTACTTTACTGAACGGGTGATAGATAAGTGGAATAGCTTTGCATCTGAGGCTAAAACAGTAGAACAGTTTAAACATACTTGGGATAACTAGGATATCCTAAATCTCAACTAAATTGCGGGTAAATAGGATCTAGGGTCAGTATAGTTTTAAATAAATAGCTGGGCAGACTGGAAGGACCATGTGGCTCTTATCTGCCGTCACTTTCTATGTTTCTATGTTACTTCTCTAAGAAAACTCCAGTGGGAGAGATAACCAAGTATCAAGTACTCACATGGATAGTAGTTTACTAGTAACCTTCATTATTAAGTTTCTGTTTTTAAACTTGGAACAAACTATTGTCTTTAAATTAGCATTGTGAAGTTCCGTTTAAACCTGTCATTAATCCTGAGTTTCCTATTGATTTACAGTTACTAAAAACACTTATAACTCTATTATAACTAGTAAACTGGTCAAAGTAAAGGAAATAAAAAACTATAATAAGCAGCATTATTCATTTATAGAACAGAAAAATAATATTGCAAATACAATTTTTATACCATAATCGCAGGGAGATCAATAGATAAAAGCAGCTTTCACCTCCCCCTGCTCAGTACTACTACCATAAAGCAGTCAGCTGAGGGTCTTCTCCACCTTATCCCGGATGATATGAAATGATCGCGCACCAGACCCCAGATACGCTGCAGCTTATATCTTCACAGTGACAAGGGAACCCAGTGCCTGTTATGTGGATGTTGTGTACTGCGTGTCTTTGGTTGTTTATCTGGATCAGCAGATATTTTCATGAAAAAACAAAGTACACAGACTCCAACCAAATCACTAACTGGATGGGATACAGGTACTATGCAAGGTGACAATCGTATTGAAGTGTAATGTGTATATATAAATGTATATTATACAAATGTATAAATGTATATTTCATTTGGATATAAAAAAATAAAAATAAATAACATGGACAACATCCAGTGCAGTGACATATGGTATAGTAATAAAAAATATGATATAAATTATCTTCCATAAATTTTCAATTCGCAAAATACTTGTATAAAAGACGTGATGAAGAAAATATATTTTTGTAGTCACCATACAGACATTTTTTCCAATCTACATATGGGTATATTTTTGTAAAGT
This sequence comes from Limnodynastes dumerilii, assembly GCA_011038615.1. Lineage (NCBI taxonomy): Eukaryota > Metazoa > Chordata > Amphibia > Anura > Limnodynastidae > Limnodynastes > Limnodynastes dumerilii. The sequence goes on along the minus strand of WWET01000857.1, from coordinate 455,008 downwards.
GTGTGTATATATATCTGTATATTTGTTTATTACAGGTTAATACAGGTTTTTATATAGTGCTATCAGATTACATAGCGCTTCATAGAGAATATTTCACAATCAGTCCCTTTCCCACTGGAGCTACATACTAATGTCCCTAACACATACATACACATATAGGGCCAGACACACTAAGCTGCAGGTTTTGAAAAGTGGAGGTGCTAGCTCTCACTTTCCGATTATATACTAGAGAATGTCAGCTACAATCTGATTTGTTGGGTAACATCTATGGTTCCTCAGGGAAAGTGCTTAATAAAGGCACTGAAACGTTGGAACACATCAAGGAGTGAGCGTTTTTATGTGTCCAGTCTCTGAGTGCCACCCCCCCTGCCTGTTTCTACATTAAGTGATTAATATCACTGGCGTAGCACCGGAGCAAATATCTATTTTAGTTTGGCGTGCCTCTCCCTTTGGACACACACACACACACACACACATATATATATATGTGTCTATATATTTCTATAGTGTGTGTGTGTGTGTGTGTGTGTGTATATATATATATGTGTATAGTGTGTGTATATGTGAATATACTGAATGTGTATAGGGTGTGTATTATGTATATAGTGTATGTGTATAGTGTGTGTGTATATATATATATATGTATATATATGTATGTATATATATATATGTGTGTGTGTGTGTGTGTATGTATGTATGTATGTATGTGTGCATGTAC
>WWET01000857.1:411839-447864 GCA_011038615.1 Limnodynastes dumerilii | reverse complement strand
CACAAGAAGAATACATAAGACAGAAGCCAAACATAAAACACAGACATTGCCAGAGATTCTGCTGCTGATTAATGGAATCTTGGGATCCGTGGACAGAGAGACCACATGCTGGACAGTCTCTACACTCAATGAAATGACTTCATACTCACTTTGGCTCCAACACCCGGTAGGTCGCACAGCGCAGTCTTGGCCTCTCTATAGGGCACCTGGCGTAGGCTCTCCAACCAATCAGGACCATGTTTCTGCAAAATAGTCCGCGCGCTCTCACTGACGAACTTTGCTCTGTACCCGAAGCCCAGCTCTCGTAACCGGGGCTCTGTTGTATCAGCTACAGCACAAACAAAAAGGTGAAACGAGGACATGTGATCGAGCCATCAATGATTCTCACAACGACAACATGAACGCATACGACTGAAACCAATGCTTTCTCGTAACTCATTCAAGAAGAGGGTCTAAAGTTGCCCTAGTTATTCCTCTCTATGAATAATAGGGATAGCGCTAAAGAGACGAAACATAATACAAGCATTATCCAAGTGAAACCTCACTGCAAAATCATCAAGACCCTATAGCACCCCCTGCAGGTTATTAGAAGATACTGCACTCCATGCAAAAAAAAATGAATAAATGCATTTACCAGCACAGATACGGTAAACCAACAGTCAAAACACACTGAGTTACAATGTCTGACAACGCTCATAAAAGTCCCTTCTTGCCTTTAAAATACTTTGAAATCTCTACCAGAATGTCTGAGGCTCCGGATTGCAGGCACTACCCATGTCTAGATGGCACAGTGTCATACAAATTGCATCATCATGGTGGGACACTGTCTCTGCTGGACCCGCCCCCAAGGATCTGCAGCTACGCATGACAGCTGGGTAATATTTATGTTACAAGGGACGGCAGAAGAGAGCCACAAGGCCCACCCTGTCTGCCCATATCTATGTCCGAAGGGGCGTGTCGTCACTACACAGACAGAAAATACGCAGTGTGGGCGGAGAGAGGCATTTGTACAGTACGGGCGGGGGTTAGTCAGTTACGTACGACAAGGCGATACATATGACCAGAGATACACAAGGAAGAGTTAACATAGGGTTTGGAACTCGTAAATCAGCTAAATTTCGTGCATTATACTTACTAGTAACTCCACTACGCGATCGTACTTAAAGGGAACTTAAGTCTGGATATGGCCCTTTGTGGGTACAAATACAGTAACAGCCTAAAAAATCAAATATAACTTTTTACATAACGTTTCTGCGACTTCACGTTTTCTAATGGCTGTGGTCTCCATTCAGGCTTCCATAAAAGAGGCTTTTTCTTCATTTCTTGCAATTGTGCACCCGCCACATTATTAATAAGTATCTGGATCCAGAGTTCCGCTATCGGAGCATTTGCAACGGCAGACAAGGCGGGAAGCAGAGCACAGTTCTGTTACGCTGAAGGGGGTTGTGGTTGTATATAAATAGGGTTGTGGTTTGCCGGTATGATGGAATGTTTTGCGACAGTAGTCTTTATTTTAGACAGCAATGGTGCTGCGGCTCCCAGAGTCGTGAAGAGTGATCCACCGACTAAAAAGCACTTCCATCCTAAACCTACCCTGAACCCTCCCCTCTCCCTCCATTTCCTGCAGCCTAACCCTAATCTTCCCCTTCTTGAACCCTTACCCTCCATCCTCTGAACTGAATCAGGCCCCTTGTGCTTAAGCCCTAACCCTCCCTTCTTGAAGCGATAAATGCCGAGGTCACCTAAGTGGGTTTTGTTAAATGGACTATTAAATTTGACTCCCCTGAAATCAACATGGTTTAGCCCAGGTGTAACTTTAAGTTCTTATTTTCAGCCTCTGAATCAGGCCCCTTGTGCTTAAGCCCTAACCCTCCCTTCTTGAAGCGATAAATGCCGAGGTCACCTAAGTGGGTTTTGCATCATTAAATGGACACAAACGGTCAGAAGAAGCAACAATAAAGTCCTGTTATTTTTAGTCTATTGCAGTTAAACGGTGCAGTATTTTTTTTTATTTTTTTTTATAACTTTTAGTGTAGACATAAACAAGTTATAACTCCAGCTATTATTTTACATTCACTGCATGCTGGAAACTGACAGGAGATGCTGGGACCTGTAGTTCCTTGACTGAGGGAGAGCCACATGCTGCTTACTTAGAGGGTGTTACATAAAAAAAAATCCCAATTTATTTCTGTGTTTTAGATAAGGTCCTGAAAAAACCCCTCTGTATTCACTAACATCACTAGGTTGTGGTTTTAGGATTAGATAAGGTGGCAGGTAACTATCTGATATGATCTATCGCTGTTTACTGTTCTGCTGGGATGTGCATTAATAAATTATAATAGGATGGCATCACTTTCAGATGTCTGACATCTTGTCTATCCCAATAAGTGAAAAGCAGGAAGGCCAATTAGTATCTGGCAGAAAAGACCCATGGCTGAAAGATAATCAATTCTATGGAGACCTGACCTGTCCCTCTCCCATTAATGTAGGATGCTGACAGTAAACAAAGTGTTCCCCTTGACCTTATGTGCAGTCACACTGACTCTGTACTAAGTGGTAATGTACCCAATCAATACAGCTCAGCCACTAGATGCTGCACAGTGCAGGCAGCCAGCGTTAACTCACACAAACTGCAGTTTTACAGTATCTGTGCTCATGTGTGGGTCACTTTGCGTAATAGCTATGCTGAACGCACCATTGTGTGACAGATGCATTTAAACTATTGCATTGACAAGCAATAACAACATAGGCTTTATCCAGTGCAGTTGCAATTTGGGATTTAAAGCAGACATATGTGTTGCGTTCCTATTCTTAGCCATATACATGTCTACAATAGTTTGCCTGGCTGGAACTGAGTGCACCATAACCAGGTGCCAATCAACACACGGACAGCATTCACAATTGCATTTTATTAATGTATTTATTTATTTTTATCTCCCATCTTGTACTTAACCTTACATTACCATGAACCTGTGTACTACTAGGAATTCTGAGAACCACTGCTCTAGTACATACATCTATAACTCCATTGATTGCAATAAGCAACACTTGCACTATTACTATTTAGATGCTGTGGAAAGCAAAACCACTCCCCTAGACGTACGATTGGAGGACGCTACTTTCAAACTCTCTGACTAAAGATGGGGAAGACACAAAGGTCAGGAGAGTAGGTGTGGTTTGCAGCATAGAATGGTGCTTCACAGCAGCCGGCTGAGTTGTGAATGCTGTGTAGGGTTAAAGGTGAGTCAACCATCCCCATTACTCTTCTGTTGTAGCAGCCTAACCTTAACCCTCCCTTGTCCTGTAGCCTAATCCTAACCCCCTATGCCTCGCAGCTTAACCCAAACACTCCATGTCTTGCTGCTTAACCCTCCATGCCCTGCAGCAAAAGGTAAGTAAACCGTTCCCTTGTTGGCTGTATCACGTTCTCAATAAGGCCATTCCGACAGACAACTGCATGCCCTGGAGAGTACGGAGGAGGGTCTTTAGCACCCCTTCCCTGTGCTGTCTACATACTTAGAAATAGGAGTAGAAACTCCAAAGTAGGGGGTGATTGAGTTATCACTCAACAGAAGAAACTAAAACTGGTCAATAGTCAACATATATAAAGTTATATGTCTGGATGCACAGTTATGTAGTTTTTGCCTTAGGTACGTTGTTTTAAGAATTGAGCTACTGTGCATGCATAGGAGCTTATTTACACTATCTATGTACCATTTCTGTACGAAGATTGTGTAAGAAAGGTCTAAAGACCGCGTATAGATGCGTCTATTTAAGAACCTAGGGCCTGATTCAGACTTAAGAAGGAGCTTAAAATTAAGAGTGGAAAGTTACTCCTGGGCAAAACCATGTTTATTGCAAGTGGAGTTAATTTAATTGTATTCCTTGCATGCAGGTATATATCTTTGAATTGCTTACTGCACACAGATACAGCTTTACTATCACACTGTTAGACTTAGACTTGGGATAGGAGACATCACCTCTCAACTCTAATACTGTTTGCAACAGAAGAAATATGACTCCCCTGCAATCAACATGGTTTAGCCCAGGAGCAACTTTCCTCTCTTATTTTCAAGCTACTTCTTAAATCTGAATCAGGCCCTTAATGCTTTCTTTATGATCTATGATATATATACTATACATCTGGCTATTGTAAGTCTTATTGCTCCACATGTGTATTTTATGTGATATTATGAAACATTACATTGATTTGACTTATTTTCTGTATTTTATTGCTGGTTAGTTTATATCAATAAAAACTCTACAGAAGCTAACTAGCGCTCCTCTTCCACAACTAAGCTGTAATCAATCTGTAATCTTAATGATGCATACTAGATCCCATCAATATCAAAACTGGTATAATAAAGAACAAATGTTCTCAGTTTGTACCAGCTTCAGAACTGGACGTGTCAAGCACGCTTAGGCCCCAACAAAGCAGATCTGCTGTGGATCTCCGCCAGTGCCTGTAATTAAAAGTTATTTTAAAATTATTTTCTAATTGCAGTGGGAGTGTGATTCCTTGTTCTTCTAATGCTTTTGACTCCCTCAACTTGTTGTTTCTCATACCTCAACGTGGTGTGATGATATATACATACTGCTTCTCCTGAGCTGTAGAGAGATATCCTGGATTATCAGATACAGTGGTTACAAATCCCTGAAAAATAATGACTCCTCTACATGTCACTTAAGAATTAATTGTGTTTTTTTGGGGGGGTTTTTTTGCAAACTGTTCTAAATTCTTTAACTATCTTGCATTGCAGATTATTAAAAGAACATTCACTTTTACTATTATTCTAACCTGCTAGGGGAAGATATGAACTGTTAATAACTTGGGAATGGATCCAGACCCCCACACGGTTTCTGTACGGGCTTACGCTGCCATAAGCCTGCCTTAAATCAGTTGTGCGAATCGGTGGTACATGCGACCGCTGATCTGCAGAAGTGAGGGAGACCCCTCCCACATTGTACACTTTGCATGATTTACCCCGCCCACTTTAGCGGGCAGAGGGGAAGCACAGCCCGTTTCCTAGGAAATGGGTTTGTATGTAACAAAGTTCCATACGAATGTTGCTACGCTAGGGTTACTATCGTAACCCTAGCATAACACCTGGAGCCCGCATGCAGTCAAGTTAGGCTACTTACGCACCTTGCGTGCGTAAGTGACCTGAAGGTCTTATGTCTGGATCCGGCCCTTCGTTTGTAGGTTTTAGGGCAGTGATATTATCCAGGGTTGCTTTGATGATGTTTAATAAAGTGCATCCTAATTTGATTTGCTGAGTGATCTGCTGTAAGGAGTAAACTTGAGGCTGTTGATATTGAACACAAATCAACGAGCCTAAACAAAATTTGATTGGATGAAATTGTGATTGGTCATCTGATACACACATTAGACAGTATATTCACACACGATAGGTCAGAAAAAAACATTGTGTCCCTTGCAGTGAAACCTTGTCTCAGCTCAAATAACCTCAATTGTTCTTTTATGTGTAAATCTGGCTACACACCTATGCAGTTATCTGGCTGATCATACGATTATAAAGTATTTGGAACAATATTGCAAGAGTGTGTCAGCTCCCACGATCTTGATTTGAAATGATTAGAAAGGTCGCGTCAGCTGATTTGGTTTTTTGAATGTCCGAAAAATAACAATGGCTGACGGTACAATGTGGGTAGTGTGTACACAGGTACAATCGTCTGCCAGACTTTTGTGTCAGTGCAGCATAGGCCGATATCTGTACAATGTGTAAGAAGTCACAATTGTTTCAGATGATTAGGAGAGATGATGGTTTCCGATCTGCTGGTAAATTGGCATTGTGTGTACAGGGGAATCAGCATGATTATCAGGACTTGTTAGTGAAATTGCAACAGCCATCACATCTCATGTATGATTGCATAGGTGCCCAGCCTAAATGAATGCCACTAATTATAACAGTACTATATCTGCAGCCTTTATTTAGATGGCCCCAAATACATGAAGCCATCTAAATGGTGTCAGATTAGAAAAAACTACCTAAAGTATACTCTGTTTTCAGCGTCTTTATATTGTTTATGATTTGTTTGTGTTTGAAACCTTATGACTCTACGTCCATCCAAAAAAAGATTGGCACAAAGGCAGATGCATCGTTCAGCCAAACAGGACAATCCAATTATACCACTTTCAGATTGCCATCCCGGGTTCAAAAATCTGGGTTATTGCTGTGTCCCAGCCCTTCCGATTTTTTTCCCCTTTCACACTGGACAATATCTCAGGTTTTTGAACCCGGGTCTGCCCTGTGAGTCATAGTAAACAAGAAAAAAATATATAATGGAAAAGCGCCAGAAACATAGATAATTAAAGTTAACTTCTTGAAACTGTATGACGTGGATTAACCAATTTATTAAAACATCAAACACGCATTAAAAAAGAATTAATAACTAACGAGCAGGCCACGTGGACATCCACTATAGGTGCACTATGAAAATAGATACTGAAATGGTTCCTGTGATGGAAGTATTTGAACAGGGTCAGGGGTGTATCTATGGGTCCAGCACCCCTGGTAAAGTAGGAAACTGGTGCCCCTCCCCCCCATTACCCATCATGTGTCTCAATCCTCGCCCCAGTGCTCTCATCATGTGCCTCCAGTACTCCTATCATGTGCTTCCAGGCTCCAGCCCCCCCCCCCAGGTTTTCTTTATTACCTTACCTGTTTCCTCCGAGCAGGACTGCGACCCGAGACTTGCAAGGGAAATGAAGTTCCGCGGTCACAGAGCAGCCTATGACCACAGGTATCCTAGCAACCAGCCAGCCCTCATTTTTTTTTAAAAGCATCCAGCCGCATTCTGACTCCAGACCAGCGCTGCACTAGGCGACACTATCTCTTAGCCACGAGTGGCATCGCCCCCCCTTGGCTGTCGCCCCTGGCGGGTGCCATCCTGGCCAAGGGGTAGATACGCCCCTGAACAGGGTACCCTGGATGATGCCCTGTGAGTCATCAATTTCATGACTCATATCTCTTATCCGCCCCCCAATCTTTTTCCTTCGGTGAGACTCAGATTTAAAAAAAACCTTGGTCTCTCGTTTCACATTGGGACAGACCCGGGAATAATCCTGCTTTTTATCCGTGTCCAATTCTTGGGGCATTAGACCTGGGTTGAGGCGATGGAACCCTTTCACACTGAGCCTCAACATAGGTTGTTGGGGCCTTTCCTGACGATAACCAGGGTTTTTGGTGCGATGTGAAAGGGGTATTATTAGGTCTGAGCGCTATTTGGACAATGTTGTTTGCATTCCATTTAATCAATCCTTGCTATACACGGCAAGATAATCATATAACAACTTGCAGCTTAGTAATAATAACAACATAAAGTTCAAATGATATCTCTTGGTGGGGACATTAATGGTGAGTGATCAATGAAAATAACTGCACTATGTCTATGTATCAGAGAAGCTAATGAAAGAAACAATGTGCACGGGTTATTCATTTAATCGGATTACAAATATAAATGTATAATACCTTGAGCTTGTTCTTAAGTCCCAGTAACGTATGTATGTATCATAGCCACAGGATAGCAACGTGTATGGTGTTTCATAGTGGACATCCAAAACTCCAGCACCTCTTTTGAATTCAGTTCCAAGACAGTTCACCAATTGTCCACTAAAATGAGAAGTTGGTAAGCGTTACTTTTTATCTTGAACATATATACATACAAGAATTTGCAAACACGGGATTATAGATTTTTTTTGTATAACTGCAAATATGTACATCTATAAATTGTTATATATTCCCCTTGATTCTGGGCTGTATTAAAAAAAATAATAATAAAAAAAAAAATCACATTTTACATTAGGGCCAAGAAATGTGGTTCCTCGTAAAACTGTGTGTGATTCAACCAGAATTCTGCAAGCTGATGCCAAGTAAGGCGGAGCCCGTGGTGGATTCCATAGGGGCCCAATAGCAACAATTAGCCTGAGCATCACATGCATTAACATTTTAGCCACTGGACGACTGTATTTACAGCCAGGAACACTTAAAATCCAGATGCATTTTAATAGTTCTTGGCCATCTTTGGTGGATGGTGGAGGCCCACACACTGTGGCTATCCTTTAAAATTCATGACCTCATTTACTCTACAGAGTAAAACAAGGTCATGGAATACATATAAGGAAGCACAAATAGGGGTAAAAGTGACTGGTCATTGAGGTGTCTTCCTGTTCCCCATGTGTAGGCTCAAATACATGGATTGCATTATATAAATAAAAAAATATAGCAGACAAATCTTCATCAACAGCTAATCTAATATTACTGAGGATAATAAATCATTATGTAAGAGAAGTCTTCTTCTATCACAAGAGAATAGAGTTTCAATGCTGAGATACCGTAAAGGTCTGTAATATTTATTAAGCCAGATGCCTATATGTCTCATCTTTGGAACATATGCTTTTCTTACTGAAATGCTGCTTCAATCCTCTAGTCTGGTCCCTGAAGCAGGTGTCAGAGGCAGCCATCCAACATTATGTTCTTATGCAGTAATATTGCATATTAAAATGTGTATTTGCTCCAATTCACACTAGAACCTGCTGACACTTGGGCTCCCCAAGAAGAATTGGACCATTGTTTAAATTTATAAATGTATCTTACACGGAAAAAACAACCAGAATGTGAATAAGATGCAGCCTCTTCTACCACGGCCACTCCTGAATCCCTGTCATACACAAATGGCATCTCCAAGGTGGATTGCAACCTGGAAAAGCACACAAGTGATATGACGGTAACTAAAAGCAGGGATTGGCTATTCTCTAGGTGTTGCTATTGCACATAGTAAAATGTCTGCTATGCGGGTCACTAATCTAGACCAATAAAAACCAGGGTCGTGGCGCTCAGAGCATGATTAGCATAAAGGATGCGTTATTTAACAAACACTCGCTTTTGCACTTCATATAAAATCATTAATAAAAAAATAAATACACGTTACAAATACGGACTATTGACTGGATTAAGACCCCTGCACGTGCGGTTGTCTGTAACTACACATGGTAGAGGGGATTGCAGATCCGTGTGGATACGATTAGGCCGCCCTGTTTGCCTTATTAGCATGGCAAACCCCGCCTCTGGTGTGGCCATGGGGAAAGCAAACTCTGCACCGTCGGACGGATCTCCATACGGACAGAACAGAGTTCCGACCCCCATGGAGATCCGTTGCATAACATCTGGCGCATGCATGTTACAAGCAAGAGGACTTACGCAAGCGGCTTGCGTAAGTCCCCTTGAGTTACTATCTGTGAATCCAGGCTTATATTATTGACAAGCCGTAGACTTAAAATCTGTTTTGCTAGGCAAGAATATAGCTCTTTTTCTTTGGCCTTCTGAATAAAGTGTAGTCGAATGGTTCTTTAGAAATCGTACTTGTGAAGGCCATTATTTATGAGTGAGTTAACATTCATTACAATATGCTGGAATGTATCAGATGGGTAATCTCATCTGCCTATTATTAGCATTGCATAGTTACCAGAGAAAACTAATCATCGCAAGGTAATCCCTGGGAACAGCATCTAAATGACCTCTTTTACTTTGAGGCAGAACTGCTGAGGGGAAAATGAAACCAAACAACTAAATATCATAATCTTCTACTTTGCTCAATAATTTAACTGCTCCCCTTGTATGCCGCACAATGGAGGAAAACCACCTGCTCTTTAAGTAAGTTACAAACGATATACATTAAGTCAAGAGAATGGAATCTGCCATCAGATTCATGTGTTGGATTCCATTATTGTGTCACTCTCTGCTCCCTTGATCCAGTGTCACAGATCTGAGGCCCTATCTGTAATCTGGGCTAAAACCTTGTTGGGGGATAAAGACCACACAAAAGGAGAAATAGAGTCCTGGGAGATGTTAAAATAAGTAAACACCTTTGTGTCAACGAAATAGCTGATAAAGCAGATTAGCGTCTGGTGCGCTGGAGTTCCCAGATCAGAAGGCGAAGCCCCTGTACGATCTTTGTAGCCAGCACGCTTCTCTGATCACAGCCCTGGCAGCATGCTGGGACCGGCCCGTTTCCCTCAGTGGCTCTCCAATCAGCAGATTATGTAGAATAACAATTTCATTGTCGCTGTGTAATTCCCTCCGTGACCGTGACTGTGGGCAACAACATCGACCCTTGATGCCTAGTCCATAGCAACCATTTAAACAGGCTCGACAGCCCTAGCAACATCCCCCATGGGATCATCATGGGCAAGCTTTAACATCAAGTGCATGGACTAATCCCCCAAACCTGAACACAGGGGTGCTAGTTATTGGACTTAAGACTTTCTCATGGCACTGAGGGTGTAGATAGCAGCAAGATGGTTTGCTTGCAAATGTATTTGGATTTCCGAAAGACGTAATTTAACCAATTTTGCCAGACGTGGAAAAAAAAAACAATAACCATATTATTAACCAAGTAATGTGTTATGTGTTATGGTCCACGCGATACAACCACGGAAATACATGCAAAATATTACAGATAATGAATTAAAGCAAAACAAAACAACATTTCCATACATTCCATTTGCATGAGATGGCCACAAAAAAATAGTTTTCCTATGACTATATCCATACAACATTTTTTTTTATAATAATAGAGTTTAGCAATGTAAGAAACTCTATTCTGTCCAACAATCTTGCACACCTTACCATACCACAGGGTATATCAGTCACCAGGTCGCCATGACGATTAGAAATTGTGACCTGGCAACTGGAATAATGCGGAGGAGCAATCGGTTTATCCACGGCATGTCACTCCGCAGTCTCGTTCTCCCCTGCTCGTCCACTGAAACTGTTGAGAGATAAGCACCCAGCAGCACGATGCTGACTGTCCCTAAAGTTTCGGTGGGTAAGAGATTAGAGGCCACAGGTTGGTCTCCCCTCTAAATAAACCACAATGGTTGTGCCTCCAAGTCATCAGCCATTCAGTACATGCTACAGAGCAGAGAACAGAGAAAATCAGAGAAGACTTTGGTAGGTAAGTAAACGGTCATTGGGCTGGATCCAGAATTAAGTAAGTGCTTGAAATTAGTTACTCCTGGGCTAAACCATGTTGATTTCAGGGGGAGTCAAGTTAATTGTATTCTTTGCATGCAGGGATATATCTTTGAATTGCTTACTGCACACAGATACTGACCAGCTTTACTATCACACTGTTATTTAGACTTGGGATAGGATAAATCACCTCTCAACTCTAACAAGGTTTGCAACAGATGAAATATGACTACCCTGCAATCAACATGGTTTTGCCCAGGAGTAACTCATTTCAAGCACTTACTTGTCTGGATCCAGCTCATTATGTATAAAATTTATAATTTTTACAGAAGGTTATTTTTGACAAACAATTTTATATGGACAATCATGTGCAATGTATGCACACACACACGCAACTTCCCATATAAAAAAAAATGTCTATCGAAAAATACCTGGTGTCTCAATTTTTGAGTGAGGCCTAGATCCTTGTTGAGCCCTGTCATACCACATATAACCAAGGCCAATTCTGTACAAGAACTTATTTTTACTTAATAAAAAGGATAACACAACTTTCATTGTTTAACTGCGCCTTTATAGAAAAGCCACCACAGAAACGCTGATTCTGCCATAAGCAGATTTATATAATTCAAACATTTTAAATACAAACACATATACACAGCCAGCATTCCATGTGTTATAGTCTGGTAGTCTGCAGGTTTTAGAGAGCAGAAAATCTATTTAGGTTTTGACACCTCTACAAGTTTGTGCAAGTTTTAGGAATTGGCAATGGTTTAGCTGGTCAAGGCGCTGTGTTCAAGATTAAAGCTGTAGCACCGGAAACCTCTGCAATGACAAAGGCAGGTGGCAGAACTGTAGAATGTGAGTAGGTACATGGGAGAGTATGAAATACAACTGGGAAGGTATTCATGTTATCTCTATATAATCAACTTTGATCCTGCCAAGTCTCTTAATATCCACCAAGGAACAATATCAAGGGCGCATAGGGTGATGTTCCTTCAGTCCAAGGATTCCTTTACCAGGCAGTAACCCAAGACTGGATCCGGATTTCTGTTAAGGAGGTGTTTTTCGAAATCTAGGATTGGAAAATGTCCCCTTTTTGTTCTGCTGCACAGAAGTGGTAATGAATCTGACGGTGGGCAATACAGAGAAGGGAGCGGAAGAGCTCTCACTGTGGGAGGGGGACGGATGTAATATTGTAAAGTAAGGGCTAGCTTCAGCCCTTGTGTACAATTCCCATTCCTGTGCCTCTGCTGATGCTACGTTCGAAGGTCTGACTGCAGGATTTACCCATAATGGTCTAGAAAGTGGAGACAACAAAGTGGGAGAAGGCTGAGCATGTTGTGGGAGTTTACATGACTGTACAGTGCATGTGCTGAGGGGTTTTCATTTCTCTCTCTCTAAAGTGGTAGCAGGCTTGCACCTCTAGTTGTGCGGGACAAGCCTTCCAGGCACATTAGTGCAACAGCAACATATTTTGCTGTCATTTTCTGAAACATAACGTGTCCATACACTAGAGCGATTATTGGTCCACTCATGTTATTTTTCGGAGAATAGGATGATAATCGCTGTAGTGAGCCTAACCAATATCATGCCAAGCAACACAGATAAACAGGAATCCGGGCACAGCAAAAAGAACCTTTGACACACTGCAAGAATGATAACTGTTTTTATGATAACCCAGAAATAACACAAATGTACAGTGAGTACCCACTCACTGTAAATGATAAGCTTTATCAGCTATTCCCCCTCACAAGACCTTGCAATCACTGTGTGTGGTGTGTCATTATCCTGTATTTGTGCAGCAGACATAATTAGAAGAGGCACTGTGTAAAAGATATACATTATTTAACAGCCAGTCAGCCAGCCAATCAGCTGCAAAGGCCTCCTGCCAATCCCAGCAACCAATCCAATCCTGACTCAAGCGGCTCAAGCCCATCCTCATAAGACTAACTGGCTACCCAGAGTTAACGATTCGTTTCCCAGCAGGAAGTAGTGTGCGGCACGATATCAGGACTTGTTCATTAGGGGGGAAAAAATCATCCGATAATCGCTGTAGTGTGTGGGCAGCTTTAGAAATGTAAAATTTTGTTTATTAATATTGTGTTTGATATTTTTTAAAAAGCAGATGTTTTGTCTCTAGTCTGTAAACAAATGGTACTTTGTGTTCTCACTGAACATGGCAGAGATACATAATAACAGATACTGTAGTTTCAGTCATTAATTTAAGGAGGCAAAACAAAGCTAGGGGTAAATATGTAATAACTGGACCTAGTGGTTGTGTCTCTTGTAAAAGGCTTAAAATACGATGATAAAATAAACCGGCTTAGATTTAAGTTAATAATAAAAGTAATTTAAGGAAAAATAAAGCTGAGAAACATAAAATCAACAAAAAAAAATTCAGCATAAACATTTACTTTGCACTGGAAATCCCTACATAGTTGCAGTATCCCAGAAAAGCTGTTTGGGAAGTTAGTTACATTGATAATTTGATGTTCACATTGATAGTAAAGCGCTATTCTGTAACAAAGCTTGAACCCTTATCTCTCCCAGTCATCCTATATCTCACAGAGTGGCAGATGAAACATAATAGCAGATTAAAAGCCAAATTTGTCATGTGGTTAACTTCAAAGAAAGCCCTTACCATCATTCCTTGCTTTAGACATCTCCTGAAGGTAAGAGACCACCACAAAGACAACAATGAGGCTGATCCAACAATAACATTTCTGTCATTCCTTCAGTAACTCACAAGAGACTAAAAGTGTCTCTTTACCTGTGAACGTGACACATGTATGCGTGCACACCACATACAGGCAAAGGACGAGACAGGTATTTTTACATGTGATAAAATCTTTGGGACAAGAGAACACTCTCACAAGATGTGGCAAGAAGGAATGGAATGATTTGCATATAAAGATATGATGAAGATGAAAAGCAGACGCTTGCTTTCAGCATGTCTGGAGTTCTTATATTATATAACCACTGCACCAGCATAGTGTATTGTTTATCACAGAGTCACTGCCATGCTATGCGAGCAATGCATTTCTACGGCCATATTGTGACCTGGGCACCATCTTTGTGAGTGTCCTTAACCTCTAATGTGGTGGGAAAACAGATTTTACGCTTAATAGTGACAGATAGGAATTGTTTCATATAATCTGTAATAATATATTGCTGCATAATAGGCACAAATTTTAATACTCAATGTAAACCATATGAATGGATGGTAAGGGCTAAGCACACCAAGTATATACAAGCTATTGAACTGATTAAGAAGTTGCTACTTTGGACCTTTTGAGTGACACACTGTGGAATCATCCATTTCAGGTCCACTGCATAGATCATGCTTGGCCAACCTGCGGCCCTCCAGGTTTTGTGAAACTACAAATCCCAGTATGCTTTAACTGCACAGGCATAACTGATAGCTGACAAAGCATGCTGGGATTTGTAGTTTCACAACACCTGGAGAGCCACAGGTTGGTCAGCCCTTATCTGTCAGTTGGCTGTAGTATACACCTATTGGTAAGCAAGGAAGCAGTGACCTCACTGACACATTTCCAGCTAATGGTGAATATTAAGGACATATCGTTGACTCATACTGTGTCTCCGGTTACCACACTGCTGTGCCTCTGGTTCCAAATCCTCTATTGTCACGGTATCCAGCCTTGGTGGCAGTGACTCCACTACCTGTACCTACTACCTCAAGTCTCAGCGTCTATGCACCTGTTCAGAGGGACGCTTCCAGCCAGTTTATCCTCCCCATCAGTGGCTCTGGTGAACACCTGGCTTGTGGTTAGACCTTTTCGGGCTGAGCTCGGAGTAACACTCAAATATCTGCCAGCTGGACTTTGCATTGAAAATTCTGATTCATTCACACTTAAAATGGAGACGGATTTGAAGTCTGGATTGGTCAGCCCTGTGACTCTGCACTTATACTGAATCGAGCTACTTGTGTTCTGATCATGGCGCACAGATGCATGTGCAAATTACAAAGTTTGGATCTGTCCTAAGTTACGAACAGGGGTGAGCTGGACTGCACCATCATCAGGTGTTTTAAGGCCTCCTCCATGGTGATCTTGTGAGGCCACAGAAAAATTATGCGGCCACATCATTCACACAAATAGTATTAGTTTGTAGGACTTTGGTTGCTTTGAATAGGATCCCACACACCTATTTGTGGGCTTTTGGTTGCTAGGCAGGGGTTTCGAAAAGGGGGAGGGGTGAATGGACGATATAACCAAAAACAATCTGTGTAGCTACATCAGTAGCGTGTTATTATTGTGTGGCATAATCCTGCAAACTAGAGGTATTACTGTATGATATATCCAGAAGGAAGTCTGGGTATTCAGTCAAGCGGGCCCCATATTACTGTGTATTTAAAGTCCAGAAATACTGTCACTCCCGTTTCAACTACAATAAATGATTTTCATCATGGTGTCAGGAGATGCAAAAAAGAAGAAACCACAACCAACATATATAGAGATAGGAAATTAAATTAAATTAGGGAACAGATTTACCACAGCCCGACTGCAGTATACCGTCTTTGTGCCGTAGACTGGTTTCCAGTACGGAGACAACATGCTGCAATCAGGCTGAGGTAAGTCTGTTCCCTGATCTTATTCTATTTTCTGTCTCTCTCTCTCGCTCTTTATATATGTTCTTCACTATTTTCTTCTCTCATTTCTATTAAGGACCCAGTACAACAGAAGGTTCTACTAGGGAGATAGCTGCCCCTAAAACTTTAGGGTTAAGACTGTCTATTTTACCTATATGGTGCTATAAACAAGGAATGTGCGCTTATTTGACTCTAATAATAATAATAACAACAAAAATAATAATGATACATATACACACACACATATATTCTATGTACTGTACTAGGATACATTTAAAACTTTTCTCTCACAAGTTAAACAGATTTATAAAATTGAATGTCAGGTAACAGTGTAACAATTTATAGCTATTTATTGGGTATTATTTAGTGAAAGCACTGTGCACTATAAAGAAACTAAAAACAACTGGCAAAAATCAGATTTGGACTAATTTTACGGAAAAGGCCATAAGTTTATTTTAAAAGTTGAATATTTTTCACACTTCCTACAGCCAATATGGTAAAGTGTGGTTAGAGCTATGTTTACCCACTGACTCCGGCAAAGTCCTATTGTGTAGGCTGGACTGGAGAGGAAGGTTCTGAAGGCCATATTACACCCTTTATACTAGAAGAGGCATCCTTAATCTGATCAGCTAATAGCTCATTTACCCCTCATGAAACGCTGCCTCCATCACACAACAAATGGTCGTTTCAAGAAGGGATCTGGTCTTTGAGGCCCCTGTGCTTTTAATAACACCCGAGACAGTTTCAAGTGGTATATTCATTATCCGAATAATGAAAAGATCTACTCCCACAGATTTGTTATTGTATCACTCCATTCATTAGAAGGACATCTGCTCGGCTCTTCCAATATTACCAAACTCATTGTTTGGGCTCTAGCCTTCTCTCACTCTCTGCTTTTTTTTTTTTTCTTACACTCAGCATCCACTAATGAGTCTATAATGCGTCGCAGCCAAAAGCACTAAAAAGCTCTTGTCTGTTTTAATCTGGACAAGTAATGTAAGTTTGTTTGTTTGTTTATTTTATATTATAGCAGATGAAAGGGATTGTGGGGTGGAAGGGGGAGGAGTGAGAATGGCTTGGCACTTGTTGGGTACTGGCATGCCAGCCAGCAGTCGGAAGGTGGTATGAGTACACTGTGCCAGCATTATCCATTTAGAAAGCCTCCCTGTTCCTGGATCAAGTGCCAGCTTGCCATTTCAGACATGTGATCATTGTAGGTATTGAAATAAAGGAAACAAACAAACATTGTCAATAAAAACACTGGCAACCTAATTAAACGGGTGTGAAAGTGAATAAAAACGATGATAAAATATGGACTCTATAGATGTATTCTTTTAAAAATGCAGCAGCTGTGAAAAAAGCTGTAGTAAAGACTGAAACAGACGTAGATTGGTGGGATAATAATCCATTTATGAAGAGTGACCTATTGAAAAAAGCAGGAAGTATTTAAAAAAATAAAAATAAACCTTAAAAATAATAAAAACAAAAAATATAAATATAATAAAAGCATAAAAACAATAATAAAAACAAAAGATATAAATATATTGGCTGGTAAACACAGAGGGTAAGACAGAGTCATCCTCACAGGTTTTGCAGTATACCAACACACAATGCTTGTTTTAGTGTAGAGTAACAGTAAAAAAGAGACAGGTCACTGCTACTTGAACTTCACAATACAAAATACCTGCATGGTAAGTGTCATGGGGAACTTGCTTCTAGGCTCCCAGCCTATCCACATTATTATTATTAAGGTTTATTTCAGGGTTGCCGACTCTCCCGGAATGTGGGCAGTTCTCCCGGTATCCCAGGAGAGCTGGCAAATCTCCCACAAGGGACTTAAGGCCTGTGGTTTCTTGGAAACCATGGCCTCAAGTCCTGCCCCCCTGCCTAGCAACACTAGTATACTAGTGTTGCTAGGGCCAGGGAGCGACTTGATAAAGCAATTTGTGCCATCAAGCCCCGTCCCAATGCCTATTTAAGCTAAAACTGTGCAAATATTATGTAGGGGGCGGGGCTTAATGACGCGATTTGCATAAATCACGTCATTAAGCCCCACCCCCTGGAGGCGTCGCTAGCTTCCCTCTGGGATCTCCCGGAGAGAAGCTGGCAAAAGTCGGCAACCCTGGTTTATTTATAGCCACACTATACAACCGCCAATCTGCACGGTGACTTAAGGCAGGTCTATGGCAGTGTAACTGCTGCAAAGTTTGCACGTTGGAAGGGAGCGACTTTTACACCTCTGTACATATGGGCGTCTGCATCCAATCCAAATTGTAAGTATTTATTTGTAACATCTGTAAATTATTGTAATGCAGATAGCTTGTCAAAAATGTCAGAAAAGTAATTAACATGTAGTATATATGTAATACTAACAGAATACTCAACTGTCGACATTTTGACCTGTCGAAATAACAACCGGCAAGACTTAAAATAAGATAAGCATTCTGCAGCCAATTTGTCACCAAGCTCATAATAAATATTTTAATGGCTTCACACCATCGAAATCTTGGAAAAAGATATAGATCTTTAATAAATGCAGAATAAATATGTATTATTATGCTTTATCTGCTCAAATGCCACCTTCATATATATTTCTTTAATTAAACTAGCAACACTGATAAATAAACACTTCTATCACATTCCAAATAAGAACACATGGTCCCACGTGCGCTTGTTAACGAGATTTTTATGAAATAAAAATATTCTTCTTTTCAGTAACCCACAGTGTATAAACTATCTGCCAGCTTCCTTTATACCTAACACCTGAGTGCTAAATTTGTTATTATGTGTACTTCAAAGCAAAGCCAGGGTTTGCCGTTAACGGAGGGTGGGATCGTAGCTTTTTATGGTCTGCCCACCCAGCTTATACAGCTTGGGGATAGAAGCATGAAGAAACCTGCAGTGAAAGAAAGCTTAGGGTGTCTGTGTGTGTGTGTGCAGGGTGAATTGGAGGAGACAAAGGGAGAGGCAGGTCTAAAACAGGCACAGAAGATGAAGTATTTTTTTTTTCAGTATTGGCCATTTCAGAATAAATAAAAAAATCCCAAAGAGTGTTCAGATTTGTGTTTCTTTTAGCAAGATCCAATCACATTGTTTCAGTGTCACATGGCCAACAGTACATACTAATATGTTATCATTACAAGAACCTTGTTAACAACAACTTTTCAAACAGCCAAACTACCATTCATTGCTGAAAATTAGGTTGATGTTATTTATGTTCTAACTAAACGAGAGCCTTTTAAATTAACAACAATATTTTCACTTATCTTCACAAAGCAATTGCCAGAATGCAAATGTACATTTTAGAGAAGGGTTATGACAGGCTCTTTTATTACTAAACCATAAGACATCTTAAAGCAGGCTCAAGCTTTGAGTATGGGGTAATTTATCCTGCAGGAGATAAAGCACTCAGAATGATGTGAGCGTGTAACGATAGAGGGGACGTTGGTTCATCTTCTTTTGCTTATTGAAAGTTCATCCTGGCTCTTTGATCAGTTGTGTTAAAGGAAGAAAGGACAACATCATATGCAGTAGTTAGAGTTTACTTTCTTCTAGAGGGTAGCAACCTGTTTTAGCTGCTAAAGTCCAGGGACCGGATTCAGAGATCCGTTTTTTTAAAGCACGCAATTATATGCAAGCACGTCGCAAGCCAACACCCCCCCTCTCATGGGGCGTGCCTGCCTTATGAAACCCCGTAACTACGCGCCGAGGGTGGGGTGAGGCATTTAAACCGTACAGTATGGGCGTGATAAGCGTCATAACTATGCAATGACCATACGGATGCCCGCGGTTACGAACAGAAAAGTTAGGGTAGAGTTTGCAGAGCGTATGAAAGCAAAACGTAGTATGACCAAGGGCAGTTCCTATTGCCGTGCATCGAAGGTACGCCGGAGTTAATACGCGACACGCACCAGCGTAGGTCTGGATCAGGCCCTCTATGTGTACGAGGGAAGTGGTTAGGGCATACAGCAGGGTCCAATAGTGTAAGCCCACTAACGCTGTATTCCGAGATTCAATCTTTGGATTCAGTCTTATGGCATCACAACTGAACTGAAGTTTTGTTCTTAAAATGACTGTATCAAACACGGTGTATTATATAATCTCAGCCATTATATATAATTGTCAAGAAACTTGGGACATTCTATCCTGCATTAATTACTATCAGGTCTTTTTACAGTAGTATTCCCACCATCCCCCCAGAAAACAAAAACACATCAGCAGGTCCATCCAGCAGTCCTCATATGGAGACTAGCCTCAGCAGCTCTCCTTAATTAGCCAGCAGGAGACCTATTGTAGAGTGCTTAAGCTGGTAGAGCCTTCCCTGGAGCTATAGGTTTCTTTCACCAACATTGTGGGTCTCCACAGACTCAAAACAACTAAATATTGTAATGGGTGGAACAAAAAACTAATTCACATCCATATGATTGGATAACTATGCCAAGACTAGTCTAATAGACATCACGCTGAATCCAGACTTCCAAGTGTTCCCCCCAACTTCCATATGTTCCAACTGAATTGCAGACACTTTTTCAGTGTACATGTATGCGAATACATGCTAAATGATTCAACAATCGACTTCAAGCCATACAGACTTAAAGAGCTCCGGCTACTGGAATCTGTCCATGCAAGT
This sequence comes from Limnodynastes dumerilii, assembly GCA_011038615.1. Lineage (NCBI taxonomy): Eukaryota > Metazoa > Chordata > Amphibia > Anura > Limnodynastidae > Limnodynastes > Limnodynastes dumerilii. The sequence continues at coordinate 427,628 of WWET01000857.1, read as the reverse complement.
GTGAGTGACTAAAATAATGTATTTATAAAGATGCTTTTATAGATGACCACAATATTACACATTGCATTACAATTTTAAACAATTATTATAAAATAAGACTGGGTAGAAGAAAACAGATTGGGTGGGTAAGAGGGCTTTGCTCACAAGTTTACACTCTATGGGACATTGGGTTTGCACATAAGGGCAAGTGCCATACAAACACAATCGACTAGCAAGGGTGTATGGTAAATGTGCTCAGTGCTCTGTATGATTCAGTCAGACAGTAGTGTAAGCAACAGGACTGAGGGCAATTTTAATATGGAAAGAGAAAGTGTGTGAGTTTGTGTAAATCATGTAGTAGAAAGGGAAATTGTATAGCACTGGTTGTGAATAGGGTAGTCAAAGGTTAAGAAGTAGGTTGAGGAGTTTGGTAAGTTTGTCTGAAAAAGGAAGTTCAGAGAGTAGAGGATAGTCTTAATGGGCGGGGAAAGAATTCCATAGAATAGGTGCAGCACAGGGGAAATCATGTAAGTGGGAATCAGAGCATTTATTAAGTGTAGAAATGACTTGCCGATCATTAGAGAACCTGAAAGAGCGGGATACATCTTGAAATGGGTGAGGATGTGTATTCAGGTGCAGCCTAATCGATAGCTCTGTCGGTTAGCAAAAGGATTTTGTATTTGATTCTGTGAAATACAGACAATCAATGTAGAGACTGACAGAGTGGACCAAATCTATAAGAATGTTTTGCGAGGAAAAAATCAGTCTAGCCGATGCACGCCATTTAGACTATAGGAGGTATTTCTATATTGTGGGAAGCCAATACAGAGAGCATTGCAATAATCAATGTAGGAGATTATTATTGTATAAATGAGAGGTTTTTGCAGTGCCTTGCAATGCATGGATACAAACACATGAACATCCTAATAGTGCAGACTAGGGCTTGCAGATCTAAGCAAGTGATTTGCTCAGGAAAATGTGTGGTCTGGATCCAGCCCTTTATCTTCTAGAGCTCTTATCCCTTATGCAGGGACTTTGGGAGGTGGAAGCTATACAGATCAGAATGTCTAAGAAAGGACAACATTCTGCGAGATTGTGAAAGGACCCCATTTGTTGTTTCTACTATTGAGCTGGTCCTCTAATTAAAGCATGACCAGATCACTATTGTGCTCCATATTGTTGCACATGTTTTTATATCCCCCGAGTACTCATTGATGCTTATCATAATACATTACAGGGTTAAAGCATTGCTAGTCTATTTGTAAAACTACTATGGACAGAATTTTTTCAGAGTAACTTCTATTCACAACACAAGACACGATAAAAAGAAGATTCACAGCCTGTGCCACACTGTCAGCCTGCCCTTGACACAGAGGGAAATAACTTTTAGTTGTAATTTGATTACAACCCTCACTTAAGCAGGGTACACACTGGGGCTTTTTCTCCTGATAATTGTGCAGATCACACGATCAAATATCAGAGCAGATATCTTCCCAGCATGTACTGTCCAACAATGGTGCCGAATCGTCTTAAACAGCATGTCATCGTTCCATTTGATTTTTGGGATTTCCTAATTTTCATGATCAACGATGCCCAATGTCTGAGTTTTTCTGCAGAGTGTGCTGCCAAGTACTGTACGATCCAGCTGGGAATTGTTTCAGTGTGGACGGTACAAAGATCAGCTGCAGAATCGTGAATACTCACAGTAATGATGTTCAACAGTTACAAAAATTCCAATGTGTACACAGTTTTATTCCACACAAGTAGCAGTGAAGTGGGATTTGTGCTTTTGTTTGTGTATGTTAGGGAGTTAGTAAGTACCTTAACAACAGTACTATGTAGGCACAGTCTGTATCATATGTAACAATTCTAGAAAGAGGCACAAGATGCATGAACGTTAAGAAGGGATAAGGAAGACTACCAAGAAAGAAGATGGGAAACGAATCATTTGTGGCATTGCATCAAACAATTTTCGAATAGCAAAACATCATAAGAAATATCATATCAGACATGTTCATAAAGAACTCAAATTGCATCCTATAAGTTAAAAGCAATCTAAGAACCTTACAGATATTTTAAAATTACCTTCTTCTCTATCCACAAAAAAGAGGAAAAAAACAAAACACCACTAAGAAAAATAAATGGTGAAAATTTTTACAAATAAACTGAATACATTTTAAAAATGGAGTAACAAATGTCTAAAAAAAACCAGTGACTGCTATTAAAAAAAAAATGTCAAAAACTTCATTTGGCTAAAATAATAGTCACTATACAAGCAATTGACCAAATCAAAACATGTTTTATATTAGTGCTCATAATAGAGGTCAGCCTCCTTTTACTGAATTGGCCCACACACATTTTAAATGGGCCAATAAAAAAAGATACAATTTCTTTATCAACCCTGCTAAGAGACCCTGCCATGTTTTGTTGTGCAGGTTCCAGTAAGGTTAAGTTCAGTGTATAAACGGATGGTGCTGGGCTATGGGAAACAGCCACCTTCATCAAATAAAGCCAAGCTGGTACAAGAGAGACCCCACTGGGTCTTTTATTTAGGAAAACAAACAGAAATGGCACCGAGCCCCCTTTGCTTATGGACCAATTTAACGACAAACCAATGTTCTCCCTCGCTCTTGGTGGACATAACAATTGGCAGAAACTTTTGGGACAGAAGACAAAAAAAAACAAGCTGTCCGCTTCCTTTTCTTGTCCGTGGTTTCTTTATGATTGCACGTGTGTTCTTGTAAAAATGATTAGATTGCAATTTGTATAACATAGTGACCCCCAAATTCAAGCAATTAACCCCTTTATGCACTTAGAATGCCAAGAATTCTCTTGTCTTTGTGACAATTCTCTCAAACTGTGAATTTCAGGGAAAAATCGTTACGGTGGCTCTGAGTACAGAACCCAGACGTCGCACCTCTTGTAGGTCTTACCAAATATAAAAAAAAAACCTAAAGACATCTGCGGGGCCTCAACAGTGGGCAAACAAATAGAAAATGGTGATTAATGTAACTCAACAAAGACAAATGATTTAACCAAGACATTTGTTTGAAAAGAGACACCAACTTCTTTAGATTTCTTTTTTTTTCTTCCATCATTAAAGATTTATTCAGGACAGAGAATAAAGAAAAAGGGATGTGGGGAATGCAATTAAATGAAAAATAATAATAATAAAAAAAAGAATTTTATTTTGCTTTAAGAGAAAACCTCAACATTTATTTTTAATGCAATCTATTTACGTAACTATTTTGTTCATTCTACATACACCTGTAATATATTCAGAATACATAGATATACAGGAGGAAAAAAAATATGAAAAAAAGAAGCTCCAAAATATTAAAACTTTTGCTACTGTTGTTAGTGTCTGCAATAGGCTCTTTAATATAGGTCAATACACAATGGGGCTGGATGATGAAGTAGGAGCGTAGAACCCTACCTTATCTTGCTTGTACGTAACTGTAAACGTGCAGACAAAATAATGGTACGTAAAGGCTAAACCCAGCCCTTTATATAGGAATCCCCACCCATGCGTATAAACAATGCACAGAGGTCTGGCACACCCTTCATATGTAAGTTCATGCGCTGTATAAATAGAACAAGCCCCTTACGCATAAAAGCGTGTGTAAGTAAGTAGTAATTCTTAGTTGAAGATCTGGTTCAAAGTAATCAAGAGTAATTAATCAATGTAATCAAGTGAACATTAAATCTTGTAAATGGTCTGCAAAATGACTACTCTAAAATGTGTCTGGTCTGCAAATAAAGGGCATCTGAAAACAAACCAGGGGATCTAGAGGTGTCCATATTTCATTATAGTTTTTAGAAAGCATTAAAAATGCGCAGAACACTGCAAGTGCTGACACACTGGATAAAAACACACAAATCCAGAAAAAGAGACCAAGAAAATCATTCTGCTCAGACCATTTTCATTTTGTGAAACACAGTTATTTAAAAATTAAGGGTTGTAAACATGTTTTTATAAGAAAAACCTAAAACTACACAGATTGCAGGCATTACAATGAAATCAGTATATTTAAGGAATCACCGCCTGCATCTTTGGAAGATTATTGCCAAAAACATCAAAGTTGTTATTGTTCAAATGTGCTTGCCTATAGAAGTAGCCACTATTTAGCAAAAAGAGAACATAGGCCCAGATCCAGAACAACGCTTCTGAGCGAATTTACGCGTGGTGGAGACATTGAATCGCCTTTTGGTAAGTACTGCGCATGCGCACCATAGAAAATACGCACAGTTACGTAGCGTAATTGTGAACGTATGGGCCATTCACGTATGTGTCACGTAAATACTTACGTGTGGGCGTGCCAATTTTACATGAGTCCAAAATACGTCTCAAATACGCTATGTAGCCGGGGGTTTGTATTTAAAGTGTACAGTATGAGCGTGCTTAGCTGCGTAAATTCGTGTTGCCCATACGTACGTGTGCGGATCACTGCAGTTACGTTGCCAAAAGTTAAGCTAGGGTTTGGAAAGCGTATCTTGACAAAATACGTACATTCAAGGGGTGTACCTATGGGAGTGTATAGAAGGTACGCACACAAAAATACGCTACGCGAATAAACGTACGGCAAACGTAGTTCTGGATCTACCCCATAGTCCGGATTACAACACATGTAACATAGTACATGGTCAGTCTAGTAGTACTTCCCAGCATGCAGTGCTATACAAGCCTCTTGAATTCCTGTATCCATCACAAGACCACCAACGTTTCGAGTCGTCTAATACTATAAACACACAGCACATACCTCATTTATATTGATAACATATGGATCATTTGGTAAATGCTAGTAAGAATACACATTTAAAAGCCTCAATATTCTTCTTATTGACAGCAATAAACATGCTCCCAAAGGAACAATGGTAGTTGTAGTGCAACTTGCTTAAATGGACCAATGCTTTGCATAAATATAATAAAAACATATATTTTTATATAGTGATAATCAATTTTCCATAGCAAAGCCAGAGCCAAGTATGCTTTGTTGCAATGAAGGCTGTGTCTATTCATTTCTACCTATTTATAAATATTTGACATGTGTTGTTGTAGGTGTTACAAGTTGGAAACATTATACACTTGGCTCGCACAATGAGGAATGTTTGTACTTTTACAGTTAAGGCTTGGATATCCTTTCTTTTGTTAGAATTAAGCTGTATGTTGAGCTCAGGGCTAGCTTAAAAACCTGTCAAAACATAAAGAAATGGCCTATATTTCAGACAAGCCTCTTAAAGAGAAGGATTTTTTTCCGTCTATATTTTCTTTTGCAGACGGACAGAAGTGCAACAGATACCACAGAACGGTTTCATAATGGTGTGTACAAGAGTCTGCCATTGACCCCTGGCAGGCAAAGTTCTAGTTTCCGAGATGAGTCTCTGATCTGTGACAACGGTAACATTTTAAGTATTGTATTACATCGTTTTGCAGAACTTTAAAGCGAAGCCTCCTTAGAAACACTCCACTTAAATGGGTAAATCCCCCAGTAAATACTAGGGGGCTGAAGAGGGAAAAGCTGTCATGATCCTCCAATCTGCTGAAGAGGTCCTTTAGCATTTGTTTCCTGCACAAAGCCAACCGGGGGATTTTTTAGAGTGTGATGTGTGCATTATTGGCTGCAATCAGGAGATCAGCTTTATTCCTTATGTACACAGAGCACTGAAATAGCCTGTGAAATGTAAATGAAGTCTTCTATAGGATACAAAGATATCCCAAGAGTGTGTTTTGACTGGTACAAAATGATGATTTATAAACAAAAAATGATAAATATGAATAAAAAAAAGAATGTTAGGTAGATGGAGTATTGGAGTACAGAAAACTGTCCATATGCAGTATATTTATAAGTTATATTATCCATTCTAGATAAATATATGTATATCCTGAGGATCAGGAGTGAAAAGCAGCCTATGGTTTCACCGTATGAAAGTTTGTAACAAAAACACTTCAATATTATTTCCCACAAAAATGTATCAATTGCTTAGCTAAATACAGGCTGGATCCAGACTTAAGTGCTTGAAGTGAGTTACTCCTGGGCTAAACCATGTTTATTGCAGGGGAGTCATATTTCATCTGTTGCAAACAGTATTAGAGTTGAGAGTTGATGTTTCCTATCCCAAGTTTAAATAACAGTGTGATAGTAAAGCTGGTCAGTATCTGTGTGCAGTAAGCAATTCAACGATATATCCCTGCATGCAAAGAATACAATTAACTTGACTCCCCCTGCAATCAACATGGTTTAGCCCAGGAGTAACTAATTGCAAGCACTTACTTAAGTCTGGATCCAGCCCCATGTCACTTTAGTCTGAAGACAGATGCAGTACAACCACACATGCAATTTCTAGTAGTACAAGCCTATAATACGGGCTGCAGCCAGAATGAAGAAAGTCCACATCGGAAACACAGCTGCCCGATGCTGCATTCCGTGCAGCATTGGGCCTCTGTATGGGGGGCTGGCCCACTCACCATAGGTATTAAAATCGTTGCAGAGATGCATGCAGAATAATTAAGGCATGGTCCTGGCCACAGAAATGCAGTCCGTGTGCATGATTGCAGGTGGGGTGCCTTGCACTCTTGTTTGTGGGATTTTTGATGCCAAAATCCGTACATTAGCCTCTGCAACAGAGCCTTACGTACAGATTTAGGGACGGATTCACAACCCTGTATTTTTTAACATACGTCCCTAATTATCTGACTCTAGCTATTACGCATGCGTAGTAACTATTTTACGCTATCTACGTAGCTTTTCGTTATGTAGATTGCGTGCATGCGGTCTCTGAAATGCTACGTAGATAGCGTAAAATAGGTACTACGCATGCGTAGTAGCTAGATTTGGAAAATTTAGGGACATATGTTAAAAAAATACAGGGCTGTGAATCCGGCTTTTAGCACTTAATTCTAGGTCAGACCGTTATGTTATCTATTACTTTGCAAAGAAACAGCTCAACCTCAGTAATATATAATCATATTTGTGAGTCATTCTGATGGCACTATTAAAGAAAGTTAAAGTATATCTATTACCAACACATAATGAAGGCAAAATATACAAGTTACTTGTACAAAGGGACAGCACTGAGGCACTCAAATCAATCATGTTTCATGGTGAAGACACAGGATGAATGTTCTGCCTACAAAATGGCTGCCTCCAACATGAGGAGGCAACAAGCAAGCAGATACAACACATCAATGTCTTCCCATGGCATGCAACACTTTATAAATGCTCAGACACATTTTGCTTTTAGAGATTGTCATGTATCGTTGTCATGTGTCTAGATACATTTTTATTTATTGTTTCATGTCTTTTGTATCTATAAGATTTTTCTAAGCAAAGAAATTTGTGGTGGTTTAAAAATAAATGATGTTGATATTCCATCACCTAAACCACAAACAATAGCACTGCGAATATAAATTTAAGGAGTGCACTGAAACCATGCTAGCATAAATACACTACGCGATGTAACGTAACAAGCACTTAGGTCTAGATCTGGCCCATTGTGAGTGTGCAATGTAATCACAAACTAAACACACTGTAGTCATAAAAATAGATGATCAAATAATTTCACCACTTCTCTGCTGTACATGAAGACAGCTGCTTTACATACACAGATACACAGTGAAAAATAATAAATACATCAGATACTTAAATATTTAATATATGAAAATGTTAAATAAAAAAAAATATATATTATAATATCATTTTATAGAAGTTGATATAATTGAACAATGACAAATAATTCAGCTCATTGGTAACATGACTTCTAACATCTTTTAAACATGAAATCATTATATAAAAGAGTTTTGTGAGAGATCTAAAACATTTAAATGTCTGCTTTATGACATTAGGCCGGATTCACGACCCCTTAATTTTTAACGTACGGCCCTAATTTTCTGAATCTAGTAACTATTCTACGCTATCTACGTAGCGTTTCATTACATAGATTGCGTACATGCGGTCTTTAAAGACATGTAAGCAATCTACGTAATGAAACACTACATAAATAGCGTAAAATAGTTACTATGCATGCGTAGTAGCTAGAATCGTAAAATTAGATATGTATGTTAAAAAATTACGGGGTTGTGAATCCGGTCCGTTATCTTCCTCTTCTCTGAAGCAAAATAGAACAACAAATACATATACTGAGAAAGGCATTACCAATAAGATTTACCATAAAAGGAAATAATTATATTGGACATATACACATTATACAGCTTCTTTTGTTTCTTTTGGATCATTGTCTAATGTAAGAAGCCTGCACTCCCCATTTTTTCTGAAATTGTACAAATCACATTGTGATGCAATGAAACACTTTAGGAATTTCTTTGTGATCTCCAATAACATATCAATGAAGTTTGTTTTTATAATTTGTTGAACTTAAAACAAAATTAAAGACTTTTTCATTAAAATATTAGTAATATATTGTAAGTTATTTGAATTATGTCACATTTATTTCCTGTAGTAATTCTTAAGGCTTGAGTTATGTAAATATGTATATTACAAGCTAATAACTTATATTATACACATTATATATTTAATATATACATTATATACTATAAAAGGTAATAGCTAACAAAGAAAGATTCTACATGCCGCAGTAGGGAGAAAAAATGGAATGTATTCTTTTTTAACAGACAATTTTTGTTATAATGAAAACTGGTATGTGTCACATGACTTCCCCTTTTTACCATGACCTTAAAGTATTTTGGTGGCGCAACATAATTGCATTACACGGTTTTTATAGGTAATCAAAATAAGTTTTTTATTTTGTTTAAGTTGAAATACTATTAATCATCTATGTCAATCGTTTCAATTTTATAACCAACAAAATATGGAAAATTCTTTAAAGTCCTTCCCATAAATTGCCCTACTCATTACAAATTATTCTATAATTTAATGTGTTAATTAGAATAGTGTCCTGGTAAAACAGTCTATTACACAGCTTTAATTTGCCATTATGAATTTTCCAGCATCTGGGTTTTATCCAAAGCACAGGTGAAACCAATTTATGGGATAAAAAGACCAGAATCCAAAAGTAATTCCCAACTTATTTATATTTATTGTTTTGCCATATTATCCCCCCCCTCACCACTATATAAAGCCTAATGCTTCCATGGTATGTTTCTGTAGACCATTATTTGCAGACTAAACCGTGTAATACATAGAAATATCAAATGATCAAATATGGGCTTCAAAAATAAAATAAAATATAATGCATATTCTAAAAAAAAAATATTTAAATCAATGGCATAGCTGGATAATGATCTTTAAGTCAATGGATTGTTAACTTTTAGTGATGTGCTCACATTCTATCCACATAAAATGTCACAAATGCTTTTAGCCCACCACTGTCCAATGCCTGTGGAGAGGTGTGCAAGAAGGAATAAATAAGAAGCTCTGTAATTGACAGGTTTTATCGGTCCTTGTGAAGATACCCACCTATGACATCCTATCACAACCCATGAGTTGTCAATAAAGTTGTTAAAAAAAAACAACATTTTGCTTTATGTCTATTGCAATAAACATTGTTGTTAAAAAGCACTTTTTTACTACTAGAATTCATGTTTTTTTTATGTTTAATTGAGCTTTTGCAAAAATATGTCTAGATTGCTTCATGTTAACATTCTAAAGCAATAATCATTTTTTAGACATTTGTTGCAGTGAAGTGTTAACCAATGAAATGAGGTCAAATGGATAAAATAAAAGAACAGCAGATTACCTGTTTAGCATAAACTTTCCTTAACAAATGCAAATTATGACTTATTCAGCCTAATTAAAGGATTTGTGTTATTGTTAAACAAGCAAACTACTGACCTGGGATAAACGGTTTAATCTGTTGAGTTCTCATTTTTTTTTACCTGCACTTGTTTAGTGTAATAAGAAGGAAACAGTTAAGAAAAAAAAATAACTAAGAAAAAGAAAATTCTGGTATTTATTAAAGAGTTTGTTTTGTGATTTATTTCACCTTTAAATGATTATTACAAAATTTGTATCACACAAATTCACTGAGAAAAAAACTAAAATAAACTAAACATATAATAAATCATTTATACATTTTTTTAAATTAATTTATATAATATAGGATCAGATCCAGACTCTTGCTGACACCGTGTTCGACGCACCAGAGCACCAACAGGGATCCGATCCCCATTTGATCTAGTTTTCCGTGCAAGTGTATGGGAAGCCACTCCCCTCGTACGCACATAATTCAGAGTATCAATAGTGTGCATAGGGAGGCGTGCATAGGGAATGCCTATACTTGGTACCAGATTACCAAACAGGCAGAGTAGGCACCAGCTAATGGGCCCCATGCCTTTTAGGTGCCCCATGACAACAGATCAAAATAATATTGATTTGATCTTAAAAATGTAAATTCAACTCAAAGAAACAAAAACTTTACATTAAAGACTCTCTCGAAAAAATATTGTATTAATGTAATGTGCCCATTAGCAACGTTAAGTACATACACCATAGAGATCGGATTCACATTACAGTTCATCTCTTAGAAGCTCATCTTCTATCAGCTGTAAGTTTGTAAAAACTTTTGGTGCAAGTGCAACCTGCATATGTCTAATGTACAGTAGTGATGGTCATCTCTATCTAGCGGCTGATGTGCTCACTACTTTTAATGTTAAATGTTATGTTACAGTGAATATAAACAGCGCTATATATAAAAACTTATAATAATAATAATAAAGTGGGTGTACTGCACATTGGAGCCATTTATCGTGTTGCCGATTTTACTTGAGCCTGTTTTTTTAAGTGATACGCTATTTATGAAGAGATCGGAGTTAAAGTTCGGATGGGAGCAGCAATCTAAAGGACCACTTTTCTACATTCTGAACATTAAAGGGTGGCCAGCCACTGTTTATTTTGGGATATCCACGACTCTGACAACGCTGAAGGAGGGTGAGGTGCTTCTCTTTTCATTTCCCGAGGGTTGGGTGATGACCTTGACTCTCCGTTGTATAGGAGATTGAGACCGCAGTGTACCGTAATTTATCTTATTCTGGATCCTGAGTTGCTTTAATATTCCATACAATTTATTATTGCGTTCAAATAACTCATTTATCTGCTGCTATCTACCTATAACCCACTCTGTTCACCTAATACACATTACATGGTATTTATTACAAGTGGACCTAACTTTGCAATATTTACTTCCCCCTCCCACTAGTGCTGGTACCTGCCCATATTGCAAAATGCGTCAGCCCCACAAAACATTAGGAAGTCTAGATAAAGAGGATCAAAATCTGTACTAAAACTGCGGCATGTGTGTATGTGCAAATGCAAAATGCAGGCATATTCCTATTCTAGCAATTGGCAAAAAAAAACCCTTTTCTTAAGTCTGGATCTGATCCATAATAATTAGAGGCTTCACAGTACTATAGAATTAACAACCTACAACACTTTGAGAAGTTAGAATTATAATAATATCAGACAGTATTCACATATACGAGTGAGTTAGGCGGACAGATCCTCACCTAATTCACCCGTTCAGTCCCTATATATTTACGAGTGCCATAGGGCTACCTTATCTAACCGTGTGGAGTTTCCTTCTTAGGAATCTAAAAGCAGAAAATGGGTCCGATTAATACAAGCGCAGCATAGAGCCCCGTCAGCCATTAAACACCCAGAGAAGTCTCAAATCTCCCAGTGAAAGAACAATGGTAAGGAAAAGTGGTGATAATTTTAAGGCACTGGAGTCATCCTCAGAGAGAGGGGAATCATCAAAAGACAAGGAATCACTAATTCCCATAAAACATCAATTCCTAATAAAAATGAAATAAAGTCCTGGTAAATAAATAAATTGTTTAAAAAAGTCCCATAACGAGTCGATCCGTAGTGTGGATGTAGAGTCCTAATAGGTTCTCTCCCTCTCAATGAAACAGGACATGCAAATAAAAGCAGATGACATTTATTCAAAAAATATCTTTAAAATAAAAATGAAAAAATGGATCTGAACGTCATACCAGGGAAGGGTGGAAAGCGATGGACGAGTGGTGGCTGCCCCAAGATGGAATACCCGGGTTCGGCGCGCAAACACAGTCTCGCTAACGGGAAACACAGTCTCGCTAACGGGTTCCCTGCAGTGATGTCACGATCAGCTGGCCGGCTCTGACTGACGCGTTTCTGGCTGGACTCAGCCCTTCTTCCAAGTCTTGACTATTCCTTCTTAGGAACGTCCGCACGGACATTGCCTCCCCCCTCCCACTTCTAACTAATCACTCTGAGGCCGCATTATGACGTCTCTTTCTACTTAAACTACTCTTTGTGGTCTTTAAAGCTGGCACGTAGATTGCGTAAACGTACTACTAGGTCATTTACTAAATATACGCACCTAAGAAGCGTCTGCTTCTTAGGTGTAAATACGGTCCACCATTCCTAGTGAACTAAACTAATCTCATTTTTTCACCAAGCAACATAAAACTTTGTATTTCCAAAAAAGAAGTAGCTTAAAATGTGCTAATGGGAAACCATGACTTCATCCATCCCTTTTTTTGTCTAAGAACCGGCCTTTATTGTTTTTTGTTTTTTTTGAAAAAAAAAAATGAAAAACACATGAAAAGGGATAAACTTCACACAAACACTTATACGTTGGTAAGAAAAACATAAAAGAAAAATAATACAGCACTTTTCAGCTGTGACAGGTTGGACATTTAGCTGACAGAGTCAAGTCTTGTGTTGGCTGCAATGGTTTTTGGCCCTTGATTCGCTCTTCAATCAGGCTTTGGTATTATTGAAAGATCTGACTAAATCCTGCCTGTTCAATACCTTAATCCTATTTTCTACAGCTTTATTATCGGCTCAGGCTTCTCTGGGAAAAGCAGTTAGGGATGGCACGTTCTCCTGTGTTTTTTTTCCCCCTAGGTAAAGAGCATTCAATTCATTACCGAAGAAACATTTAACAAATCAGCCAAATTAACAATACGTGTGGCTTCCAAGCAGCTCTTCCTCTCAAGTAAAATAAACAAAAATGTAATTACTGACAAATTAAACGTGGAAACTCTGAGTTATTACTAAGGTGTGAAACAACTCATCAGTCCACATAGATTACTTCATCTTAGTAGGACCAGGATCCTATATTAGGTCTATAAAACACGTCCTTATCTGTGACATAACTGGTTGCTGAATGGTGAGAGATCACTGAATGAAAAGCGCCATAGAACCCGATCTAGAACTACGCCCGCAGGCGTATTCATGCCAGCCGTAAGCGTAACTTCGGCTTAAAGTACGTTCTGCGCATGCGCCCAGCCGATGTTTCCTGTTGTAACTCATGGCAGCCGTAATTTAAAATATGATATCTGTAAATACGCAGCAGTTACGGAATGTAGGCTGCGGAGGCATTTAAATCGTACAGTATGGGCTGGGTTACGTAGTTACAAACATCACATAGTTACGTCCTGCCATTGGTACGCTTGTAAAAGTTAAGCTAGGGTTCTATGGTCTGATTCCAGCCTCTAATTGTGTCCTGCATTTCTTGAGCTGGGTAGACTCCTATCCAATGACAGGGTTGATCATGCGATTTACGACCATTCGGTCTGATACAGATTTGGGCACTTACACTCCTGTGGCCGGCAAAACTCCACGCTGTTACGCTGGCTGAAGTTAACCCTAACTTCAGCCGGCGTAACAGTGTATAATTACGCCGGCCACAGGAGCGTAAATGGCCAAACCCGCCCTCCCGTCCTCATTACCTTACCTCCCTCCGCCTTTCTTCCCTAACTGTTATAGACGCCCGATCCTGAGGAACGGGTTTCCCTAGTTACGCTGGGCAACATCTGCCCGGAACATGCGCAGATCGGCAAAACTGCCCATCTTACGCATCCGCCCGCCGTAATTACAGCGGTGGGTGGAGGTCTGGATCAGGCCCATAGTCTTTATTATAATAATAACCCTTTTTATATGTTCCCTCCTTAGAAGCTGAGTAGGTAACATATATTTAATCTCCACAAATGATTGTGTTTATAGAGTTGGGTGCGGACCGATCCTTACCTAACTCTCCTGTCCAGCCCCAGAAACTGCATGGTAAGAGAAAAAATACGCACAGTAAGATAAAAAAACGGACGTTAAGATAAAAAATAAGCACGGTAAGATATGGTTTCCTATGGCACTGTTAATTGCCATAGGCCATCTTATCTTACCATGCGTATGTTTTTTCTTAGAAAGGAAAATACGCATCAAGAATGGCTCCCCAAGCCTTCTGGACCAATGCACTGCTCTCCCGGTTAGTGGTTAGGTTTAGTGCTGGGATTATGGTTAGGGCTGGGATTAGGGTTAATGTAATACCAAACAAACACGTCGGCATGTTCACTTTGAAATGGAGAAAATCCGATCGGCAAACCACATCCATCTGTATCAGTAATATTGTATTGGGAAAGCTATTGAGAGAAGAATAAACAGTGACGATATATGTAAAGCACTGATATATGCCTGTAAACAGGGTCTTCATATGGTTATGTAATTAAGACACATTTTTGGAGCTGTTTATATGTATTTACTGCAGGCTGTATAAAAAAAAAAAATAACTAAATGGAACAAGGTAGAATGTACACTTTGTGAAGTACACTTCCCAGTAATTTAGCAAAAAACACCCACTCACCTACAAGCATACCATATATTTACATGCACATTAGGGTGCATTGAAATGCAGTTAGTCATAGGTCACAGGCTAGGATTACCTAGGGAAGCAACTACTGGCATACGTTGTAGATTATGTTGCACTGAATAGCATTACCATATGGCATGTCAGGGAAAAATACAGTACTGAATAACTCTTCAATTTAGATATCTCTCAACTGTACAAATTAAAACAGATACAAATGATGAATGAGGAGTTTAAATGAAGCCCATTTAATGAATATGAATGTTTTGATAAATAATAAAAATATCATTGGGCCAGATCCAGAGCCACGTAAGCGAGTGAAAATCGCTCATTAGTACTTACTGCGTGTGGGCAGTGGGCCTGTCACGTATGAAGGGGTATGACAGCTATATGCCACCCATAATTACGCTTTTGGAGGCGGGTGAGGCATTTAAATCGTACAGTATGGGCATGCTTAGCGGCGTAAGTACACGAGGGCTATACGTACGTCAGCGGTTACGCTGTGTAAAGTTAAGGTAGAGTTTGGTAGAGGTAAAAGGGCCAAAGCTTATAGGGTATTCTTGCATAAATACGCTACGTTATTAAACGTATTAGGTGCGTAGCTCTGGATCTACAACCAATGTGCTTGTGTGTTCGGATTACCATGTTTTCTGTAGATACAAACAATAGCATATTTCTTCATTAATGGCTCACCCCACTTAGCTCTGACTGAAGCATCTAAAAAGTTTAAATGTCTGCAAAATCCTTCTTGAACCCCAAACAAGACATTATGTCTGAGATTCCCACGCAGTACATCCAGAACCATAAACTCTTTAAAGGGTCTCGAAATCATCCTATTTGCAAGGTCACTGCACCCATTACCCACCTGGTCTGGCCTGTCAGGAGTAAATCCAGATCCATCTTATTCAAACATTAAATTATTACATACTTTAGGTAGAATTCAAGAAACAGCTGCCCACACACTATGCTGCATAGTTTCTTTACATGTCCTTTTAAATAGTTACAGACCCAAAAGGGCCTTTCCAAATTACAGTCTAGCTCAAGAGTAAAAGCTGCAACTCAATCTGAAGAAACAGCCTTGTTGGGGGTTTGAATACTTCTTTAATATACTATGCACAAAGTACATCTGAGGTACCTCAGTGGGAGTCGCTGCCTCAAAATGGTGCTTTTAGAAGTATAGACAGTCGAAAACTTATTTTCATCTTTCCC